>NQII01003480.1:58870-127789 GCA_002778355.1 Clitarchus hookeri | reverse complement strand
ACTTTTCAAGTTTTATTCTTCCAGGATAAAAGCATGGTTTTGGTAACGAATTTTTGAAGTGAAACTTTTTGTTCAGTATAGCCGTACGTTTGTAATCAACTCGTAAATCACAAATTGAGCATGTTAATTAATTGTTTTTACGTTTTCTTGTACAAGCTACAGTAAATATAATATATAAAGGAAAAAAATTGACATGGCGAAACAGCATTCACAATGATTTGTCAAGGTTTATTCAGGAGTGTTTTAAAATAAAATTTACCCACGTGATCAGATGCCTAATGACTTGTTAAAAACGCTTTTAATAATATCTCCTCCTGGAGACATACAGACTACTCAGGCTTCTCCTGATTTGTCGTCGTGCGTTTATTGTATTCTGGTTGCATGTCTGACTTGGATTCGCAAGTTCGTGTGCTCAATCCCACGCACTCTACTAGTTAGGCGTACAGATTTTACCGTGTTAATGTCCGTTTACATTCCAGGCAATTGCACGTGCAATGCTAATCGAAAATTACTATTATTAGTGTAACCTGTCAGTTACGTGTCTTGTTAATGGGTGCAGGCGTGCGCGGTATCCTAAGTGCAGTCCATTCACGGTAATTCCACAGTTTTCTAATCAAACCTTGGAAAAATCACGCTATTTACATATAAAGTGTTTGCCGGTTTCCCCCATGTGTCATGTACATATAACAAGCGTTTTTTTACTTTTCTTAACATACAATTGGAACTTTTACTTACATTTTCTCTATAAACTACAGTATTTGAATTGTAATTAATAAGAAAAACACAGAGACAAAATACGTGTGTTGGCAATACCCAGTAGTACACAGTTCTCATGCAAATTGTTGTTAAAGTGAGTGCGCACGAATGCGTTGCGTCGCCTCTTTGGAGTAATTTTCTGGACTCTGAAAGTCTAACTTAAGAAAGGTCTAGGTAAGCTGGAAGTAACTGTGAATGGGCTCTAACATTTAACATTTCATAGCCAAGACACGCTTTTTTTTTTATAAAAATTCTCTTTACTAAATTAACTACATATGTAACTCATATTAAGTACTACTTATCACAAGTCAGACATTTGTTGGATTTTACCCAGTGCCACAGCTAATTGCAAGAAAATGAAAGTAATAAAACATGAAATATAAACACAAAAATTGCGAACAGAATTTCATATAAATTCGTGCAAAATAAATTAGCAAAAATTTGCAATGTTTTCGCGAAACTGAAACAAAAACCTCCAAACAAAAAATATGCAAAACAGACAACACTATAAATAACACGAAAAGGATCCTCGCGAACTGACTGAAAACGTAATAAAATCTCAGGAGCGAAATACTAAAGGACCAAAACAAATGATCTAATCAAAAACGATAAGACCACACAAAGCAGGAACGTATTAAAAAAAAAACTACTAAAATTGAACAAGCGCTAAAAAAAAAAGAAAAAAAAACAGTAACATTCCCAAACGGCAGGAGCTAAGTATCTATAGTTGGCCTCTACTGCCGTATCCAGGTGAAGCAAGACTGTGAACTGAAAAATGTTAATTACAAGTATAGCCTGTTCACGGTAAAGTGAACACTTTTAGGGCCCTAGTTACTTTTTCCTTCCAGCCATATATTTTATCCTTCAACGATATTTTATTTAATATGTATTGCTAAGTGCGTAATGAACACAGTGTGTATAGTCCACCGCACTCGGAACTTAACCTCTAAGGCTTCAATTTAATCTATTTATTGACTTTTATTCCAAATGAGAGGGCTTCAAAAAGTGCTCACACTGCCGTGAACAGCGTATAGTTTTATTCGCCCTTGTGTGCATAACGGTTAAAACCATTTACTGCGGCTTCTAGGCGCACATGATCTGCCCCAGATGCTGTTTTTTTTTTGCCTGACACACACGACGTGACTCGGAGTTGGCCCAAGTTTGGTGACTGACATTGGGTTACAAAACGACTGCGTCCGGACTTTTCAGATTGTGCGTGTTACGCCACCTTGATAGATGGTAGCATCTCGTCTACAACGGACTCTCTTGAAATCTGCCGTTCGAGTAACGTGTTACGGAATCGTGTTATTCCGAAAATAAATGCCTCATTATATAAAAAATAACGCTTAATTTCGAATAATGAATACAGATATATGTATACTAACTTTAATTTGTAATTGCAGCTATGTAAACAGCAACCTAAAGATACTTTAACATGGAAAATAAATTATTCTTAATATATATATTCATTGCAATATGTGGCTACATAAGTGATATTCTGAATTGTATTTAAATTTTAAACAACTAGAAGAAATACATTATTTTTACAAATTGCTTATGATTTAGACATTTTCATGTGTGATGGAGTTCTTAACAAAGTAAAGCAATTAAACTTAGTTGCTTTATTTATTTACAATGGTATAAAACTACATACGGGTATTATTTGCTAATTGCAGTAGTCTAACCCTTCTATCAACACTTATTATTTAGTGTACGCAATTTTTATCCTATATCAGTTGCAATCGACGTCTTAATCACCGTCCATGTGCCACCTGCAGCCATTTAATATTCACATATTAATCACAAATAAACGATCGAAATATTATTTTCCATACATTTAACCATCCAAACGTCCACCACGCACAAAACAAGCCTCACTTTCTTACTACCCAGCCGGATCAATCCCAGTCTCTGCTCTCCTGGTAGACGCTCCCTGACATCACTTGTAGCTCCGTTGTCACCCGTTGCCTCCAAGCTCGCCCACGCCGTCGCGCGCGCTCGCCGCGGATGTTCCTTCGAGACTGCCGACACAGAGGCACGCCGCGTCTGCTGTGCCTGGGATGACCCAGAAGGTTCTTCTCACCTCGTGTCGCGTCGCGTCCATGTTGGGGGATGGCCAGAAAACCAGCGCGTTGGCTCCCCGAGTCACTGACTGTTGCGCCAGGCAAGGGTGACGTCATTCCACTGTGAGCGATAACGAGGCCAGGAGTGGCGGGAACGCCAACCAACCCCTCCGCAGGGAACCATCGAGGCCGTCTTGAGGACGGGCAACCAATCGCTTGGCTCGTCTATGGCAAGGGTGGGGGNGGGAGGACACGGAGACGAAGCGACCGCACGTAGCACTATCAAAAGTTCTTGTGTGGTTTTGAGAGCGAGTGATTCCGATTCTACGGATAATTCGTTTTGCATTCGGAGGCCATGAGCTGCATGGAGTTTGTTTACATTTTCCATGACAACCTATTACGTGCTGCAGAATCTGTGACTTAGCTCTCTCGTGAAATGTGGGTTTTTCGAATGCGTATTTAAGTAAATTATTTTGAGGAAGCTTACCAATCTTGATTTTCTCCTGGCAGGACGCTAACCCTGTGGGTTTTGTCCTTGTAGGATTTAACTTTTTTTTTTTTTTTTTTGTATTTTACGAGTTTGCCGCGTATAATAAGCTGTCCTGATGCAGCGAAGACGTGTTCTGTCAACGGAGAGAAGATGGCCTGTCCAGACGACACGCACGAGTAATATGCAGGGTATTAGTATCTGTACCACAGCGTAGAGTGTGCGTGCAGTTGGACTGTAAAGACGGCGAGAAGACGTCCCCAGCCTCCTGGAGGGTGCTGGCCGAGTCAGCGATTTGAACATCTTTCAGAACCATTAACAGTGTCGAAGTTACAGAGAAGTCCTTTATAATTTTCGAAAAGCACAGAGAAAAAATTTATTTAATAATTTTTGGACCCTTCCGTGACGATTTTCGAATTTCGGCATTGAACTGTTTTACTTATATAATTACACACATGTGAACACGACTTGAAGATTCACAGACTCTACCACAGATTACATTGAATTGAGACAGTATTAATGTTATCTCAGCCTTAATGTGATTCGAAATTATTTTGAAAAGAACTGAGTTAAACTGATTTCTGAAATGCAGGTCACGAGAGAGGCTAGGGATGTTTACAGCTATTTAAATTACATATTTAATTTTTAATCTGAAATACACACATACACTGTAATCTTAATTTATTAAAATTCGACACATTTTAATGATACATGATATTCTGCTACATCCATAGGTTGTCTGATGTCTGAAATATCTTTGGGATAAGTAAATAATGGGTTTCTTTCAACAAGTTACTGTTGTCGACTGCATTATTTTTTTGGTAGTTTTACATAGTCAGTCTTCGTAGCGTGGTTATGTGTGTTCTGTTAGCTGCGAAGGCCCGGATGCAGAGTTCCAGTGTCGCAAATGGTTGGTAAGAACAAATATAAAGGTAACATTTGAGTGCACTCATCCTGTTTTAAGGAGCCGAGCAAAATCATTCAAACTCCTACACAGAAGTTTCAGGCGACGTAATATATTACACAAAAAAAAACGTAAATACATCTCATTATAATCATTTTTCATCATTATAACATTGAGGAGTTTTAATTAAAATTTTACTTTTACAAATTTTTCGTAGTCTATGACTGCTACCCACAAAAAAGTAAAAAAAAAAAATACATATATAAAATATATTCAATGAAATAGGGAATGTGACAATTTAATATTTACTCTATTTTATATAAATACAACTCCACGTATATCTTTATGATGCTGCCTTATTAACATTTATTTAGGAATTTACCAGAACTGTAAAAATCTTCATATTAAAAATTGGACTTATATAATAAATTCTGAACAGGTGTTTCAAAAGCCGCATCGCGATAGGTGAACATTCAAAGCCCTTGTTTATTACAGACTGGCATCATGTGATAGTTACTGCACTTAATTTACTATCTTAGCGGTTGTACAACAAACGCATAATATTTTGACCAGAGTGATGTCGAATGCTGGGGTCATCAGGAGAATAAGCATTTCCAAGTCACATCCATATTGGGAGTCAGATGACATCTGGTCGTTCGCAATTTCTTTTTTCCTCGGCGTTCTGCAACGTTGCCACAAACCTAACAGCCGTCAACTGCCAGTCGATCAAGTAGTAACATGAGGCTGTTAGACATATGAAAATGTAAATTTTATTCCAATTACTATTGAAATATGCCGATCAGTGATTTAATTAGGTACTAATTGAAACATAGCAAATTTAATAAGGCATTTCTAATCCTCAGAAACTTGTATGTTTTGCTAAGAAAATTATTGTTCATATGCCTAATTTTATAATCTCAGATATGTGAAGAAATGTATTTCAAAAGTTGTATAAAAAAGTATTCACTGAACAGTAAAACTGATGTATGATTACAGATCAGGCAGTTTTTTTTTTTTCAACTAGCAGTTGAATAGTCGAGGCGTGGCACAGTGGTCTAGCGTTGCCCCAACACGAGGAGCGACGGCGGGCGACTAGCGTTACCCGCGAGGTACAAGTGACGTGTAGGCTCGGTAAAGCGTCGAGCCGAGCCGAGAGTGTGGACGACAGTTTGTGATGAGGGTAGCAGCAGGAGCGGAAGGTAGTTGAAGCGGCGACAGCCACTGCAGGCGAGCCAGCAAATCATTTTAAACAAGCAAGCAACCGCTATAGCTAACGCGCCTACTCTCGTCTGCGTGGATGCGAACAATACTGACGAGATTCTCGAGAGGTTAGGTGGTAGGTGGGTCCACGTCTCGTCGACGGAGATGTGATTAAAGACGGAACCCAGAAACAAACGCATTAGTGGTGAGACAATTACGAATGCACGCGTGTCTTATCGGGGAACTAGAACCTGGAACATGCCTTACTATAATATGGCGTGAAACCAACTGCATTGTGAAGGTAGGTTTCGGAGCATAAAATTATGTTGTAATCAGTCTAATGTTTTGGCAGACTGAGTTCACCATCCTCAAATATTTACATAAACAATCATTATTTTAAAAACAAGTGTGTGGGTCACTTTAATGATGTAAGTTGACGTGGACCAGAGTAGCACTACTTTGTGTGCAGATTTCGGTGGAAATAGATTGACAGGTTTCCGGAATACGGCATAAAAGCTTCATTTTCTCTTTGGGCGCTATTGTACGAAAAATCCTAAAACCAGCCCCTGTATAGGCATATGTCATGCATCTAATAATTGTAGATATTGTCAGCATACAAAGTTTGGTTGAATTTTTGTCAAATTATTTAATAGATACGCCAAACTTATATATTGAATTTATATTACCACCACTTTGAAAAATATATCTGAACCATTTAAATTATTTGCGTTTACATGGCCTACTGTAGTAGTATTCATATGATAAATTTGGTGGGAATTAGATGGTTGGTTTCCAATAAATGGCATAAATGTTACATTTTATCACCTGCCACTATCTACCAAAAATATTTTAAGGGTCTCTATAAGAGTATTTGATGCTTCTAATGGATACTTACTGAAATTGGTTAAATTGTGTAATTGCTATGAAAAACGTATCTAAAATCTTTAATATAACAGTCATATTGTGTAATGCCAGAAACACTTTAAACGTGTAAGTTTACGTGGTCTATTGTAGCGCTACTTGTGTGCGAAATTCTCCAGGAATCGGTTGAATGGTCCCTGACATACGGCATAAAAGTTACATTTTCTCATGTGATGCTATCTTCATTAATGGAGAACAAACCCGGTATGTATTCACACAGTTTATGTACTAAATTAAAAAAATTTTATACCAGAAATTTTGAAAATAAGTGTCAAGCCCATATGAAACATCTTCGTTTATACGGCCTACCATAGTACTTCTTTGTGAAATTAGGTAGGAATCGGTAACTTTTTTTTCCGAAATATGACAAAACTTTATTTCTTCGGGTGTGTATAACTTTCAAAATGGTTGACAAAAGATGTTCTTGTTTGACGTATTTAATATTTGTATTACTGCTAGCATAAAAAGTTAATTTGTCATTTGTTACATGGTTTCGTAGCTGAGTAATCTAGACTGTTTATAGGTCACCATTTTTAAAACAAGTTTTGACGTGACAACGTCTTAAATTAGGTTGCGGCTGGGAGTCACTTATGAAAAAGTGTAACGCTCGGTAACGTTACGATGAGTCACCGAACGAGAGAGAGGCCCGCCGAATGCCTTGCGTCTCTCTCCCACTCAACTATGATCGGTCTGCCGCGCGCGCAGCACTACGTTGTCACGTAAAATCTTCGCCCGTAAAACCGACTTTACAGGCAACCACACAGGCAATTTTTTGACATATTTAAACGTGTTAGTTTACATGGCCTGCTGTAGTAGGCCTACTACCTGATTGCCAAATTCATAAACATTAGTTTAAATTTTCCTGAAAAAAAAATGTTTTCATTTGGCGCTACCTTACAAAATGGCTTTCAAAATAAGCTATTTAATGACACATTTGATACTGGTAATACATACTTTCAGCATACCAAGTTTGATCGAAATTGGTCAAACGGTATGGTAGATATAGCAAATAAACCCATGAATATTTATATGGTTGCCATTTTGAAAATAAGTGCATTATCCATTTAAACTGCAAGTATTAACATTGCCTATAATATACTTAGATGCCAAATTTAACAGGAATCGGCAGAATAGTTTCCAAGATATAAGGTAAAAGCTTTATTTACTCATGATACACTATCTTTCACAATTGCAAAACCATAACTTTATCGCTTCCTAAATTCAATGCTTACATCATGCACTATCAACATACGAAATTTGTTTTGAACAAGTAAAATTGTTCCCGATATATAACATAGTGCCTTAAATTTTTAATCTGTCGCCATTTTGAAAACCAGTAACCGACGTACTCTAAAACTATAAAAATTAAATGTATTTGCATAATGCTATACGTGGACCGAGTTAGGTGAAATTCGGTTCACGGGTTTCAAAGTTATTAGGGGAGGGGAGGACATACATTCCAGACAGATATTCAAGTGACTGCACA
This sequence comes from Clitarchus hookeri, assembly GCA_002778355.1. Classification (NCBI taxonomy): domain Eukaryota; kingdom Metazoa; phylum Arthropoda; class Insecta; order Phasmatodea; family Phasmatidae; genus Clitarchus; species Clitarchus hookeri. The sequence continues at coordinate 119,972 of NQII01003480.1, read as the reverse complement.
GGCATATCTTTCCTTCAGAAGTTGACTAAAAGTGTTAAGTTGTAGGTACCAGCCTACTTTATAACATTCTCCACGCTTCATGTGTATAAACAAGGAAAGGACGGGGAAAGCACACGAGGATCAATTGCCTCACTGACAACGGGCGGTAAACCTATTATTTGGCTGATAGGTAAGCCTGTGGTAAACTACTGCGGAGTTCGTATATCCTAGTTTGGCGTCCATCGGATTAGAATATTCCAAGAGAGGGCAATGTGAATGAGTTATTGTGTTGTCGTGATCTTAGATAACGTCACCGATTGTGTGCGATGCCTTGAAAGTGCTCGCACTATTACGTCTAAAGTGTACAGGCACTTTAGGAACACCTTTAAAACGCTCGTATGAAAAATGGTGGATTTCAAACATTCTGTAACCCTGCAGCGGAGTTAAAATTTCGGGGTTAACGTAGCACCGTTAAACGCACACAAATTTGAAGATGAAGGTATCCAATGACTGGTGGGCAGTTCGCTCTGTGAAGTCCATTCACGGTTGCTTCCAACTTTTCTGAAGCCCTGCTGAAGTTCTACTTCCAGGATATTCCTCCGCCTCATGCAAACGAAGATTAATCGAGTCTAGAAAATTACACCGAAGGGACAGTGCACCGCATTCGTGCGCACTCAGTGTAATAATATTTTGCATAAGAACTATTTCTTACTAGGCATTGCCAACACAGCTGTTTTCTCCCTGTTGTTTTTATTCATGCAAATGATAAGCGAAGTAATATAATTTAGACATAAAATATAAGTAAAATTCCGACTTGACAGAAAACAAAGTATTTTAATATTAACAAAAGTATGAAATGTTTGTGATACACGAAATATTTAGGAAACAACCAAACACTCGATGCATGGGGCGATTGGTCGAAGATTTGATCCAAAAAGTGTGAAGAAATCGCGAATATACTGCACTCATAAAGCGGGTCAAGCCATGGGATTTGGACAGACCGCGCGGACATGAGAACTAACGCCTGCACTGCTCTGTTGCTAACTGAGGAAGTGCGATCAAGTGAAGAGAAAACGACGCAGACGTTTCTGCGCACATCTGTTAANCAACCAAACACTCGATGCATGGGGCGATTGGTCGAAGATTTGATCCAAAAAGTGTGAAGAAATCGCGAATATACTGAACTCATAAAGCGGGTCAAGCCATGGGATTTGGACAGACCGCGCGGACATGAGAACTAACGCCTGCATTGCTCTGTTGCTAACTGAGGAAGTGCGATCAAGTGAAGAGAAAACGACGCAGACGTTTCTGCGCACATCTGTTAANTTGCTCTGTTGCTAACTGAGGAAGTGCGATCAAGTGAAGAGAAAACGACGCAGACGTTTCTGCGCACATCTGTTAAGATAGTGATCGCCTGTTGACGGGACAGTTTTATTACGTTAAACACCACGACCAATTGGATATCCCGACAAATATTTTAATTACCATATGATGTCGAAAACCTCGCTTGAAGAGTTTCTACGACAATAGATACTCACAGATATAGTGCTATGTGAATATGTATATAGTGTTAATGTTGACTGCTGACAAATATGACTGTTCACTTGGCTACTGGCGAGTCTTAACACAGTTGCTTAGAAGAAAGGGCTATACTTATGCTTTCCTTTGCTAGTATTACTTGAAATAAATATTATTACTTTACGTGTGACAGAAGTATCTCTAATTTAGTGCTATTACACACACATATATTATTGATGATGATGATAATAATAATATTATTTATGATGATCATAATAATAATTATGATGGTGGTGGTGATGATGATGACGATAATAATAATATTGATGATGATGATGATGATCTATATGCACACAGGTTGTGATATATACACACACATGTTGTTTGGAAATTAAACCTCCAAACTACGGGAGGTGATTTATTATGAAAAATAAACTCGAATATATATAGGACACCTTATAAGCCTGTGAATATTTGGCTTTGAAAACGTATTTTCGCTGAATGCCTTGTACTTTCTGCCAGTAGTACNCACCTTATAAGCCTGTGAATATTTGGCTTTGAAAACGTATTTTCGCTGAATGCCTTGTACTTTCTGCCAGTAGTACTGATGGCGGCGATTTACCCACAGTGCATCCCACATGGTTGAATGGGATACGTCCATTTGCCGCGCTATGGAGCGTGTACTAGTGGAGGGCACGTCTCGATGTGCTGACGTATCACTTCCTCAAGCCGAACAGTGCGCACAGACAGAGGACGGCCAGCATTACGCATGTGTNCACCTTATAAGCCTGTGAATATTTGGCTTTGAAAACGTATTTTCGCTGAATGCCTTGTACTTTCTGCCAGTAGTACGGATGGCGGCGATTTACCCACAGTGTATCCCACATGGTTGAATGGGATACGTCCATTTGCCGCGCTATGGAGCGTGTACTAGTGGAGGGCACGTCTCGATGTGCTGACGTATCACTTCCTCAAGCCGAACAGTACGCACAGACCGAGGACGGCCAGCATTACACATGTGTCTCTGCAACATGGGAAGCATAAGTCGCCTTTTTACTGCGGACTTTGTAGGCTTTGCACAGGGCATTCCGTGAAAATACGTTTTCAAAACACAATGTTCACAGGCTAATATCTCTTTTAATATTCTGTTTAGATGTATGGTGTCCCATATATTTTCGACTTTATTTTTCCGAAGGAATCGCCTCCCGTAGTTTGGGCGTTTAATTTCCGAACAANATCTCTTTTAATATTCTGTTTAGATGTATGGTGTCCCATATATTTTCGACTTTATTTTTCCGAAGGAATCGCCTCCCGTAGTTTGGGCGTTTAATTTCCGAACAATTTGTGTGTGTGTGAGTGTGTGTATATATATATATAATTTTTTGTACAGTTATAAGAAGCCTTCCATATTGCAATTATGTACAAATAAATACTAACCACTCTTTACTATAACCCCTCAATTTTAATACTTAAATAAATATTTACCTGCTAAATAAAAATTTATCTTATTGCGTTTTTTTTGTGTCTTAATTCTACAAAAGTTTCCGGAAATCTTGTTTCCTATCGTATATATTCTTATCTTTGTTTCTATATATTTATGAAGATGATTCCCAAATCTCAGAGTCCTTAGACACTTCTGTAATTAAAGCATCGACATAAATATCCATTGTTATTTTTATACCCGGTAACTTGAACGCGCTAGCTATCGCGCCCTTGTGATATTAGCCTCAGCGNTAATATCCATTGTTATTTTTATACCCGGTAACTTGAACGCGCTAGCTATCGCGCCCTTGTGATATTAGCCTCAGCGTAACGCCTTGGTATGCAAGGCCAGAGAAGAAGACATCATTAGTAGGCAGATTTAGAAAATACTAGCATCTGATAAAATATGCGCTGGACAAAAACTGCACTGCCTTTAGAGTAGCACACGTGAACCCAAAAGGACTAAATTAGTGTGTCTGAAATGAATATATGTTTGGAGTGAGAGTTCGAATTTCATAGCTGGTTGCACTCTTTTGTTGTGTAAAAATTTTTAGAATTGGAAAATTTACTAAAATTTTTGCCTTTTAGTTAAAGAGCGTATTAACCAACTAAATAACTTAAATTAATCATCCACGACGGTCTGTCAATAGAGCGAATAATCCTTTCTGCGTTTTTGTCAATTCCGAGATAGGCCTACATTGCTTTGATGTTCGCTGTTCTACTGTTTAGTCAAGAACTGATAAGCAGTCGAGCCTAAAACATGTTCTTTTGTCTTTAAAAGTGTATAGCATACGAATACGAGACTTTTTCGATAATGTAAGCAATTACCTAATAATGGCAGCTGGTATTAATCAGTACAGTTTATGCATGGGCTATGTAGAATCTTACACTTTTTGCCTTACCGTAACTACTGTATCTGCAAATNTAATCAGTACAGTTTATGCATGGGCTATGTAGAATCTTACACTTTTTGCCTTACCGTAACTACTGTATCTGCAAATAACATCGCTGGAGTTGTTGGTAAACAGCGAAGAAAAAATGAGGGAGGTTTGAAACTTCTTGTTGTGTTTTATATAAATTTAAGATGTGATAGGAAATGAAAATGCGTTAAGTCGTCAACAGGTCGAAACAGCGATGCTCTCCTTAATAAGTGAAGCCGGAAACTCCTCAGTGCCTGAATATAAGCGGGACTCGGCGGATAATTCCGGGGGAGAAACTTGAGCGAAGAGCAAGAACATCTTCGCGTGGTTCCCCTGGGACAGGCATGGCGATGGGAAAGTGGTCGACTTGAGAACTTGGTTACAAGAAACACTTTTCTTTCCTCTTTTGTTCGGGAGCAACTCTTAAAGATTACTCTCCGGGGACTTCCCTTTCATCATCTTTTTCCTCTTCTTGGCGGATCCGTTAACGTAACTGTCTTACTGTTCGAGCTGGGCAAATAAAAACACGTTGCGTGGTTATGTTATAAGCATTATCTTGTTGTTTGCCGTCAGACGCTAAAGAATATAAATGCTGAGCACCGTATGCTGCCTGTTGGCGTATAACAGATATTAAAAATATATACTGTTAACTCTTTCTATTATTTACATTTGTTTTATCTTTTTATTCTTTTTAATGCGTAAAATAATCTGAAGTTCCTACGAGGAAACGCGGTTAATAATCTCCTTTACGATGACAGAAATTTTACTCAAGGCTTCAAAATCAATAAATAAAAAATTTTAGTTCCACGTGCCGGTTGATTCACGACACACAACTATTGACACGTGGGAAACGGAAGTGTCACCGAATAGTTGCAAATGGAAAACTTTTAATCAGAGTCTATGAAACGTCCTCTTGATGCTTTATGAGAAAAACTTTATAAGCCCACTGTCACGGGTGCCACATCACTGCAATCATCTAGACGTTAGAAAATGCTTTTAAAGTCTACTCGCGGTTTCTTCACACTTTTCGATTCAAACTTTTAAAAAATCGCTCCAAGTATGACAGGCTTGGTTGTTTACGAAATATTCGTGTATCACAAACGGTTTACATTTATGTTAACAGATAAACCCCTTTTTTTTATTAAATTGAGTAGACAGGGTATGCCGATGCGGGGGCAAGACCTGGGGCTGTGGCGCCGTGGCGCCAGCCTTTTTTTCCCGTTTTGCCATCAAAATTTCTCTTTTTCTCTCAAAATTCTTACAAATGTCTTCAAAATTTCCCTGTTTTCCTCAAAATTTCCCGTTTTTCCCTCAAAAAAGTATCGAGTCTCCCATTTGAAAGAACGAGTTCCTGAAAGGTTATTTTTGAGCCATTTTAAGGATTTTGGAGGCTCGATTCTTTTACCCGCAGGCCTCCACCCCTCTCACCAAAATCTCTAGCGAAGTTCACCTCACCCCCTTCTCANGATTCTTTTACCCGCAGGCCTCCACCCCTCTCATCACAATCTCTAGCGAAGTTCACCTCACCCCCTTCTCATCACCCAACCTTAAAAAATTAAGAAAAATCACAAAAACATAAAACAATTAAAAAAAAATCGAAGAACATATACCATTACCCTACCCTAATAATCTCTCATCCCACCACCCTCACCTCACCCCTCCTTCACAACCCACCACTGGCAATTATTATAAATCATAGCAGAAAAGTGTAAAAAATTCTAAAATATCGAAGAACATATAATGTTACCCTACCTTACCCCTAGCTCATCCCCACACCCTCACCTNGTAAAAAATTCTAAAATATCGAAGAACATATAATGTTACCCTACCTTACCCCTAGCTCATCCCCACACCCTCACCTCACCCTTCTCACTCCACATCCCTGGTCACAAAAATATTCTAAAAATCGAGGAACATGAAACATTAGAGCCCCTTCGCTTGGTCCCACATCCACCCCCTCCCCCCACACAAAACATGTCGTCCTCTAAACACACAACCATGCTACCCCCTTCCCCCTCGAACCTTCCACCAACCCGCTGCACAGCAGCCACACCACTCTCGCGGGCCAGGCAGCTTGCCGACATTGTCAAATCAATCGTAAAACGATCATACATCTAGGAATCGATGAATTCATAAATATTAAAACCATTTTATTTAAATTTATCTTATGTTTAAAAAACACCCAAATCCTTAAAAAAANGATGAATTCATAAATATTAAAACCATTTTATTTAAATTTATCTTATGTTTAAAAAACACCCAAATCCTTAAAAAAATATATTAATATATCAAAAATACATTTTTAATGCAAAATCCATCCGGAAAATTTAAATTATATAAATTTCAAATTTTTCCATAACAGCTGGTAGAATTTAAAAAAGAAATATTTCCTAGAGAGGAATCGGTATTTGAACTTACAAATTCTCGTATTGGAGTCGGGTGCTCAAACCACTGAGCTACTTCCGACACCGATAGGAAGGCTTTCTTAAATCTGCTATAATAGGCACCAACATAGAGGCTGCCATTCCTTCGTAAAATCACACAAAAAATTTCAATGTATTAAAAAAATTTTATATTCATTTTCAACAAATGCATATATAGCTTACGAATACTATATTTTGGAGCGGTTTTTGTTTCATTTATTTAAAGGCGAGCTATATATTATAAGATCTCGTTTTTTTTTTAAATCGGGTGTGTATTTTAAAACATAGTATGCCCACATTTTCGTAAGTCAGGTTGTAAGCAAGCGAATATTTATAGGCATATGCGATTATAGTTTGCGATTTCTTAGAGCCAGGATCGTGAAACTTCAGGAAAGCATGCATTATAAGCCGTACGACCATTTATAGACATAGTGATTAGCTAAATTTAAAGTAATATTAGCAATTTGGTGCTTTTTTATTAAAATCAGTTTATAACAGACGAAGAAAAGATTTAGAATTATAATATTAAAATAATTCTTTGATTTTTTTAAATTTATTAAAATGTATTGCTACGAAATTATTCATGTTCGTCCATGTAATTTATGCAACCTTATACGAATCTCAGTCCTTCGTTAAACACGAAACCAACTATTCTGGCACTTATAAACTTCGTGTTGTGGTTCATTAAGCTTGAAGGAAAAGTCCTTGCAGCAATAGCGACACCGATTAGCCACTGAAAGATCTGTAAATGATACACTAGTGGATCCATGTGGTTCGGCTGTCGTCATGCCGAAAGGAGCAGGAAACAGGAATGAAGTTGTCTTCATAGAAAGAGATGTTGCACCTGCTGATGAGTTGTTGAATGATACACTCTTTCTCGTTGTAGGAGGAGTGTTACAGGAATGAAATGATGTTACTGTTCAATCACACCGACGATGGAAGTTGCAGCAACCCAGATATAAACTTCTCCGCACTGTAGGTGCCTTAGAGACGTAACCATCATCGATCCATAGGCTTCTTATGTACCTAAGCTCCTTGCATTCTTTGTGATATCATGAAATATGGATATTTTCATGTGTTCGTAATCCATACAAAGACGAAGATATCAATATATTGCCTATGAGCTGAGTAGGCAGAATCCGCTCGTTCTCAGCTGTAGGTGATCTACCGAATCGAGTGTCCAGTCAGAGCCCTTCATTACCATTTCTNGATGAATTCATAAATATTAAAACCATTTTATTTAAATTTATCTTATGTTTAAAAAACACCCAAATCCTTAAAAAAAATATATTAATATATCAAAAATACATTTTTAATGCAAAATCCATCCGGAAAATTTAAATTATATAAATTTCAAATTTTCCCATAACAGCTGGTAGAATTTAAAAAAGAAATATTTCCTAGAGAGGAATCGGTATTTGAACTTACAAATTCTCGTATTGGAGTCGGGTGCTCAAACCACTGAGCTACTTCCGACACCGATAGGAAGGTTTTCTTAAATCTGCTATAATAGGCACCAACATAGAGGCTGCCATTCCTTCGTAAAATCACACAAAAAATTTCAATGTATTAAACATTTTTTATATTCATTTTCAACAAATGCATATATAGCTTACGAATACTATATTTTGGAGCGGTTTTTGTTTCATTTATTTAAAGGCGAGCTATATATTATAAGATCTCGTTTTTTTAAAAATCGGGTGTGTATTTTAAAACATAGTATGCCCACATTTTCGTAAGTCAGGTTGTAAGCAAGCGAATATTTATAGNAAATCGGGTGTGTATTTTAAAACATAGTATGCCCACATTTTCGTAAGTCAGGTTGTAAGCAAGCGAATATTTATAGGCATATGCGATTATAGTTTGCGATTTCTTAGAGCCAGGATCGTGAAACTTCAGGAAAGCATGCATTATAAGCCGTACGACCATTTATAGACATAGTGATTAGCTAAATTTAAAGTAATATTAGCAATTTGGTGCTTTTTTATTAAAATCAGTTTATAACAGACGAAGAAAAGATTTAGAATTATAATATTAAAATAATTCTTTGATTTTTTTAAATTTATTAAAATGTATTGCTACGAAATTATTCATGTTCGTCCATGTAATTTATGCAACCTTATACGAATCTCAGTCCTTCGTTAAACACGAAACCAACTATTCTGGCACTTATAAACTTCGTGTTGTGGTTCATTAAGCTTGAAGGNTCAGTCCTTCGTTAAACACGAAACCAACTATTCTGGCACTTATAAACTTCGTGTTGTGGTTCATTAAGCTTGAAGGCAAAGTCCTTGCAGCAATAGCGACACCGATTAGCCACTGAAAGATCTGTAAATGATACACTAGTGGATCCATGTGGTTCGGCTGTCGTCATGCCGAAAGGAGCAGGAAACAGGAATGAAGTTGTCTTCATAGAAAGAGATGTTGCACCTGCTGATGAGTTGTTGAATGATACACTCTTTCTCGTTGTAGGAGGAGTGTTACAGGAATGAAATGATGTTACTGTTCAATCACACCGACGATGGAAGTTGCAGCAACCCAGATATAAACTTCTCCGCACTGTAGGCCCCTTAGAGACGTAACCANTCTCAGCACTGTAGGCCCCTTAGAGACGTAACCACCATAGGCTTCTCACTTACCTAAGCTCCTTGCATTCTTTGTGATATCATGAAATATGGATATTTTCATGTGTTCGTAATCCATACAAGGACGAAGATATCGATATATTGCCTATGTGTTGAGTAGACAGAATCCGCTCGTTCTCAGCTGTAGGTGATCTACCGAATCGAGTGTCCAGTCAGAGCCCTTCATTACCATTTCTNGCAGAATCCGCTCGTTCTCAGCTGTAGGTGATCTACCGAATCGAGTGTCCAGTCAGAGCCCTTCATTACCATTTCTGTTTCCTCACGGAATACTTTCTTTATGCTATTTCCAACACTCTCTTCGATGTCATCCTCATTACAATGAGGTAAGTTCGAGGTCTCGATTGCTTTCTTTTTGTATACATCTAGTTTACTATAGCTACATTCCAAACATATGTTATATTTCGCGGCTCAGTATTTCTCCACCTCCTCTGTAAGTTGGTCTACTAAATTTAGTTTCTTAAAATAAACAAACATCTATCGCCAAAGTTATCGGATTTGGAGCAACATACATTTTCAAAAGACCCCTGAATGCCGATTCCTTCAGGAAAAATCAATTTACATTCAGCTTACTTTATTAGGTTGTGACGCAAGGTTGGTGTGAATTGATAGGTGTAGCGTCTGATTCGCTGGTCAAAGTTGCATCGGGACCAACAAGCCTTTGCTGTGAACTACAAATAGGAAGGATGAACCGCTAGGCCTGCATCACAGGATGGTGCACCCCGTTCACGCTGCTTCAGATAACTTCTTTCAAACGGTCGGTGCGAGTAAACGGTTCAGAGAACTTCTCACATCGATATGGCATGCGTATGGAGCTCCTCACACATACGTTCTTTTCGTTCCTTGGTGCTTCATTGGCATTTGCGAAAGTCTCGTTGTAGTAGCTGCGTGGAAGGAATCAACGATCTACCCACGACATTCACAGCTGAAGTTTTCTGCCTCCAGCGTGTGTAGCGCCAGTTACCATCCCAGTACATCTCCGACGCAAATGTCCGCAGATAACGCTTATCAGGCAGCGAAGATAGACCATTTCGAGATACCATTGCAGGTCGCCACTTCATCGACCAAACTGCGATTTGTATTTTTCACATGCGAAAGTAATACATTCTGAATACAATTGGCCCCATGTCGCGGAACATTACTGCTTTTAGTCAATTTCTTCTCACAGTACCGACACATTGTTCTGGAATACGTTCCATCTTGGGTCGAGGCGATGCTCTCCTCTTCGCAGTCCGTACATCATCCGATCCATCCAGTCCCGATGTAGCTCTACATACAAGCCGTCGAGATGTAGCTGCTCATTCAAGTAAATAATCTAAAAAGGAAAAGGTGAAAAAGAAAACATGCGATATAATATAAAGTGAGAGGCGTAAAACACCATAGCAGACATGATTTCGAAAAGAATACGAAGAATAAATTTACATCAACCTTAAGAAGCAACATTAAAAATACCGATATTAAGGTCAGACGTTTAAACATAGAAAGTGTTGACGACCTAGTGCACACGCGACATTAAATTACACAAGATTATGAAGAATCCCTCCTAACATTCCATCCATGGGAAGTTCAGCATGTAANCACACGCGACATTAAATTACACAAGATTATGAAGAATCCCTCCTAACATTCCATCCATGGGAAGTTCAGCATGTAATAAAATCATTGAACTATACATATTAAATATTGGTACCCTAAGTGAGTCGAAAAAGAATCAGGAAATAAACCGGTTGGGGGAAAAAACCGAAACTATTTAATAAATATAAGAAGCCTAGACCGTAGCATCGAGCCATCCGAATTTTGATTCGTATACAGTTTGGGAAGAAATTCTCAGCATCTAAAAATAAAATGATACTGGAAATTTATATAAAAAAAAACCCGCACTGCTAAATAGAGTCACAAATCGTCATGCATATTACAATTCACATCATGAGTTCCCCGAATTGTTTTAAGGTGCTAGGCAGCGGGTAGGGGATAGGGTGAAGGGAGATGGTCGACGCTTTTCGAGTCGATTTGTTGCTGGTGTTGATGGGGAATATGGTCGTGTGTTTCGAGGACGGCATGTCTTGCGGGGTGGGGGGCGAGCAAGGGAAGGGGGTCTAATGTTATATGTTGCTAAATTTTTAGAATATGTTTTGTGATCTTTTATAATAATTACTAGGGGTGTGGGGAGGAGAAGGGTGATTTTAGGGTGGTTGGATGAGCTAGGGGTAGGGTAGGGTAACATTATATGTTATTTAATATTTTAGAATATTTTTTGAATTTTTTTTATAATAATTGTTAGTTGTGTGCAGAGGGGAGGGGTTTGGTGAGGGTGGTAGGATGAGCGAAGAGTAGGGTAGGGTAGTGTTATATGTTCTTCGATTTAATTTTTTTAAAAATGTTTTTGTGATTTTCCTTGATTTTTATCAATGGTACTGGGAAGGGGGCGTGGTGAGCTTAGCTAGGGGTGGGTTGAGAGGGGTGGAGGCCTGCGGATAAAAGATGTATAAATGGGCAGAGTATTGGTTGGGCTTTCATTTGTATTCAAGTGATTCATGTGAAACTGTTTCTGACGTGATTATGGCTGCACAATGGGAATTAACAGACTTTGAACGCGGAATGGCAGTTGGAGNTGTGAAACTGTTTCTGACGTGATTATGGCTGCACAATGGGAATTAACAGACTTTGAACGCGGAATGGCAGTTGGAGATCGACGCATGGGACATTCCATTTTGGAAATGGTTAGGGAATTCAACATTTCGAGATCCACAGTATCAACAGTGTGCCGAGAATTCCTAATTTCAGGCATAACCTCCCACCATGGACAACGCAGTGGCCGACTGCCTGCACTTAATGACCAAGACCAACGATGTGTGCGCAGAATTGTCAGTGTTAACAGACAAGCAACACTGCGTGAAATAACCGCAGAAATCAATGCGGGACGTACGACGGACGTGTCCGTTAGGACAGTGCGGCGAAATGTGACTTTACTGGGCTATGCCAGCAGAAGACCGACTCGAGTGCCTTTACTAACAGCACGACATCGCCTGCAGCGCCTCTCCTGGGCTCGTGACCATATCGGTTGGACCCTAGACGACTGGAAAACCGTGGCTTGGTCAGATGAGTCCCGATTTCAGTTGGTAAGAGCTGATGGTAGGGTTCGAGTGTGGCGCAGACCCCACGAATCCATGGACCCAAGTTGTCAACAAGGAACTGTGCAAGCTGGTGGTGGCTCCATAATGGTGTGGGCTGTTTTTACATGGAATGGACTGGGTCCTCTGGTCCAACTGAACCGATCATTGACTGGAAAGGGTTATGTTCAGCTACTTGGAGACCACTTGCAGCCATTCATGGACTTCATGTACCCAAACAACGATGGACTTTTTATGGATGACAATGCGCCATGTCACCGGGCTACAACTGTTCGCGATTGGTTCGAAGAACATTCTGGACAATTCCAGCGCATGATTTGGCCACCAAGATCGCCCGACATGCATCCCATATAACATTTATGGGACATTATCGAGAGGTCCATTCGTGCACAGAATCCTACACCGGCAACACTTTCGCAATTATGGACGTCTATAGAGGCAGCATGGCTCGATATTTCTGACGGNCACAGAATCCTACACCGGCAACACTTTCGCAATTATGGACGTCTATAGAGGCAGCATGGCTCGATATTTCTGACGGCGACTTCCAACGACTTGTTGAGTCCATGCCATGTCGAGTTGTTGCACTTCGCCGGGCAAAAGGTGGTCCGACACGATATCAGGAGGTATCCCACGATGTTTGTCGCCTCAGTGTAGTTTTTATGCAAAATATTATTACACTGAGTGCCCACGAATATAGTACGCGGTGCAATTGATGTGAATTCCTAGACTCGGCTAAGCTTTTTTTTGCATCAGGTGGAGGAATATACTGGACAAAGAACTTAAACAGCAATTCAGAAAATTTGGAAGTATTCGTGAATATACTATACGATCTACGTTACGTGTTACGAGGGGATCGAGACTCGAAGACACATTGCACATACCTGGTGGTGGAGGTCCGGTGATTGGCCGCTTCGACGCTGCTCTCGTGGAGCACCGAGTTAACTGTACGCACTGTTATACATTCCCGCCTATTTACGGACATATTTACGGGAATGTACAGTAAATATACGGAAAAACAATCCATAATTACGAAAATAGGATTCAAGTCCGTAAATATAAAATTCGGAAAGTCTACGTATTTTCAACAGCTCCGGGTTTCGGGAACGAACAAAGCCGAGTACACACGAAGCTTGCTTCGCCACTGCAACCAGGAAATTATAGTTTTTGTGGCAGTTAGGTTATCCATTGCCACTAATACGTATTATTTCATTCCTTAAATCGTAGCATCAGGCGCCTCTAACATTTAGCAATACTTAGTATACACTAACTTTAAGTAGAACCTGAAAAAAATTGCTTACGCAACTGTATTAAAAATGCAGAAGTTATGCCACAACCATCCCGTGTAGTTATATCTGCCCTCGTAGCTCAGGGTCTGACTTGTCGGGGGGCCGGGAGTTGGGCCCCCGGTTCCTCCGCGGCAGATTATCATCAATCAAGTCGCGCACGTGTGTGCTACTGTGAGTTTGTCATCAAGTCCGTATACTTGAGATCGTCACACGTAAAACGTCAAACGGCACTCACGCCATGTCCAACGGCAATTGTATCGGTCAATGAAGTCAATCAAGCCAACTTTAAAAATAAAAATGAAGTCGAGTGGTAACAGCTATGAACTTGCAATTTTTTGACTCGGGTTCAAATATTTATCAAGTATAAAATATTGTACCTTTTTTAAATATCATATTATACACAGTAGAACAAACACAAAACGAAAATTAAAAACTTTTTCAATATATATTTTTATTTTAAACTGGAAGTACGGAAAACTAACTAGGAAATTATCTGAGTGGTTCCGCGAATTCACGGAAAGTTTCGTGAAATTTACCGAAAGTCCGTCTTAGAAAATCAGTGTGTCCGTTTTATTACGTTTACGGGCAACTCTGGAAAAATTTTTACCATCTCTTTTCCGTGAAATGAAGCGAAGTTTTTTTTTTTTTTTTTAACAGTTCAGCGCGGGGCATGTGTTTCGCCCCCNTAAAATATTGTACCTTTTTTAAATATCATATTATACACAGTAGAACAAACACAAAACGAAAATTAAAAACTTATTCAATATATATTTTTATTTTAAACTGGAAGTACGGAACGACCACCCATCTTCGTGGAAGCTTTTACAACGTTCTCTCACCTTAGAGAGACTCTCCGTGCGGGGAAACGACTGAATAGAAAGGACGCTTTGCTGTGTTTCAAGCAGAGAAGTTCGAGAGACGTTACGCGGACGGAACCTACGTTTCTGGGGGAAAAAAGGGGTGCTGGGGGATGGGTGATCATTAGAGACCTGTAAAATTCGCGTTACTATTAAGGACATGGTGAACTCCAATTTACTGTGCATTTGAGCAACTTCGGCCATTGGTCAAATACATGTTTGGCACGCCTCGGAAAACTCTCGAGCCAACATTATAAGTTCAGCGTGTAGTGACCAATCTCTATTGAGGAGATCAAGCAGTTACGTGACGTTGATTACAGTGCAGCGGCCAATGTAACCACAAACTGTTCTCACTTGTTTACAAGGCAGTCGAGTCTATTATGTCACCGAAACGAAACGCGAATTTTGCTAGTCTCTGTTAATAATGATGTATTATGCCCATAGATAACTTTGTGTTGTTTAATCTTGTATATTTTTCTATTAACATTAAAGTAGCTAAGATTTTGAAGGTGTAAATTTTGTGATCAAATTGTAACATGTACATATATATATATATATATATGTGTTTTTATGATATTTAACTTTTATATGACAGTGTTGGTCGGTGTTTTAAAATAATGTTTTAATTTCTCTCCTGTGGCGCACTATTATAAAAAATACATTTTTGCCCAAATATATTAAAAAATAAAAAGGAAACTCTGTTTTGGAACATTTTCACAAACTCCTGTCGTCTATCCGCAGCTGTGCCTCAATTCACATAATGTATGTTCCTAACGGCACATAATATTTTTAATATAAGCCATTCTTTTTCTGAAGCCCTGATAGTGTTCAGTTTTCAGTTACTAATAATGTATAATTATGTTATGCATAAATTAATATTATTGGCATGTAATTTTTGTATTTCAATTGTAAAATTCTTCGTTTAATTCTGCATTCTTCCAAACAATGCTAGCATATTTAAAAAAAAATTGATAACATCTACATGTTAATAGTTTGAGACCATGTTTATGTTCATGTTATGTCTTTTTAAAATATCTGCATTGCTATTCATTTATATAGGGATTAATTAAGATATCATTAAAAATATATGCTGATGCTACTCACCACCTGTGGGATACTGGGTGGTTCGTAGCATACGAGTTACCTCTCTGGAGCAGAATACGGGCGCCTTGGGTGTTGAATAGGGGGTAAACAGTAACGTCTCTCAGTGTTTCAGTTTACGAAGTTTATATTTGGCGTAAACAATACAAACATAGAATCTTCCGAGACGGTACCNCGTAAACAATACAAACATAGAATCTTCCGAGACGGTACCCTGCGAGTTGGAGGCCTTAAGGGCGAATTAATACACTCGTGCTAACTGCTTCTGACGTCGTGGGGGAACGCTAGGCATCGGGGAAGGTCCCTTGAGCGATGATGCTGGTACTTAGCTGTATTTGCAGTTCTGGTTGTTCCGGCGGTAGGTTGAGGTCCAGTAAGCTGGGCGGCCCTTCACAGGCCCTCGGTTCTATCTAGTTGGCGTGGTGGACTCAGCTGGCGTCCTCCTTCGGCTGACCCTTCGGCCTTGATGACGGCTTTCCACGGTGGACTGTTCCGGGGTTCTCCTCGACGACCACCCGATACGACTGCCTCCGGCGACCTCACGATCCGACTAACTCCTCGGCGCGGTACTTCCACTGTCCACCTACCACGTCCCGGCGTGGTATTCCTCATTGAGGTCACCACTCGACTCCTACTCTCAGCGTCGCACGACTCACTAATTTCGCATTCCGGGGTGATGCTCCTGGCGAGTCCCCACCCGACCGCCGCCTCTCGGCGCCGCGTTACAACTACTCGTCTCCCAGCGCGGACGTCGACCGCCCTCCCTCTCTCTGCACGGTGATCCAACTCTTGCATCCTGGCATGGTGCTCATCGCGAGCCCCCACCTGACTGCTGCCTTGGAGCGCGGGGATTCAACTGACTCGCGATACGACTGATTAACTTCGCATCCCAGCCTGGTGCCCCTGGCGAGCCCCCACCCGACCGCCGCCTCTCGGCGCGGGGTTGCAACTGCCTGTTCCTGAACGTATCGTGCCTCTTAACCCCTCTCTGCGACCACCAGATCCTCACACATGTCTCATTCGTTTCGTGGGGTGGGGGGAGAAGAAATGGAAAGGGGGGCCCGTGGCCTTACTGCCTAACACTGTCAGTCCTTCTTACATATCTCACCTCAGCATGTGTCTATGTTCTCATGCCTTTTGGGGGAGGGGGGGGGGCAATACTGCCAAACACTGTCAGCCTTTCTAGCGTATCTGACCTCGGCACGTGTCCCTGTTCTCACGCGTGTTATTCGGTGCATCAGCGATTTTCCAGCTTAACTCAGCATTTTTCCTCCACACGTGTCAACTGCCTGTCCGCCCCGGGCCAGCCTGGCCTCGGGGCACGTGTCTACTGGGGGGGCCCTGGTGGGGGTGTGAGAGCGGTGCTTCTGAATACTAACAATATGCAGCGCGCGTCAATGTGTTGTATACGATATAGCACATTAAACACTATTATTTTTCTGTGACTGCTTTAACCCTGTTGGGAAATAAAACCGTTTTGAAAGTATTTAACCTTTTTTATTGAAGTGGTTTTCGCTATTTCGATTAAAGAACTATATCAACCCGACAAAATATTAAAAGAAACAAGTATCCATTCCAAAGAAAAGAGAACTCAAGAACACAGCTCATATCGCTTCTTTTTTTCACTCTTATCTGACTTTACTTGAGAATTTGGTTTGTCTGTATGGAAATATTCAGTGCACAGAAACGTCTAAGGACGCTGTGTTTCAAACAGCTAGGGAAACGTTAGAAAGTTGCAATATAACCCGACATGGCCTTAAAAGATTACTCTAGTTATAAAAGTAGTTCGCAGTTCAAAACACACAAACTTTGTATGTCTAGCGCTCGTGATCGCACACTCGACCATAATAAATGCTGCTGAACTCAGCCAGCAACGGTCATTTCTTAAGTACATTCCTCCAGTCTTCCAACCAACATGACACAAGCGGAACTATGTTAACGCCTGCAGTAGGAAAACGAATTATTTGCAACTTTGTAACTTATCTAGGTTGGATGAAGTACAACGTGCACAAAAGTCATTCAGTGTTTAAGAAAATGTTTCTAGGAGAGGAAAAACAAATACTCGGTCCAGCNAGTACAACGTGCACAAAAGTCATTCAGTGTTTAAGAAAATGTTTCTAGGAGAGGAAAAACAAATACTCGGTCCAGCAGAACTTCATGTAGCCAAACTTCCCCACTTGCAAGTCGTAACCACCCTGCCGTCACACACATCTATAGCAAGCCTTTAAAGATAAGAAATCAAATTTTAACTATGGATCACAAAATGTAACACCACTATTTCCGATCAAAGTATAAAACCTGCTACAAGCACTGTGAAACTTGACAAATGTAAAATACGATGAAGTTCAGTAAAAACAAAATTAACAAGCTACGTCTATGCAAGTTTCTTCCTTCCCCGAAAAAAAATGGAAACTATGCACTGCAGTTTTAAGCTACTCAGACAGTCAATAAAATCGAAATATTTTCAGTAAGTAGCAATTAATTATGTTTNCAATAAAATCGAAATATTTTCAGTAAGTAGCAATTAATTATGTTTCTACCTGATGAAGCAAATATTCATTACGCACATTTACTCTGCAAATAGTCTACGAAACCGTAGTTTGATTACATTTTACATGGAAAATATTTCTTAATAGCCNAAATTGTATAGAAGCAGTCTCGAACTGTTCGGACTTTTCTCGAGGCGTTTATAAGAGAGAATAGATTAACGTAGAGGCGCATATAGAAAAAAAGGTGTTAGAAACGTAGGAAAAGAAAATAATAAGTAGGATACAATGTATATTGTTTCAGTACCCTGAAAACCTAGTATACTTAGAATACAAATAATTAACTACACATCCATCACAAAAACTACACTGGAGAGCCAAAAAAACTGGTAAACCTGCCTAATATCGCGTAGCCCCTCCCCCTCTCCCCAGNAAATTGTATAGAAGCAGTCTCGAACTGTTCGGACTTTTCTCGAGGCGTTTATAAGAGAGAATAGATTAACGTAGAGACGCATATAGAAAAAAAGGCGTTAGAAACGTAGGAAAAGAAAATAATAAGTAGGATACAATGTATATTGTTTCAGTACCCTGAAAACCTAGTATACTTAGAATACAAATAATTAACTACACATCAATTACAAAAACTACACTGGAGAGCCAAAAAAACTGGTAAACCTGCCTAATATCGCGTAGCCCCTCCCCCTCTCCCCAGCGCGAAGAAGTGCCGCAAGACGACGTGGCATGGACTCGACTAATGTCTGAATGTATGCAGGAGGCAATTCACACCATGAATCCTGCAGGGCAGTCCACAAATTCATTCTGCGCCAATATGAGAAAGGGTTCAACGTTTGTCACGTTTAATGCTTCTCGTCAGTCGTCGTTTGTCCCGTTCGTTCACGATCTTTTTCCGGCCCGCAGCGATGTCGAAGATTTGATGTTTTACCGGATTCCCGATATTCACGGTACACTCGTGAAATGGTCGTACNGAAAAACCAAATGTTATCGTTACCTCGGAGATGCTATGTCCCATCTCTTGTGCGCCGACTATAACACCACGTTCAAACTCACTTAAATCTTGATAANTCGTAAGAGCAGTAACCGATCTAGCAACTTCGCCAGACGCTTGTTGTCTTATACATATAGGCACTGCCGATCGCATCGCGTTACTCTGATTGGTTCCATACCTCTGTTATTTGCATACGCACGCCTATACCAGTTTTTTTGGCTCTCCAGTGTATAATCAAGTTTATGAATAATCTGTAAAATATATTGATCAGCTCCCAAACGATATATACATGACCGCTAACACTGTCCCTGGACGTTTTCAGGTATGTGAGTCTGCGTCATAACTTTTTCACAATATACTTAATTTGAAATATTTTCTATACTTCAGGCTTTACAATGCTAAACATCGCATACAGTTAAACTGTAATTACAGAAGATTTTTTTAAAGCCATTCCTGTCCATGAAATACCAAGACAGGAGAAGCTCGATTACAAACTTTATCGAGTACACCACACAAATAATTTCTGACATTCTGCTGGAGTGGTGAATTCCGTTTCCATGTACTTATATGAAATACGAATAAATCTTTCCACGGTCTTCCATTTGCAAGGCGAATAGTTTCAGTGCCGAAGACTCCTCTTCCTTCCGAATCGAATCCGAGCCAGATATTTCATTTGATCTTCGCCCTTATTAATATTAATGACGTTCTGAGAGCTGCTTCATTTTTAATGACCTCCACCTGTGAGCTCACTTGCGTATATTCATGAGTCTAGNAAAATAAAGTTTATGAATAATCTGTAAAATATATTGACCCGCTCCCAAACGATATATATATGAACGCTAACACTTTCCCTGGTCGTTTTCAGGTATGTGAGTCTGCGTCATAATTTTTTCACAATATACTTAATTTGAAATATTTTCTATACTTCAGGCTTTACAATGCTAAACATCGCATACAGTTAAACTGTAATTACAGAAGATTTTTTTAAAGTCATTCCTGTCCATGAAATACAAAGACAGGAGAAGCTCGATTACAAACTTTATCGAGTACACCGCACAAATCATTTCTGAAATTCTGCTGGAGTGGTGAATTCCGTTTCCATGTACTTATATGAAATACGAAGAAATCTTTCCACGGTCTTCCATTTGCAAGGCGAATAGTTTCAGTGCCGAAGACTCCTCTTCCTTCCGAATCGAATGCGAGCCAGATATTTCATTTGATCTTCGCCCTTATTAATATTAATGACGTTCTGAGAGCTGCTTCATTTTTAATGACCTCCACCTGTGAGCTCACTTGCGTATATTCATGAGTCTAGGTGCCGTGCTTTGTCTAGTGGAAAAACATTGTAGTCTGACGAGCTGGCAATACGGGCAATGCATTCATGCGGCTTTGTAATTGCAACGCAACGTTATTATGCAACACTTTTGACTACTGTTCCCTGACATTTCCTCTGATTTCGGTAAACTACAATTACTTGGCTCATTTATCTCCTTACCTAGGATTATGGAGGCTTATAAGACCAATTGTNTAGAGGCTTATAAAGACCAATTGTCTGCGTGCGTGCGTTTTACTGTTGTCCTACAATGCTAAACGACATAAACAGCTTAAGGTGAATATACATAGTCTCTAACGTATATCAGACCCCGAAAGCAAACTTTTTAACTTTATTGAAGGAGGCACTGTACCAGCTCATATTTAGAAACAAGTGAATCCTCTGCAATATTGAGCCAGATTACACATTTATACATCCCTGTAATTCTGTTGTTTTGTAATCACAATGAACAATGAAAAGCATTAAAAATATAACTACACGTAGGCACTGATTTCCACTCCTGGAAAAGCATATACATGGGTTATTATAATTTAATGATAATAACAACTCAGAAATGTATGGTTTGAATCCAAAACGGCTTTTACCCTGAAAAATTAAATAACACTAATAACAACATTTAATTTCATTTATTCGCATATTTACAGTTCCCCCGAACGGCTGTAGGCCTTAGTTGAGTTACACATAAACATAAAAGAACACAAATATTACATAACAAGTGACAAAAATACAAGCAGACAAAAATGAAGCAAATACTAAAATCAAAAGATTAATATCAAAATAATAATAACAATTATGACATTAAAATAATTACTACAATATAATGTAAACAACACATTTGCGATACGAAAACAAACATACAAAAAAGAGGACAATAATAATAATAATAATAACAGAAAAAGGAAACGTCGAATTAGTTGTACTTTTTTTTTACTCTCACAAAAGTCAGCGAGGCGGATTCAAGGCTCCTTAAAGTGTGAACCAAGTCCTGCGAATCATGCAGAACCGACGACGTATTTGTTTAAATTATTGACCCCGCCCGACATGTTGAATTTCCGTGATCTTGACTTTACCCATAGAGTTAAATTTCAATTTAGGGATGAAATATGGTTGTTTCGTAAATTTGTTGGTGCCAATAAAGTTTGTTTGACCGAAATCGGTTCAGTGGTTTTCACTTTAGGCCAACATGTCCTCAAATAGGTAAGTTAACAATGTTTCAATTTTTCAAAAGCATTAAAATTTTTACAAAATATTGTAATATAAAATTGTATTAAAATGTTAAATATTATACAAAGGCCATATCTAATACATGTTAAAATAAATAAAAATTCGTAAAAAAAATTAGAAATCGTTTGTTAGAGACTTAAATGTAGGAGGTCCAGCGTTCGATTATCGTCAAAATGGTGGAGCACACATCTTTCCAACATGGCGACCAACGGATGACTGATGCCCCACCACTATAATTCACTGGTTATATAGTCGCTCCCCTACCCCCTCCCCAAAACACGACTACCAAATCCAACGAATATATTAGCTTTATATCACACCCAANCCCCCTCCCCAAAACACGACTACCAAATCCAACGAATATATTAGCTTTATATCACACCCAATCCCCCAAACCTACAACCCCTCTCCCACCACTTACGCACACTACAACTAGACTCCCACCACTACCACTAGACTGCGCTACTGATGTAATGATGACATCGCATCGCTCGTTCGTGATTGACTGTCGGTTATGTGACATCTCGACTATACCATGCTTGCACACCTTGGCGTCTCTATTCAAGTTACCACTTCGAGCGAACTGCCTAGGACAGTTATCGCAGTTAGTTAAAAACCACACGAGATTGGTTCTTCAAACATCCACTCGTCTAGTGTCACCGCGCATTGTTGTCGAAGGCTTAAACTTTGCCGCAGAGTCGGTACAGTTGGTGATCTGACGATGGAGGCGTTGGTATAAACTAAATTTTCATCACAAGTCATTTGCATAGCCTTCGTACGCACAAATAGTCTTCAGTATAAGAAGAGCGAGTACTCTTAAATTGATGTTTACGTCTATAAACTCCTAACAGTTGAATATGCTATTGCTGCCTATAACAGCACTATATACTTATATATAGGCTGATTCTAAAATCATGGGACAAACATTGAGGGGTGTTAGAGCTCACTAAAACAAACAATTATTGTATAGGANTAGGCTGATTCTAAAATCATGGGACAAACATTGAGGGGTGTTAGAGCTCACTAAAACAAACAATTATTGTATAGGATTATATGGGCGGAAGTGGCGCGTTGAGACACAAAAACATAACACATTAACGGAAACATAAAATGTTCATTAGCAGCATACTTGACGAGTGATTACATACAACTTATGTTAAAACAGTTGCTGGAAATGCATCCACCAACAGTCATGCATGCTTGGCGACCTCTACATATGGCGTGATTGGCTGACAATGGTGGCGATAGTTGAGGGCAGTCAAACGGTGCGTCAGTGACCTGCTGCATCAGCATCAGCATCACTCCACCGACACTACCAAGCTTGCATCACTGTCGGTGGTAGCAATTTTGAGCAATTATTATAAACATTGCTGTAAAAAGGCATTTAGTGGCGACGTTGTAAATAAACACTGTGCTGCATTTCATGGGTTCTCTTTGTGTTTGTGCCTCAACGCGTCACTCCCGCGCATATATTCCTATACAATAATTGTTTGTTTTAGTGAGCTCTACCACCCCTCAATATTTGTCCCATGATTTTAGAATCAAACTGTATATGTGTATAATATGCATCCCGTCTTAAGATCCATAGTCAAATAACAAAAATTCTTACTCCCCAAAGCTACAATGGAATGTAGGTAGGTATGTCTTCGCATGTGATTCGCTCGTCAGCTGAGCAGCGGAAAATTGATTAATCGACACTCTCTGTAAAGAGAACATGAGTAAACCGAGAAAAGTTACGTAACTCCCCGAAAAGTTTCGCAGTGAGCATATACATTGCAGTCCAACCGATGTAGTTGTAGCAAGTTGCAGTGCCTACGCTCATAAAGGGTGGGAATCCCGCCCTGGATATTGCAAATTACTTTATAAAACAAGTAGTATCTCAGAAAAGTTTACAATCTAGAGATGTTTCATGTGATTTCGGCCTAGTCTTTGTCGAAGACAAGGAACGCTGAGCAATATACGTCTCCGCAGTTGTGCTTCTGTCACGTGGCGCGTGGTCGATACCGCTTGGCAAGCCATTGCTCGGCGAAATCTCCGGCATCCCCGCGACAGACGATGTTGTGCCATCAGAACGGGTCCGAACTGGCGTCTCGCTCAAGGACATCCTCGTCGCCCAGCGTCATGTTTTCAGTTTGCGAAGCACTTCGCGAGTCATTCTTCTATTGTTTGAACTCACTCTCTCCGTACGTAATGTAACATATAATATTTCATGGGGGTATTCACTATTATGGTTTATCCCAAGATATTTATCTTGCTACAGTTTTCGTATCGAGTTATTTTTACTGTATATGACGTTACTATTGGCATACGTATATTAATTTTCAACATTACATGTTAAGTATACTAAATTTCATAAAATGCTAGTTTTTTATGTTTATGGAATAGTTAATGAGCATCTGTTGTCTCAAGACTTAAATATGTTTAAAAGGTATTCTTTATTTGGACATCTAATTTTGTGCAGTTTTCATGGTTGTATTTTGATGTAAATTGACGTGTGTTTATCATTTTAAGAAATTGGCTTCACCGACCCTACGTGGTTTTTTTTAATGATGCATTTTTGAACACAGCTCCAAGTTAATCCTTATATTGGCCAGATTAATTTAAATTCATATTATTTTAATGAATGTTTTACATGTAGCTGGAAGAAGATAATTCTTAGATGACTCGGGTGCCAAAATGGTTTTAACGGCATCAGCAGTGTTCGTGGAACAAAATAAGAGGGCCTCGATTGATATTTAATTAAAACTCGGCAAATTGTAATCGTGTATTTCGGGATACAGAAGACTCGGTACCCGGGGCTGGTACCTACCTCAAGACTCCGAGCTGATTAAGCTTGTTCCGGCTGCAGACCTGATGTTTCTACACAGGTAAAATGTTTATTTTATGTTGCCAGGAGAGAATTCCTGCTAGTTTCGACCTGATTTTGTTAACTATGAAACATTTTATAATTATTCTCTGGTGATCTCTAACAAGCTATTCAACCTTTTCTTCGTAATTTGCCTACACATGCCTCAGTTTCAAGAGTAACAATGTTCTACCAATAAGAAACTGAGCTAACCAAATTTTTGTTATTATTATTATTTCATTTTAATTCAAATGTGAGAGAAAACTTGTTTTGAAGACCCTTTAAAGTAAAAATTAATTATTACGGAGTCTATCTGCCATACTCTTTGGATTAAATTTTTTTAAATTTAGATTGTTAATTTATTTTAAAGCGGCACNCATGGGACAAACATTGAGGGGTGTTAGAGCTCACTAAAACAAACAATTATTGTATAGGAATATATGGGCGGAAGTGGCGCGTTGAGACACAAAAACATAACACATTAACGGAAACATAAAATGTTCATTAGCAGCATACTTAACGAGTGATTACATACAAAATATGTTAAAACAGTTGCTGGAAATGCATCCACCAACAGTCACGCATGCTTGGCGACCTCTACATATGGCGTGATTGGCTGACAATGGTGGCGTGCGTGAAATACCCAGTGTATTTGAATCTGTTCGCCAATCACTCCACCGACGCTACCAAGCTTGCATTACTGTCGGTGGTAGCAATTTTGAGCAATTATTATAAACATTGCTGTAAAAAGGCATTTAGCGGCGACGTTGTAAATAAACAATGAGTTGCATTTCAAGTGTTATTTTTGTGTTTGTGCCTCAACTCGTCACTCCCGCCCATATACTCCTATACAATAATTGTTTGTTTTAGTGAGCTCTACCACCCCTCAATATTTGTCCCATGATTTTAGAATCAAACTGTATATGTGTATAATATGCATCCCGTCTTAAGATCCATAGTCAAATAACAAAAATTCTTACTCCCCAAAGCTACAATGGAATGTAGGTAGGTATGTCTTCGCATGTGATTCGCTCGTCAGCTGAGCAGCGGAAAATTGATTAATCGACACTCTCTGTAAAGAGAACATGAGTAAACCGAAAACAGTTACGTAACTCCCCGACACCGTTTCGCAGTGAGCATATACATTGCAGTCCAACCGATGTAGTTGTAGCATGTTACAGTGCCTACGCTCATAAAGGGTGGGAATCCCGCCCTGGATATTGCAAATTACTTTATAAAACAAGTAGTATCTCAGAAAAGTTAACAATCTAGAGATGTTTCATGTGATTTCGGCCTAGTCTTTGGCGAAGACAAGGAACGCTGAGCAATGGACGTCTCCGCAGTTGTGCTTCTGTCACGTGGCGCGTGGTCGATACCGCTTGGCAAGCCATTGCTCGGCGAAATCTCCGGCATCCCCGCGACAGACGATGTTGTGCCATCAGAACGGGTCCGAACTGGCGTCTCGCTCAAGGACATCCTCGTCGCCCAGCGTCATGTTTCCAGTTTGCGAAGAACTTCGCGAGTCATTCTTCTATTGTTTGAACTCACTCTCTCCGTACGTAATGTAACATATAATATTTCATGGGGGTATTCACTATTATGGTTTATCCCAACATATTTATCTTGCTACAGTTTTCGTATCGAGTTATTTTTACTGTATATGACGTTACTATTGGCATACGTATATTAATTTTCAACATTACATGTTAAGTATACTAAATTTAATAAATGCTAGTTTTTTATGTTTATGGAATAGTTAATGAGCATCTGTTGTCTCAAGACTTAAATATGTTTAAAAGGTATTCTTTATTTGGACATCTAATTTTGTGCAGTTTTCATGGTTGTATTTTGATGTAAATTGACGTGTGTTTATCATTTTAAGAAATTGGCTTCACCGACCCTACGTGGTTTTTTTTAATGATGCATTTTTGAACACAGCTCCTAGTTAATCCTTATATTGGCCAGATTAATTTAAATTCATATTATTTTAATGAATGTTCATGTAGCTGGAAGAAGATAATTCTTAGATGACTCGGGTGCCAAAATGGTTTTAACGGCATCAGCAGTGTTCGTGGAACAAAATAAGAGGGCCTCAGATGATATTTAATTAAAACTCGGCAAATTGTAATCGTGTATTTCGGGATACAGAAGACTCGGTACCCGGGGCTGGTACCTACCTCAAGACTCCGAGCTGATTAGGCTTGTTCCGGCTGCAGACCTGATGTTTCTACACAGGTAAAATGTTTATTTTATGTTGCCAGGAGAGAATTCCTGCTAGTTTCGACCTGATTTTGTTAACTATGAAACATTTTATAATTATTCTCTGGTGATCTCTAACAAGCCTTTCAACCTTTTCTTCTTAATTTGCCTACAAATGTCTCAGTTTCAAGAGTAACAATGTTCTACCAATAAGAAACTGAGCTAACCAAATTTTCTTTATTATTATTATTATTTCATTTTAATTCAAATGTGAGAGAAAACTTGTTTTGAAGACACTGTAAAGTAAAAAATAATTACTACGGAGTCTATCTGCCATACTCTTTGGATTAAATTTTTTTAAATTTAGATTGTTAATTTATTTTAAAGCGGCACNGTAAAGTAAAAATTAATTACTACGGAGTCTATCTGCCATACTCTTTGGATTAAATTTTTTTAAATTTAGATTGTTAATTTATTTTAAAGCGGCACATTTTGCCATAATTCTAAACTTTATGAAGTATTATAAAAGCTGCTCTACATAAATTTGGTCATCAGTAAATGTTGCTCCACCAAATGTGTAGTGTAGCGTTATTGAAGTTATACTTTTTTTGGCCCGTTGAGGGTAACAGTTTAGTGTACGATGGAAGTTGGGCGCGCACAGTGTAACGAAATTTGACAGTGACCGTGGTTAAGGGTATGACCCAACGCGCATGCGCATGTAGTTGCGCGCGCACGACAGTGAACGTGGTAGGGGTATGAACCAATGCGCATGCGCGTATAGTTGCGCGCTCACAGTGTAACAAAATTCGACAGTGAACGTGGTAGGCGTATGACCCAACGCGCATGCGCGTATCGTCTAGCTATATACAAACGCAAGGTACACAACATAGCACGTGGTTATATTAAAAAACGACAGAAAATCAGTTCATGTAATAAGCAAATTGAAAAATATTCCATTTATATTAGCAATTAATTGTAAATATGGGTGATTATACAAAAGTTGGGTAACACGATGTCATCGATAAATAGCTAAGACATTTTATTATATTTTNAAAATCATTTAAATTACGGTTAAAAACTATAGTAAACAAAATTAAGTCAAAAGTTACCCAACTTTTGTATAAGTACAAATTGTATAAATATATATATTTATTATTAATTAATTTTACTAACATTGTGCCGTGAAAAATTTGTTAGTGACAAAAATTGTATAATACAATTTTGAAACAGTTTTAAAGTATTTGAGGTTAATTTTTGTAAGTATTATTCTCAAGCTTTTTTTTTATTAAATCAATAAAACTTTTGATAAACACTCTCTCATTTTCTTTAACTTTATAAAAATAAATATTATTTTAATTTAATTATGTTATTTAATAAAACCTTTATTAATTGTATTTCTTCGGTCATTTTATCGTTTTAATACTTGCATAAATTATTTGCATACGTAATAAAATTTTATTTTAGTGTTGCCAAAGAAGTATAGCTTCTAACGCGCGTACATAAGTACACGCACCCATTTATTTTTGTAGTTTTGGCTGCATTTTGAAACATGTGAAAAGGGTATTTTTTTAGTGCTCCTTGTTAAGAGTATTTTTTTTACATGCAAGTGTGTTTAAAAGTCCGGGCCATAGCACGTACGTTGAAGTACAACATAACCGTGGCGCATTAAAAAATAGCGAAGAAACACGTCAAAAAGTTTTACAGTGGCGCCCGCATCGTGGGGTAACACAATAGTTTACAGTAACCAGTTTAATATACTATTTCAATATGGTTGAAGGTATATACTTATAAAATGCATATTATACAAATATAAATATAAGTAAAATACGTTTTAATTTGGTTTGTGCATACATATTGTGCATAATTCTATGTAAAATTTCTATGTTTATATATACTTGTATTTGTGTATTTTTCAATTATCTGTGATTCCTGCTCGCGCAAACAGTGTATGTGAGTTTTTCTCAGAGTGCTCCCATATTTCTACATCTTAAATGAATGGCGGAAGACCTAGCGTGATAGTAAGCTAAGCTCCTTACTGGAGTAGTACCATAAATGTTTCGCCAACTAGGCCTATATGGATCGTTGACAATGTGTTTCGTATAGTGGATGGAGAAGCCGAGTTTGTGCAATCCACATTAGCTTTTTATAAATTTTTCTGAAGATTAAAATTACATTTTTCTTTTATTTATTACAGCAGTTACGATATTTTATTGCGATGCTTTCAGTTGGGTTTGTTACCGGTAAGAGGTAGAGTAAACTTGCGTTGTAAATGGCGTAACTAGTAGTCGACGGTGTTTTCAAGGGAATAACGTTTTTAACTTGAATAACTTAACAATGAATTACAATAACTTGAATAACAATGAATATATGAATATGTATGTATATGAATATACTTTCAATAACAATGAATGAATTGAATAAGCGTAACTTGAATGACGTGGTTCCGTTACCGCATCCACGAAGCGTTGGCGAGCTCTGCCACCCTCCAGCGGCGACGGAGGTCGAAGAAAGAACTGCCGCGCTCAGCCACTCTCCATCCCTCGCCACGGCGACGTGATGAACAAGCCGAGGCGAAAGTTGCGGTATGCCGGACCTGACAAATTGCGCCCGTGAGCTGTCATTAGCACTGGTTGGCCAGGGCGAGCAAGGGGTGCGAGGGGAAGGCTTAATTTAATAACTGTCTGGCTGCTGCAGCTTCTTCTTCGCCCCCCCTCCACGCCGTGCAGATCCCTTCTCTTCTTCTACCCCGTGTAGCTCCGTCGCATGTTAGGCCGCCTTCTTGCCCGGCCGCTGCTCCGTGGCTTGAGGAAGTTCAGTTCTACCAGACTAGTGTTTTAAAATGCGTCGCTTCCTACCCATATTCCTGACATGACGTCATTAACATTTGTTTACATTTTCGTCGTATTGATTTTTCTCTTTATAAACTGTCGAGTTAAATTTTTTTGTGTAAATGGTAGACCTACATTTCTTAACCTACGCCCCACATCTGGAAATAAAAAGTCCGAGACTCGGACGAAAACATTTTNAATGGTAGACCTACATTTCTTAACCTACGCCCCACATCTGGAAATAAAAAGTCCGAGACTCGGACGAAAACATTTTGAAACAAATCGCAATTATAATTATATTATAATTGCTATTATAATTATAATTATATTATAATTGCTATTATAATTATAATTATAATTACAATTATAATTTTATTATAATTATATTATAATTATTCTGTTCTCACGGTCCTGTCATTCAGGATACAAAAATGTTATTAAATAAAGAGGGATGTCTTTCACGTCAAAAAATTGGCCGCTCGTGAAAAATTGGGTTGTGTGGAGAGCAGAAAAATCGCATAACTTTCTTTCAAACTGGACACAACATTGTAATTTTGTTATTTTGTGGATGCCATATTAAATCATAGAAAATAATGAATTCTGCAGTGACAAAATGGCAGAATATTTGGGCAGGTACATTTCTCATAATTGTACATGCAGTGAGCAGTACAGTGAAATTTGTAGTTCTTAGTGTAGCGCTAAATAAAGCGCAGATTTAGGAGCCTAGGTGGTTTTAATTTCCCTAATACATCTATCACAATAAGAGTTTTTTTTATATGAATGAGAACACAAAATGACAACTAATTTCAGCTGTCTAAAAATAATAAATCAGAGGTACAATGAAATTAAAAAAATTTAAAGAGAGTAAAACCATTTCATACGCGAAAAATCAGAGTTAGAAATGAATTTACCACGATATGTAGTATAGTGTGTTAACCTGTAGGGACGAAGTGGCGAGTTGAACAGAGCCGAATGATATTTGCTTAAAGAAACTCAACGGAAATAAAGTCGAGCTTAATAAAAAATTACGTACTACGTCACAATGGTTATCTTTAAGATGCATGTAACCAAATAATGCACAAGGGTGTATCGTCAGTGCCCTATGCGACATCAAGTACAGTTATTACAAAAATGTTGTTTTAAATTACTAACTCATAGCGTCAAGTAAAATATTTAAATTACAACATATATGTGTACATTGTGTGTTGTTGTATGTGTGTGTATATGTTAGGTGCAAATATTGAAATCACCAATTTGCCGGGGGGGTGTCCGGCACGTGTCCCGAAAGTTTCAAAAGTTTCCAAGAAGTGAAATTTGTAACGTGGTTTTTCTACAAATGTCCACATCGCTTAGTGACCAGTAGGGAAAAACCGGACAAAATTAAATTTGGAACACTAAATAGCTATACTTTTACTGGCCTATCCTAACGCGACGTGAAATGACCGAACATGCCTTAATTATGATTATGTCGAAAATGTGGACTCACTAGAAGAGAGCTAAAATACAAATACATTTCATTATCTGTTTAAGTGTCGATATTATTAGCCGTAACTAATTTAGATGAATGTTCTAATGATTATGCGGGAGTAGGGTTAGTCATTTCGCAGAAACCTAATGGGACTCCACCTTACTTACTTCGTCATAAAATGTAGTCGACGGATTACGGTAGCTAAGGTAACGCATCAACACGTTTTGCAAATCCCTAACCAGCCACAACTTGTTGTAGGCATTTTTTTATCACTTATGATAAGATTTCGACATTTTGCAAAAATTTGAATTTATAGAGTGCATTCTGGGTAGTATTTATTCTCGACGAGCGATTTCGATACACACACACACACACATGCATATATATATACATATATATATATATATATATATATATATATAAGAAGAATGATTTGGCCGACTTTGACGAATCGGAACCTGGGACCGGAGCTCAGAACTGATCATGCTCTGTCATTCCGGTCCCCGGAGGCCATCTTGGCCACCATGTTGGATGTTGGTGATAATTACGTTGACCTTTTACCTTTACCCCGCTAATCCTTGACCTTGAGTACTCCCCCCTCCTCCCAAAAAAAAAAATTAAAGAATCCCAAAAATTATAAAAAATTATAAAAAATATATTTTAAAAATGTCAAACAATTATTAACCGAATTGTTAAAATTTACTATAAAAAATATTTAAAAAAATGTATTTTAAGTAAACTTATACATTCGGAGGTTTCCTTCCAACAACACGTCCAGCAGATGATTGAACCCCTACACCCCCACCTCCAATTACTCCACCCTGGCCTATGTTTTTTAAATTGGCTAATAACTCACCCTTTTTTCGACCAGTTAGTCACATTCCTTTCACCCCCTTCCAATATATTTAATTTCCAATTTGCCCTTCCCCTTTCATTACCTCCCATGATTCTAATTGGATAATTAATCACTCCCACCACCAATTACTCCACCCCTACATATGTTTCTCATTGGCTAATTACTCATGTTCGTTCGATCACCTTTCAATATATTTAATGGCCCAGTGCCCTATCCTCTCCACCCCCACCAACGATTCTCAGTGGCTAATTACACACCTTCGTTAGACCAATTAGTCATGTTCTCTCCACCCAAACCAATGATTCTCATTGGTTAATTACTCACCTCCAACACCATTTACTCAAATTCGTTCGAAACCGCCTCTTCCCCCCTCACCCATCACTTCCCGTGCCTTTGCTCATTCCGTTGTATGCAACCTATTTGGTGTTTTTTTTCGTTTGTCATTTGTTTACATTTTCAACACCTAGGTGGTACTCGTGTATTAATTATAGATTTCATCACTAAGCGAGCTGCCTATTTTGCCACCAGGTGGCTGCCATATTTGTTAATTATTTTAAAGAATAGGTGGTTCTGTCGGCGCCCTCCACATTGTGCTATATTTTAAACACATAGGTGGAGTGGATTTATCGATTTCACTCCCAGGCGAAATGTTGGTACCCGCTCATTCTGTCGATTTAGCTGCTAAGTGAGCTATCGGCACTCACATTTGTTTCATAGGCATAAAAACCTGTATTATTTCATCCTATGTAGAAATATTTTTTCCAATCAGCCACGAAACTAAATGCATAGTTTTTTAAATCAACAATTTTTGTATTAAAAACTTTAATTAAAACCGATGAAAAACAATTTTCGTATTAATGCTAAATAAATTACCATTGAAATTGAGTATTTATTCTGTTACCCCACACCACACCACTTTAGTCTGAAAAATTATTCATCCTCGCTTAATCCCTTACCAGTACCGCTCTTGTTTTCAGCATTGCCCGTCAGGGCGTGCTGGTGTGGGGAAAGTATATAATGAAAGCAATGTCGACCCTCGTCACAGTATCTCGTCTGATGCCAGAGGTGACAGATCGCTCTCACACCTCGTCTTTTAGCATTATGACTGGTGAGTTCAGATATTTAATTATATAAGGTCGCAGGATATTATCAAGGGTGCACGTAATACGCATATATTTTCCCGCGAAATTTGGAATATCGATTTGGGCCAGCTAGTCCCTGGAGGAATATGTAACCTCATAAAATATGGTACTATAACTCCATTTTTTTTATACATACCACCTATGTAATTTGCAAAGGCTTTAACTCAGTACTCGTTACGCAACTGTATCCCTTTATTTGCATTCGCAAAATGTGTTCGAAGACACGAAAAATATTAATGTTCGAACAATGCAGATCGAGTAATATATTGGTTTTTGAAATGTGGCATGGCATTTGCCAGGTGTAATAACTTTCAGAGCCATGCAAAAAACTGCGTTGCTTTAGGACCTTCACCTGCCAAAATCCGCCGTATACAGTCTCCTTTCACAACAGCGTACGAGTGTACGTCCCACAAAACCAAGAGTTCAGGATGAGCATCCACCAACGTACCAGCAACCATCATGCCCATGAATCGTGGTAGGGTATGAGCTGGCTAATGACAGTGGTTTCATGGAGGCCCATACTGCGTTCCAGCACAGTCTAAAGGCATTTGCTTCCACAACGAGAACGGAAATTCGAAGGATATTTGCACATTTTTATACCGGATGGGGTTAAACGTCACTGTTTGCTCTCTACATAAACAAGCCACTAATAAAATTTAATGTATGGCTCGAACACAGCTTTGCAAAACCGATCCCATTCAACGAAATGAAGGCATTCGAAATTAAAGGCAAAATATGAAAAATACTGCAAAACCTCATACTGGAAATATACGTCACGAGAAAGAAGCATAAAACGAGCGTGATTTGGAGTAAATATTAACGACAGTCAATTACCGAGTGCCCCTGCCCTTCTAAACAACACGCTTGTCCCACTTTGCAAAACATTTTATTTGAAATTCATGTTGAAAAAAAATCATGTGCCGTGTACGGATGCGTTATGCAGCTCTCTATAATGTTGTAATCTTGACTCGAAAACCCCCAAAACAGAGTGAAAACCACTTCGCCACCCCCACGGTAAGCGATATGCACAGTGAAGAATCCCGTACATTCCTTAAACGCACATCATAAAAAAACAAAATGTAGGCAGCAGAAAAAAAAATTGCCATATGGTTACTCTACGTATGGCGATATTTCCCAGTGTCCCCTTATAAAACTCTTGATACGCACAAATAATATACGTATAGTAAGTTTAGCGGGGGAAAACATTATATACCGCGAGGAGACGCTAGCGTAAAGGTACCCCCCCTTCCCCCAAAAGTAGAAATCATAAAAAACAGTTACCTTCAGCAAANCGAGGAGACGCTAGCGTAAAGGTACCCCCCCTTCCCCCAAAAGTAGAAATCATAAAAAACAGTTACCTTCAGCAAACAAAATTTCTGTATTTTCATACATTCGCGTGTGCTCTCTCCATTAAGATATATGTATATCTGATCCGCTGTAAAACACCCCACGCCCTTACCCACACTGCTACATGACTTAAGCCGAATGAAAAGTAACATGTGAACATGTATACGTGTGGCCTCTAATCCAGCAGGTGTCAATAGTATTCACTCTTCATGAACTACGCTAACTATAATAGTTTTATTCCCGAGATGCTAGTACACCATGCAGATTTATACCACAATACGAATTCGAAGCAAAAAACGCGCATACAGCTCTCATTCACCACCCTTCAACCTCGTAGAGTCATATAGGGAAAGACTACAAAAGTGCGAAAAAAATTAGAGCATATTGCAGCCGTTTCGAGTGTTAAAAAGTTAATTCTATGTACTCATTTTTTTAAAATTAATGCTGGCTCGAACTTCTCCTCTTTTGTTTCGATTTTTCGTATAAAAATATTTTAATTTGGCATTTTTTAAAATTAATTCTGGTAAAATCAAAGATATATTGTATCTTATATATATATATACATATATATATACATGTATATATGTGTGTGTGTGTGTGTGAGTTTGAAAGATTGAGGTCGTGTTCCAAGTAACCATTTTTCTTACCAAAATGGACCGTCGATTGTTATGTAAACAAGAATAATGATTAGAGATGCTGATATATCGCTANCCATTTTTCTTACCAAAATGGACCGTCGATTGTTATGTAAACAAGAATAATGATTAGAGATGCTGATATATCGCTACAACCATTCGAGCCAAGATAGTATCCAAACCTCTGTGGTTTCTTTGCAAATGTTATTGGCTGGCATAATAGCGGCTGTTCGCAGACGAGTCATGTACGCTCGGCGCCAGAGCATCATCTGGACCAGTCAAATAAGCAGACAGCTTCTCACACGCACTGCAGCTAGTAAGGAAAGAAATACTCCAGACATGTTCACGTAATATTGGGACCTATCAAGCTGACATTTTCGCGATAAATTACTATCTCTCATAATTATGTATTTCGTCATTTCGTGTTTTAATNCCATTTTTCTTACCAAAATGGACCGTCGATTGTTATGTAAACAAGAATAATGATTAGAGATGCTGATATATCGCTAAAACCATTCGAGCCAAGATAGTATCCAAACCTCTGTGGTTTCGTTGCAGATGTTATTGGCTGGCATAATAGCGGCTGTTCGCAGACGAGTCAAGTACGCTCGGCGCCAGAGCATCATCTGGACCAGTCAAATAAGCAGACAGCTTCTCACACGCACTGCAGCTAGTATGGAAAGAAATACTCCAGACATGTTCACGTAATATTGAGACCTATCAAGCTGACATTTTCGCGATAAATTACTATCTCTCATAATTATGTATTTCGTCATTTCGTGTTTTAATNGGACCTATCAAGCTGACATTTTCGCGATAAATTACTATCTCTCATAATTATGTATTTCGTCATTTCGTGTTTTAATAAATTGCAATGCTGACTAAGGAACTCGGCGTACACGTCCCACCAAATTAATTACCCCCAAAAATATATTGTTATATCTTTACTTACTCTTTTGGAAAATAATAAATCCAATAAACATATATTACGAATTGTTGCAAGCAGCTATCCTATATTGTGTGTTTTTTTAAAAATAAATATGTAAAAGGGCCCAAGAAGTGATAATGGGAAAAAAAGTTTATTTTCTACTAAGGTAATTCGGGTTCGATTCCCGGCGAGGTCATCCCTGATTTTCGTGTGGAAAACGTGGTGGACCTCTTTAGCTGGCCAGCGGATTTCTAGGAGTTGTCCTTTTTCCCACCTTTACATTACGTCGCTTACTCTCCTGGTTGTAGTGTCAGGGCAGGTCTGTCCGTCTGGCGCGACAGCCAGCTCCGATTGGTGCCAGCATGTGCTCATCGTAACCGCGGAGCTTGTGCCTTTTCTAACGGACATCGTCTAAAGTGGCAACAGTAACTGGGTGCTACTTTTTTGTTTCTATCAACTTTGCTCGGACAGTCTGTTTCCGGTGCAAGTATAAGAATCACTAAGAATGTGTCAAACATTGAATGACTAAATACATTTTTTCAAATAAAACGCATTTTTGACGTAGTTACAAGTCAGTGGTAACAATACCGGCCTATTTATAACACTTTTTTTTATACATGCAGTACACAATTAAATATATATTTTTATTTTAAAATTAATTTTTGTAGGTGATTGGAAAATATATATATTACATGAGTTACTGCTTCACTTGCGCAAGTAATATACTCGATTGATTGTAAAGAAAGTNATTGGAAAATATATATATTACATGAGTTACTGCTTCACTTGCGCAAGTAATATACTCGATTGATTGTAAAGAAAGTTCCTTCTCAACAGGAACAATGACTATAAATATATTATATGGCACCCTTAGACTGTGATTTTTTAGTGCGGGGAAATGTATACACTGCGTTTAATCACACGACAATGTTTGAATAAAAAGGTGACGCAAGAAAACATAATATAAAAAAAAAGTAACTAAGGCCTCGAAATTCCTCAGCACTTTTCGCAAACAGCCTAGAAGTTTATAAATATTACGANACTGGAAAATATATATATTACATGAGTTACTGCTTCACTTGCGCAAGTAATATACTCGATTGATTGTAAAGAAAGTACTTTTTATAACCTTCTCAACAGGAACAATGACTATAAATATATTATATGGCACCCTTAGACTGTGATTTTTTAGTGCGGGGAAATGTATACACTGCGTTTAATCACACGACAATGTTTGAATAAAAAGGTGACGCAAGAAAACATAATATAAAAAAAAAAGTAACTAAGGCCTCGAAATTCCTCAGCACTTTTCGCAAACAGCCTAGAAGTTTATAAATATTACGAGNAAAAAAAAAGTAACTAAGGCCTCGAAATTCCTCAGCACTTTTCGCAAACAGCCTAGAAGTTTATAAATATTACGAGCAGACCTTCCAGTGCACGAGTTTTCCAATTACTTAATCGCTAATCATAATGTAATCAACGCATTTATACATCGCTTTGTATGTCATTATTCTTACTAAAGCATTGGAGGAGAAATTGGTTAACACCAAGCAGTTTTGACTGTTTTTATTATATAAATTTTCGATAATAGTTTCCTCTAAATACAGGGCGTTCTATACATTTCATGTAATGAACTTGCATTTGTGAAAGGGAACAAGCTTGTTGTGCTAGAGTCACCGTAGCCAGTGGGCGCAGCAAACAATCCCTTTCAGTTCTTGGAAACATGGGCCACCACTTCCTTATCGCTCTCATATCAACATATCTCCACAAATAGATTTCCAGATTTTGTTGGAAAAAAATATATAAATGCTTGTATTTTGATTATTGCTTTTATAGTATAATTATTATTCCAGTAATGTTCAGGTTGCTACATACTAAAGAACATGGTAATATACAAAACTCGTAAATGGTTGTATGTTCTATTTATGCTGGGTTCCTGTACTACAATTGACCAAGAAACTTAAAAAGGGCTTCTTTTCCAGATGGAAAAATATTTTTCTGGATATCAGATGTAGCAAACAGTTCTACACCATTCCAAAACACACTGCCGACAACTGCACAATTGTAACTTTATTTATCCTCCCAAAAAAGATCGGTAATAGTACACATGATTTTTACTGTTTGTCATAGCTTACCCAGCACCCTTAATGTGGCCCTCAACTTGAGGAGAAGCTTGTGCAGTTGCTGGTCAGGAGGGTAGGTACTGTTGATCAACACCTCAGGGTAGTAAACTGTATCATCCACTTTTACAATTGTGTCTACAGATTTGTGCTACACTTGTTACCCTTTAAACTACTTAGGAATTCTATGCTAATTGATTAATCTATCGTTAACATTGTTGTTCCTTGTAATATCTTCTTCTATGACACTTTTTAACTATTTATCTATTCAAATCCAAACTAGAGAATAAATATGTGGTAAACGGATCTTCGTCTTCTATGCATTTATAGTTGTAATGGTAGTGTAATATATTAAAGTTAAGTTAAATACTATTGTATTAAATATAAATCATATGGTTTTTAAGACCTCGCCATTGTTATAACATGTGATTTTGACTTTTCTATACTTGATTCGCAAGTTTATTGTTATGTTTCTAAGAAACCAGTTAAATGTTTAAAAACCACAGATGGTTACTGTGCAGCTAGAAGGCCACTCTTCATAGAAAATGACGTATTAAATTATGAACTGCGGTATAAAATGTGCTCTAAACACGTATATGAACTCATAAGGAAAAGGACATAGTCCGATGTATTTAACTGACTTATTAATTATTGACTATGGCCAGTTGAGCACATTTTAAATCAACTTTTGTAACTCGCCACTGCCGTTACCTACATATATTTACACTAGCATACGTAATTACAAGCACCTATAAAGATTGTTAACTACTGATGTAAAGCAATTCAGTGTCTTAACGTTGAATTTAAAGTGTCAGGTAAAAATTAGTGAATACAGAAATATTATCTTATGTTTTCTGTTTTCCTAATGATTACGCGTGTAAAATTATCAAATATGTAAATTACTTTCTTTTTTTAATAATTTAAAAATATCCTTGACGGACGCATCAATATACGTAATAAGGCCCATGACACTGTTCATTTTACGTATTGTGGAAGAATACACAGGGTGTTTACAAGTAGATCTTAAGCAGGGGTGTCAAAAGTGATTAGTTTATCGCAAACAGTCTATTGCAGTTCAAGCGCGCATCATTGCCTGCTCCAACTACAGCAAACTTTTGAGATTATAATGTTAGTATAACGTGTAATGCAATATGGGCAGATATATTTTAAAAACTAAAATTTTGGTCAATATATTTATTTAAGTAAAAGGAAAATCAAAAGTGACATCAAATAGTTATTAACACACAATGCTTTTAAACTTTAGGTAATTTTAATTCGTGCAAAGTTGGTGAATTTTCTCGACGAAAAGAGACGCATGCCAGGGTTGCGGGAAAAGGCTCGCATTAGAATTTTTCTGACGAAGTAGGCACCTAAAGTGAGCGTTCTGTTAATGGAAATGTTTTAATTCGCTGTCGGTGTGACGGTTATGAAAGTCATTGTGAGAAATACGACAGATGACATACACTTCGCGCACTCCACGGCATGCAAAAATTTCCGACATGTGAAATGGCGTTCCAAAAATGGTCGGTTCGTGCCTCGACAAATAATTGACAATTTTCAAAGGGGGTTTTAATTTGGCGAGATTGTGGGTGGGTTGGCGTCGCACCCGTGCCCACTCTGTTGAGCTGGGAGTTGCGTGGCCCGCAAAAAAAAAAAAAAAAATACGTACAGCCGGTTTAAAAAACATTCTGTGCTGGCACATCGCAAGTAAATTCGGTGGGAATAAATGTGAAACTTCAGCAAGAATATATCCACCCTTCAAATATTTTTGTTTGAACGGGTACTGTACAATTAAGAAATGTTTAACTAAAATAAAGATTTCTTAAAAATTAATAAAATACTATCGTAACTTATACTCTATACTGAAGAAATACAAGAGAAAAAAAATTTTAGTGGTTTCCGCATTTACCGCGGCCAACAAAACAGATAAACTGTTTACTGGCTTAAACTGCTCACAAAACCTCACCTCACAAATAGGCTAAAATATTAAAATAACTTCAGTGTTATGGTATCACAGTTTTGTACGTCACTATGGTAATTCATTCAGCTGCATCGAATCACGGCAGAGTTTTTTCTTTTAATGGTATTTATTGGGGCCTTATGTGGTGAAATATTTATTGTAGGTAATTTTTGTGTGTGTAGTTTCTGTCTCATCTATTTTACGATTATCTGTAAGAAATATGTCATCTGTGGCGTACGTGGGGCCTTTTTTTACGGATTAGATTCACAATAGCAGGTAAGATACTGGTGCACTGGAAGACAGCTCGTTGGACCTGGTTTAGAAATGCGAGTAGTGAAAACATTCCTGGAACGGTGACAACCAGTGACTGTGACACGAAAAGTTGCAGTGACAAATAGACGTGACTTTGTAACGGATTGTCACTTTTCCTTAGTTTATTCATTGCACATTCTCCGTGACTACTTTCTTTGTAAACAACATTACTAAATGCTTTGCATTACATTTAAAAAGCATTGAAAATATTACAAAATATTTTTAACGTAACAGAGCCAGGGGTGTACGTAGACCTATTATTCGGAGGGGGAGATCTAAAGTAATGGATAATTTTTTTTGAGGTGTGGGAAAGTACGGTATGTTCCAAAACAATGCAGCTTCTTTCTATCGATTGGACGAGATGATGCTTTTTTTTTACCGTTTGCAGGACGAATATACAAACGTTCAATTGGTATTAGAGTACCAGAAACACAAATAAATCAGTGAAATTCCGTCACCATGTTAATTAGATATCGGACACTGATAATCAAAAGCTCAATTTTCACTGTTTTCACTTATTTCGCTCAACTGTCACTGTTTCAAGTTTAGAGTGTGTAAATATATATGTCATACGTGTTCCTCTGACGCTATTTAATATTTTGAGACAAGATGAGTAAACAAACAAGTGAATATATTCTAGAAACTTAAATATTTTATTTAATGGGCATGATTTTTTTATTGTGAAAATTAAAAGTTCAGCTTTTGAAATCTTCCTTATGCAAGGCCAACAAAAGCACAGAAGTTACATTCCAGTCTGAAAATATCATACTGAGACCCAACAACGCAGGGAGACCGCAGCTTTACGTACCTGCGCGCACAACAATTTGCATATCACGAAGGCGAACGGAATTGGCGCGGTCATCTATATGCGAGAGTGCATTTCGATCGAAGCTAACACGATTCGCAGAAGAAATCCTAGTAACAAAATGTTCAGAAGTATGCCAACTTCTCAAAACATCTGTTTCCACGAACAATGTTGTAACCTCAAATTTTTTATGTATTCCTCCCCTGACCACTATACCTTGGCTTGCAGAACCTCCTGTATCCCAGACCGGCGGCGCACCAACCCACAGCTCCACGGGAGGTCGGCACTGATTATTATGATCTACCCTGAATTTCTGACATTTTACGTTACTTGCTCACCGAAAAGTGGCTTTTTTATATCTGTGTATTTAGGACGGGCATTCGTTTCTTATTGCAGCCTTTTTAAAAATCGTAATTGGAAGTACGTCATCACTTGTGAAGGGGCTAGATGTGCATTTACATTTCCCCTTTCACGCACCAACAGAAAGGATGGTATTATTTGCAGCCAAATCTACATAATGCTTTCGTTTGCTAATATTGTTGAGTTGGCTAATTTTTAATGTGGTAAGCAGCTTGTAGCCCTGTTAGGAGGCATCTGAGAAAATAAACCACTAGTGTGTGTGTGTGTGTGTATATATATATACACAGTGATATATGCCTCGTGTATCATTATTAATTCATTACAAATTGCAGCTCCCTTTCGTTATGCGGAAATATTTTATTTTCTATAAAATGCACAATTGGCACACGGAAAATGCTTTCCAAGGTTTGAGAACTGGTCTAAGCTACTTTTAGTTCTCATACTACTCTTTAAAATGTAAACACAGTGGTTTCATTTTAAGAGGTTATCGCTGTTCACTACTCTCCGACATTTTACACCACCAAGTCAGCGTAAACTTGCGTTGGCCGAACCTTCCTTCAATGTCGCAATAACACAAATTATTCTGTTCTTCCTGTTATTTTTAGCGTAATACAACTTTTGGTTGAGACAACACTACTTAGAGGCTTTATTGACATTAATTCTTCAGCAGTTTATTTGCATAATAGTAATATAAGACTTTGTAATTAGTTAACATTGTTAACTTTGTCACATCATCATTAATTTTCCTGCAACATAAACGTTTAAATAAATGCCTGAACAGTAATTTTATGGATGCAAGAATATTAGACTTTTTTCTGTGCATTCTAAAGAAAAATGTCGAGCCCCTAAAAGTAAAAAACTTGACTAAGCAGAATTCGAGACATAGCTATGTTTATTGATACGATTCCAATATTACTGTAAGTATTCCTGTTTGTGCTTACGTCAACATTTGTACACTTACAGCGTTTTCTATTGGTTAGGAACCGTAGAATGAAACTGGGGATGGATATACGAAGAGCAAGTTAATTTAAATGATTTTCATTGCGGAATGTGTAGAAATCAGGACATGAGTTATAAAATATTTTTATAAAATATTTATGCATATAATTATTTTGCGAACCGAGGTGGGGTAGTGGTTAAATAAGCTTGCATATATCTTATAAATGTATGATATTTTCCAGTTCTATCATTGAAGGTAATGAAATATGCTTAAGTCACGTCAGCCAAA
Organism: Clitarchus hookeri; assembly: GCA_002778355.1. Classification (NCBI taxonomy): domain Eukaryota; kingdom Metazoa; phylum Arthropoda; class Insecta; order Phasmatodea; family Phasmatidae; genus Clitarchus; species Clitarchus hookeri. Next base: position 77,548 of record NQII01003480.1, on the reverse strand, counting down.
GGTTTTTGCGTTATTATTGAATGTGTTAATTAAATATTTATGTGCTCATTTTTGTAGAATTTAAGGCCTCCAAAAATATTTTGTTCCTACAATTAAGAAAGCGTTTCTAAATATGTAGCTTTCGATAAATAAGTTAGAAGAGCATTCTAAGAATATGCTTTTCTTTCAATTTGAATAAAATTTACCATGAAAATACACGGATGCTTTTATGATATGTTTATCATTTGGTCAGAGAGTAATAACATTTAATACTTAAGTCTGGTGTGCTGCACAGTTCAATTTCTGCCTGTGTGACACGTGTTCAGTTTTCAGTTTTTGGGTTAAATGTTTTTTTTTTTTGCAATGGCCGTAGATAGACAAGGGAAATACTTTTAAGACAATGCAGTACGGCCTGCAGTAAGAGACAACCTATTTAGTTTTCGAAGCCACCCAAGGCAAGGCTATCAGGGTATGAACTTAAATTTTTCATAAAAATCAGTCCACTGAGTTTCTTATCCAATCAGATCCCGCTTTTAGTCAGTTTATGATTGAATGTGTCATTGCAGATATTAACATTTTTAATCGCCACAAGTATCGTAGGCAACAAATAATTGAAGATCGCAATAAATGCCTAATAATAGTATACACGCTTTGAGTTAATTAAGAACTCGTACGACTTGCCTACAGAAGATGTCACGCCAGCCAACATTTCCTCCGTCTGGTAGGTAGATGAGACATTTTGTATGCTTACAAATAATTGGTTATAGTGTGAATACATTTAATTAATTGTCATCTCTATCAACAACTANAGAAGATGTCACGCCAGCCAACATTTCCTCCGTCTGGTAGGTAGATGAGACATTTTGTATGCTTACAAATAATTGGTCATAGTGTGAATACATTTAATTAATTGTCATCTCTATCAACAACTAAAAAAAAACAGCGATATATTAAGGTCTACGTGTATAAAATGCACAGTTAAAAAGTTTGATGTTTTCGCGAATTACAATATCTGATCGTCATAATCTCTAATGAAATTCCATTAACGATATTGTAGACATTTAAAATATGTTTATGAATCTCGTTAACGGAATGAGCGAAAACGTATGTATATTTTAACGATGTAAATGCACCTAAAGGTCATTCTGAAATTAAGCTTTCCCGTGAGTTATTCTCTTTACTACGAAACCATCGGCATGTACTGTGCGTGAAATGGCCCCCGGTAGGCAACCGGCGTTAACGACTGTTGATAAATGCATCCCGAAAACACACACGTACTGTCACGGACGAATGGTTGAAGTAAAACGACGCAGAAACCAATAATTTAGCTCCTAATCAAGTGAAAATTATTTTCTCCTCTGCTGGGCTCGAATACACCGATGTCGAGTTCTGTTGTCTAAATTGCTGCAATTGAAATAAATTAACCGGCAAGAATTTAATAGTTTACATTACTTATTTGGTTTCAACTCTCTGTACAGAACTACGATAAGAGATAGCAGTTTTTTCCGCATTGTTGGATGTCTCACATAGTTAAAAATATAATATGAATGATAAATATATAGTAAAGCAGTATATCGCATTACTAAAAAAAGTTAAGTCTCGGAAAATCTATTTGGAGCAAATTTACGGAATATTTCAGTTTTTAATAGAAATAATTTAATAAGTATGGTGTAATGCTGTGCAGCTATTTCTTAAGTAAATTTATTGTAAAAGTTAAGCCCATGATGAACGAGTATATTGCATAATTCAGAGATAAAAACAGGTACAGAAAACTAAGAAAGAGCAAAGTTACGATACAGTTTTTAAAAACATTTTAAAATAAATAATTTAATAATTGTGGTGTGAGTGCTGTAATTTATTAAGCTGTGTAACTGTAATTTTCATTGCGCATAGAGAAAATATTCCAAAATAATCTGTTTTAAAAATTAGTAGCAACAAAACAGCGTTCGTCATGAACGTCAGTTACTAGAAATTATCACAGTCTTTAGGTGAGCGTGCGCGAACATGCTCACTGCAGTAAAACATTGTCTCCCACCCCCATTTGATTCTGGTGAAACTTCAGGTAAAATGAAATTAATTATGAAATTGCCAGGGGAAACGCTTCGTGTATCTGCGACTGTGGATCCTCGACAGCTGCTCCATTTTCCTGGGGCCTTATATTCTCGGAGTCTGAGCGCACAGGCAGATAAATGAAGATTTACGCCTGCCCGGTCCATTAGAACGGAATTAGCCGATCATCCCGTTGCCGTTTCTCCTCCGCCGCCTGCGCCGAAGCCGGCAGGTGCCGCCTCCTTTAAAATCGCGCAGGCAAGCAGCAGTTTTCGCGCCGCGATTTATCGCAGTCGTTCGTCGATTGTTTCACGACCCGCTGCGCAGCGCGACGCTCGTTAATCACGCCTATAGGGGAAGGAGATGGCACGGACGCATGGCAAAGGGGAAGGGGGCTGGGTGACCCGGGAAAACGCTACTGTTTGCNCCCCCTCGAATCCCACGGTACCAAAATCAACGGATTTTTTTTTATTTTTTTGAAGAATGTCGCAATGTTATTGGGAGCGCGTTTACGACTGTCCGGACTTTAACGCGACGCGAGAAATGATTTCCCCGAGCGGCTGTCCGCGCTTCGCCATAGACGAAACTCGCAGGCATTTTGGCGTATTTTTAAATAAAGTGAAATAAGGTTCACGATCTAATTATACATTTTGAGAGATATACTTGCTGTTTTTTCCGCTGGTTATTTTGTCTCTTTCCGCAAAGTAAAATTTTATTATTACCAGGGGCTTAAACTGAGCGAGTGTGTGAACAGATTTGGACGGCTCTTAAAAGCGAGGTCTTGAGAGCCGATGAGGGTGATTGAGGCGAGCATGAAGCAGCGCCGGAATAAAGAGGCTGGGGAAACGGGAGATCCCCGAGGTAACCCGCCGACCAGCGGCATCGTCCGGCACGATCCGGGAGTGATCATGGCTGGAGATTGAGCCCAGTTTGCCTTGGTGGGAGGCTAGCAGGCTAACCGCTCAGCCACCGCGGCCCCTATGGGCTTAAAGGCTGTTCACGGTTAGCTGAGNTAACCGCTCAGCCACCGCGGCCCCTATGGGCTTAAAGGCTGTTCACGGTTAGCTGAGCACTTTTAAAATCAACCTTTGCAAAATGCCACTGCCCATACCTGCATGTAAAACCTGACCATAATATTCGCTGATATAATTAAATTTCGCTTAAATTTCTCCGTTATGTTAATTTAAAAATAGTGTCTGCAACAATATCAATAGCATTGAAAATGTGTGGATACTGCACAAAATTCTTTAGAATAACCTGGTTATATTCATACTAACCGGGCAATTAAGCTACGAGAAAATGAATACTCANGGCACAAAATTCTTTAGAATAACCTGGTTATATTCATACTAACCGGGCAATTAAGCTACGAGAAAATGAATACTCATATTTTATTCTTAGGCTATCGATTTTCACATCGCTGACGACTGTAACAAACACATATATTCAGAGCTATCTACTTGGCTGTTTAGTGAGCTAAGTCGGTCGGTAGTGTCCGCTCATGATGCTGGGAGGAAAGTTTCTGGGCGTTTGAGGTGGTGTGGCAGTACCATGCTATAGTAACCAAGCCTGGTTACCGCACAGACCCTAGAAAGGGTGAGTGATGCGTCTCTTATAGCCTCTCTCCACTCATGGCGACCCAAGGCTCCTCGTGCCACCCCTGGCTCCGCAAATTGGGCTCCGCCGCCCGTCTCCCTATGGGAACCAGTCTCCTCGCGGCTGGTCACGGGTATCTGCCGTGATGGCTTGGGCCGATAGTCGGTACCTAGGCCCGACCACTTGGCGGGGTGTTGAACCACTTGGCATTCAGGCCGATGGGGCCCAATACTGGAATTTCATGGGGTAGAAATTGTTAAGTCTGGAAAAGGTCAGTGTCCGATGACAGCTCCTCCGGCTGCACTGCTGGTGGATGGGTGGCGATGGCATGGAGACGGTGATGAGACATGGAAGAACTCTGGAACCTACGAATTTGATAAAGAAGGAAACCTTCCATTCAGAGTCTATCACACGCTGCCCATCTCTACTGGTGAGTGTAGTTGGTGAGGCGGTCGGGCATTGAAAACCCACTAGTGCCATGGCAAATAAGTGGGAGCACGGGCTGATCGGGTTAGCCCCACCAGAGGTTCTCTCTGGTGTACCAATTACTAGAGGTTGGACTAGTGCTGGCAGAGGTTAACTCCGTATGCTGGAGTAGGTCTGGAGAGATTCCCCCTCTGAAAGAAAGACCGGGCGGTGAGCGCCAACACGCTCCAGTTGTGTCCTGGAAAGACACTAGGGGTATGGATAGAACCCTGGTAAGACCACACGCTTGGTATCTGAGGGCGAGGGTCTCAGAGTCCTGTGGTAGGGTGTTCTCGGTCATACTTGTGAATCAGGCTGGGGATTTGTATTTGATTACTTCAGGCGCGTAGCTGGGCCACCTGCGATAAAAGGGCGTGATCCCTCTTCTCCACCGATAGGGCGGTCGTAGCGCGGGATGGCCTCACGGCTAAGAGTGCTACGTAAAAAATAAATGTACGAAGACCGAGAGGTTATAGTATTCGCATATATAAAAGGTGATTCTAAAATCATGGGACAAACATTGAGGGGTGGTAGAGCTCACTAAAAAAAACAATTATTGTATAGGAATATATGGGCGGAAGTGACCCATTGAGGCACAAACACAAAAACATAACACATTAACGGAAACATAAAATGTTCATTAGCAGCATACTTAACGAGTGATTCCGTACAGAAAATGTTAAAACAGTTGCTGGAAATGCATCCACCAACAGTCACGCATGCTTGGCGACCTCTACATATGGCGTGATTGGCTGACAATGGTGGCGTGCGTGAAATACCCGGCGTATTTGAATCTGTTCGCCAATCACTCCACCGACGCTACCAAGCTTGCATTACTGTCGGTGGTAGCAATTTTGAGCAATTATTATAAACATTGCAGTAAAAAGGCATTTAGCGGCGATGTTGTAAATAAACACTGTGTTGCTTTTCATTTGTTATTTTTGTGTTTGTGCCTGAACGCATCACTCCCGCCCATATATTCCTATACGATAATTGTTTGTTTTAGTGAGCACTACCACCCCTCAATGTTTGTCCCATGATTTTAGAATCATCCTGTTTATGTGTGTGTATGTGTGTGTGTGCATAAGGGTGTTGGGAGCACTTTATTACATTCCGGAATGGTGGAATATGGACTNTTCATGTATTATTTTTGTGTTTGTGCCTCAACGCGTCACTCCCGCCCATATATTCCTATACGATAATTGTTTGTTTTAGTGAGCACTACCACCCCTCAATTTTTGTCCCATGATTTTAGAATCATCCTGTATATGTGTGTGTGTATGTGTGTGTGTGCATAAGGGTGTTGGGAGCACTTTATTACATTCCGGAATGGTGGAATATGGACTNATGTGTGTGTATGTGTGTGTGTGCATAAGGGTGTTGGGAGCACTTTATTACATTCCGGAATGGTGGAATATGGACTGCTTCAAGGTGGGACTGCATGAACATGTAATATTATTGTGACTTTCAAATATGGCCATATCATTTATAAAATAATTCAATAAGTCTTGATACATTGCTTAGTGGGACTGATATAAGTCATTTCGTTGCATACATTTCTGTAAGGTGAGGATGATTATGTAAATATTGTTTTATTTGTAATTAACAAAGATAGAAAATTATTGTGAGATAAGTCGAGAGAATTTACTTTGTATTGTATGTTAAGAAAGTTAGGAAATTGTTATTACATCTTTATTTTAATTAAGACTTCGATACTTTAAAAAATAACTCGAAAAGCGCACTGACTTTGGTAGATTGTAACAATAGGCCTATATATTTTAAACTTTGAACTCGAACCTAACTTTCCATTTTTACAGATTTTATGTAAAATCTTAGCACTTTTAGTGTCTTGGTTATTTACTTTTCCGCTACACACTCGTTCTTCTGACATGAAGCTTATTTTAATCCAGTAGTTTTGTAGTTTACAAACTATGGGTTTTTATTTAACCGTTTTTCTCATACACGTAAGAAAGCGCCTACTATAGTCTGTTATTTTAACAAGTGTCGTTTTTTGTTTATAACATATCGCGTAACTTGTGGTTTGTATCTTGAATGGCACACCAGTAATTCGAGGGAAATGGTAGTTCAATTTATTGGCTATGAATGCTCGACGGTAGAAAAGTACGGAGAACAAGTTTCCACAAATCTTTAATGCTGTAAAAAATCTGAAAAAGTACGGTGTTGTATTTGGCGCATGTGGTCAGGACGCTTGNTTCCACAAATCTTTAATGCTGTAAAAAATCTGAAAAAGTACGGTGTTGTATTTGGCGCATGTGGTCAGGACGCTTGGTTTCTGCTGCATTTGGCACTTGTAGGCCTAACGGCAATTTAGGAATCTGTTCATATATTTAGTTTAGTCGGGCTGCTCTTATTTACGAACAGAATATTACCATCCCAATTATACAGAATATATTTTTTCAAAGGAAGGTTAGTTCCCATGTGTAAATTTTTTGAAAATTGATAGCTCATAGTTGCTATCGCGAACTTTTAGATACGCACTTCAGCAAAGTATCGCTGTATTTCACAAAGATACGTCAATTATAAATATATACTTTAAATTCTTATAAAAGAAGTAGAGCTTGCCAAACGAGAAGTGTATACGAAAAAATAAATAAAANTTCCACAAATCTTTAATGCTGTAAAAAATCTGAAAAAGTACGGTGTTGTATTTGGCGCATGTGGTCAGGACGCTTGATTTCTGCTGCATTTGGCACTTGTAGGCCTGACGGCAATTTAGGAATCTGTTCATATATTTAGTTTAGTCGGGCTGCTCTTATTTACGAACAGAATATTACCATCCCAATTATACAGAATATATTTTTTCAAAGGAACGTTAGTTCCCATGTGTAAATTTTTTGAAAATTGATAGCTCATAGTTGCTATCGCGAACTTTTAGATACGCACTTCAGCAAAGTATCGGTGTATTTCACAAAGATACGTCAATTAGNAGTATCGCTGTATTTCACAAAGATACGTCAATTATAAATATATACTTTAAATTCTTATAAAAGAAGTAGAGCTTGCCAAACGAGAAGTGTATACGAAAAAATAAATAAAAACTATTATTTAACGTTTGATATAATTTCGTCTAGGAAAGCAGTAAAATTTTACTCTGATGATTTTAAAGAATTATGTATGTATTTCAACGCCACTGATGGAGACTGCGCAGGCTAAGGGTCCAAGTATAAATATTTGGTTCTTGTTGTAGTTGGGAAATTCGAATGACAGCCTTTCGCTGATAATGATAAGGAAGAGACAAGACACAAATAAAAAAAAATGCTGATAGGAATTAAGGAACCATTGAATGAAAAATGAAACGATTGTTGTTCAAAACCGCTTATTTATTTTAACATCATTTTTTCAAGGAGGCAGAAAAACCAACAGCATGACATATTAAATGAAATGAAAGCACATAGGTTTGAAAAAGGTATAGTTTGGGATACATCTTTTACTGACAACATATCACTGGACATTTACCCATACGGTGATTTTAATAACTTACATTACAAACAATGCTTACAAATTAATTATTAGTGAAGAATCTTCTACAAATCCAGCAGGCTGTATTTACTTAATTTTGTATTTTTTTTTTGCTCACAATAATTTTGAATTGTAGTAAGTACAATTTATAAAAAATATCGTTAAATTAAAAACTAAAGTACTTAAATGAACTGTTACTCAAGCTTAAAAAACTAGATACAAATTTAACAATACAGTGAAACTGTTCATTGTCCATACGCTACAGGAAGGATTTTTTTTTCACAACTTAAAAACCACAATACAAGATGCCCCAATATGGTTATACATTCTGTATGTCTGAATAAATAATTCGTACAAACGCGACTACTGAGAGCAAAGTGGCAATGGGGTTGATCTGTTCTCTTCCCTGAAGTAATTATGAATGATTAACATGTATGTAGCTTTTCCTGTTAAACTAGCCATAGACATTATGTGATTTTATAACACANTATTTCAACGCCACTGATGGAGACTGCGCAGGCTAAGGGTCCAAGTATAAATATTTGGTTCTTGTTGTAGTTGGGATATTCGAATGGCAGCCTTTCGCTGATAATGATAAGGAAGAGACAAGACACAAATAAAAAAAAATGCTGGTAGGAACTAAGGGACCGTTGAATGAAAAATGAAACGATTGTTGTTCAAAACCGCTTATTTATTTTAACATCATTTTTTCAAGGAGGCAGAAAAACCAACAGCATGACATATTAAATGAAATGAAAGCATATAGGTTTGAAAAAGGTATAGTTTGGGATACATCTTTTACAGACAACATATCACTGGACATTTACCCATACGGTGATTTTAATAACTTACATTACAAACAATGCTTACAAATTAATTATTAGTGAAGAATCTTCTACAAATCCAGCAGGCTGTATTTACTTAATTTTGTAATTTTTTTTGCTCACAATAATTTTGAATTGTAGTAAGTACAATTTATAAAAAATATCGTTAAATTAAAAACTAAAGTACTTAAATGAACTGTTACTCAAGCTTAAAAAACTAGATACAAATTTAACAATACAGTGAAACTGTTCAATGTCCATACGCTACAGGAAGGATTTTTTTTTCACAACTTGAAAACCACAATACAAGATGCCCCAATATGGTTATACATACTGTATGTCTGAATAAATAATTCGTACAAACGCGACTACTGAGAGCAAAGTGGCAATGAGGTTGATCTGTTCTCTTCCCTGAAATAATTATGAATGATTAACATGTATGTAGCTTTTCCTGTTAAACTAGCCATTGACATTATGTGATTTTATAACACATTTNAATAATTATGAATGATTAACATGTATGTAGCTTTTCCTGTTAAACTAGCCATAGACATTATGTGATTTTATAACACATTTCATCTCTAAGAGATAATAATATATTCAAATTAATATTTCACAACTCAAAAATATTCATATTCGTACACTTACAGGTAATTTGAAATTAAATTATTGAGTTTATAATGAGTAGGATACAAGAAATTAAAAACACTAATTCAAATTACGAGTAAAAGAAATAGATTGGTACACTATTTACATTTTCAAAACAATATTCAGCCCCAAAAATGTTGTAAACGATCTCGCATGTTTACATTTTACCTGAAACAATACGGAAGTACAAAGAAAATTTACATACGTGCAGTTGTACAGACAATGTACGGCACTGTTTTTCTTTTATAAAAAAATCACTTTCATTTTCACAAATATCTAAAATAAAATTTGTATAGCATGATTGTGTAATTGAAACAGACACAGTTCTAAATAATAAAACATATTGAGTAAACATAAATTTACATAAAGGAAAGCATGGTAAACAATATTCACAACTAGACATTTGATGATTTAAATTATCTTCCTGACGAGAAATGCCTCACGTTTTCTGCAATAAATTGTCTACAAAATAAAATACAACATATATTTTAACAATTTCTTCCAGTAAATATCCAATAAAAATTAAAGAAATTCTTAGACATATAAAGAAATTATAACAGAAATATGATTTTAATGAAATAAATAATACAAGTTTTAAGAACATGTATGCATATGAGAGCTCTTGAAAATTCTCATAAGAAGACAGGTAGTTTCTTACTTATTCATCAAGATTAGTTCATTACAGGAAAGTAGATAGTAATAGATTAATTAAAATATTATTTAACTTAGCAGTACGACTGATGATAATAATGCGAAAAGGTTTGACACAATTATTTGCATTACTAGAACTGTCTGTAACTAAAAATATGCATTTATGAAACATGGTGTGCTAGGTTACAAAAAAAATCGAAAGCAATTATACAGTAACATTTATTGTGTAGCACTTCTAAAAGGGTTTTGGGCCTGCATCCATGTTGACGCGTGTTGAATTAAATTTGAAGTGTTCAGTAAGTTTTTATTTTAATAAATCTTTGCCCGATATACGACACTGCAGATATCCAATCCACCCAAATATGAATGGTCATTGCGGATTTTACTTAGGTGCATAGAAGGCGGGAGAAAGGAACCATTAAACACCGTTCGTAACTTAAACATTTCCAGTTTGAATTTAAAATATATAACTTCATATAAGAAAATTATTTCGCTACGACTTAACACATTAAACCCACGTGTTAATAATAAATAATTATATCATTGCCTGTGATTTGAAATGATTGCAGATTCGATGGGAACTTCATATGAAAAGTAAGCGATTCGTCGTTCCCTATCACGTGAATTTTGTAAGCTTTTCCCGGCTTTGTATCCTATATAATGCATTTAGTTTCCATGATTTATAGTCATTTTCTGTTTCAGTTTTCGCCATCAAAATATTAAACGGAAATTATACAAGTAAATTAAATAAATACAACCCATATCAATTTTTGCTAGAAAAGCATGTGTGTTGCATAATCGCGTCATTAATGTCATTTGGTTGAATTATAAATAGTAATTTTCTTACAGCGTGACCCCAATGTTTCCGTACGTGTAGATGCTTTATCGCTGGCAACGTGAGAAATGTGCGTCAATAACCCGAATAACCTATTTTATAAGCATTCATATCATAGTTACCGTAGCGAGATGGTGAAAAAATTTGTAAGTTGGTTTTCCACTGCTTTTTGTGACTGAGCATGTAAAGACTGTTGAATACAGAAAAAAAACACATAAACGGCTTTGTTATGGAACAGCGAGTAATAGTTTTATACGTTGTGATAGTTTTTGCTTTGCTTACTCGTGAAACATAAAAATTTAACGAGAGTCCAAATGTAAGAAAGTAATAAAGACGAATTGAACGAATTGAGCAGTTTATCGGCCGGTTAGATCGTACACCGGCCGATAAACTGCTCAATTCGTTCTAATTCACTTGTTCAGGTATATCACGATTTGTTTTAGTAATTTTGTATAACCGCTGTATTACTAACTTTCTTTCCTCATAGTTAAAGAAAGATTTCGCCGAGCGTTCCCTACGTACATTTTAGACGATACGAATACAAAAAAGTTCTACACACATATTAAAAATGTTAATTTTCTATGCCTGTTATCTTCGGCTCGGATCTCTGGAAGTGTAACTACGCATTGATAACTATAACCACTTTGCCCATTTGGAGTTGTCTATTCCCATGTCTACGTTTATTGTCTTGTAAGAGTGCGACTAAGTGGAGAGAGTAGTGGTTTATTTCACAGTTCTTCTGCAGGTTTCCAGTAATATATATATATATATATATATATATATATAGAATTATTCGAATTGCAACCGTGAAAATAAATGTGTGCAGAGAGGCGTTAAAATTTCTCAAAATTTATGGATCGAAATAGACGTCAAATATTTAATTCCAAAATTATTGTTTTTAAAATGTTATCGATTTTTACACCCACTTTGTAATGCTGAATGCCATTTAGCCATAAGCTGGTGTGAGTAATCATACACTGAAAAGTGTTTATAAAGTGCGGAATATTTCTGTATATTAAGCTGACGTAATTTTGTATAACTAAAAATGTTTGTGGGTTCAAAGATTATGCGTTACAACCCAACATATTTGGTTAAAGTGAAGTAGCTGCAAGAGCTTAGACAAACGCAAAATATTTGTTTTTTTTTTTCCTTGCAAATCTTTAATAAGCTGCTGTAAAGAAAATGGCAATAACTATTTCCGAGAATCCCGTAATTTTTTTAGATTACTGAATTATTATTATTGTCTGTATTTGGTACACATTTTTTGCATTAAATTAAAAATATTATGTTTTAAAGAAAATTAGTAAATTTTACTGCAAAAGGCCGAGTATAATTATTTGTTTGCCTAGTTCAAAATATTAGATGCCATTCGAATCTCTTTCTGTCTTATTTACCCGCACTTTTGTTCACCACATGAACATCAGAGTTTCAAGGACATCATAAAATCGATTTGGCCAAAGTGAAGGCTATGTGATATCGAAAGTTTACGTGATGATAGTCAACAAACACACACTATATTGTGGCGTCACATTTTATTGGCCATAAGAGAAGTTGAAACAACACATCCCCAGCTCTTGCAATTTGTAAAAACGATTATACGTACGTGCGCTCTCAGTGACCCTTTCTTTGGTTAATTCGTAATAACAGGCATACTTTTTAAATGTTTGTGAATATGTAGTTTAAATAAATTACATATCATTTTGTAAATCGCATTAACTTTTTTAAAAAGCAAAATGATCTGTTTTATAATCAGACGTATTCAACAAAAAAATGCAATTCATGTGTCAAACCATTTCAACATCTGAAAACTCTAAATAACGATGAAATACCTACTTCCTTAGGCAAAAACTTCTGAACATTTTACGCCTAACTGTTTAATCCCAGTACAGTTTTATACTTGACAATCAGGCAGCGAAGGGCAGCTTATTATTTGCGTTAACTTGGTAAACGTATGGNATAATCAGACGTATTCAACAAAAAAATGCAATTCATGTGTCAAACCATTTCAACATCTGAAAACTCTAAATAACGATAAAATACCTACTTCCTTAGGCAAAAACTTCTGAACATTTTACGCCTAACTGTTTAATCCCAGTACAGTTTTATACTTGACAATCAGGCAGCGAAGGGCAGCTTATTATTTGCGTTAACTTGGTAAACGTATGACTGTAGTAAGGGCTAAGCTATTTACATGTCACACTTTGCTAAACAAACACCTAGAATAAGGCAACAGTCAGCATGGTCAGATATCGTAGTTCACAATTAGGGAGGCTCAAATGAAGCCTCTTTCACCTGCCACGCTCCGCGGCCAAAGTATTACAAATAATGATGGCGAACAAATTACACACGAGAGCTGCGTAGTTAATTGTTTATATATACAGTATATATATATATTATCTTAGAAACACAAAAATATGTTTTAAACCTTCAGACATTTTTCTTATCTTCAGCATAAAATTTCAAGATGTCCCTAGACTTATCCAAATTTGTGGCGTTATTGAAAACAAAATAGACTTAATTGAAGCACCTATGCTACCATCTAAAAATATTCTGCATTTCTGAATAAAATAATTATAAGTATAACAACCTTCATTATTATCCCATCGAAATTTGCGGGAAAAGTGAATTCATTAATTTACTAGGCAGTAAAATTTTAAATACGCAACATTTCACTTTGCTGTTTTTACCAGTGATGGCTCGAGATAGGAGACATTAGTGTAAATAGAAATAAAAAATATAAACACTTTTTAAATGCCGATTAGACATTCTTAGCTCGGTTCCAGGTATTTGAGAGTTATTAGCCTTCTTTGCGCTATTCGTGGAATGCGGAGTGTGTTTATAACATCCCGCCTCTCTAGTAATGCTCTCTCTGTTAAAGTTAAATAAGACATGTCGTGCGCGACAAAAGCGTTCAATATACATAATATTACAAAAGGATCGAAACGATTAGATAATTTCTCCTAGGTTTCTGTGAACTATTTTACTGCATCGTACAAGGCAACCGTGCAATCGTTTCCGGAATAATCATTCACGTCCTACAACAGTAACACGGTTTATGACTCGGCCATACACAGGGGAGATAATTGGGCATTGAAACTCGCAGTGTAGAGAACGTACAAAGAATAACCTTTCAGTGGCATATACATGACTTTCTTCTGGCCGGGACACGGCGAGTTACGGAAGCATAAGCCTACCCATTCTTTTTAGCATATATGCAAAGCATTATGAACATAAAAAAAAAAGGTTTCATTACGAAAATTTTACTTCAGTAACTGATTTATTTTAACTTCACGTGTGGCTGCAAACATGATTTAAATAAAACAATGGATACCTTCAGAAAGATTGGAGATGCGACAGAAACGAGATATTCTCGATATTTTCAACATAACAATGATAATGTGAGGAGGATTGATTTATATTTTTCACCTCACCGTATCATGTTGTTCGTGAATCAAAATACAGTGCCAACTATTGTTTGTGCTCGCCATGCTGAAAGTGAACAAGAGAGTAGCGAATAACAGACGCAGCTCAAGATGGAGTATGGAAACACACATGTTACCCGCACCTCCACCCCTAGCAATCCCACAGCACTGTGCGTAATGCACACCATTGTATACATGGGTCTGAATGGGTATATATGAACACCGACGTACGCCCAGTAAGAATGGCAGGGACATCCGATAAGTAATTCCACGCATAAACGTAGTATTTTAGGTGCTACGTTTAAGAATTTTGAACAGCGATTACATTTTAATTAATTTTGGTTTTACGCACATAAAATAAGAATCAGCATATGAATACCGTATTTACGTTTCTAACAATTTCGCGGTTTCAGATGATCGGCGCATGAATTAAGCGATAGGGCCATGTTCATTTTAAGTATCGCGGAAGGATACAGTAAGGACAGAGAAGAAAATCCAACGGATGTCTTCAGAAGCCTGTTCCCTTACTGAGTGCACGACACTCGGGAACCGGGCCTTGTGCTCGATCGGCAACGTCGAGCTTAAGAAGGCTTCCTATGGGTGCAGCAATTTGCCTGACTTTGGGTCACGTTGGGCAGTTTCGCTTCTGTATTTTTGAATTATTTTTGCCGAAACTCTGCTACTGGTGAACTGCTGCGGTGTTAGAATTCACGCTTTACCTCGCTCGCTCAGCTAAATGGGAACCCGCGGTTACACTGGGTTTCCCAAACGATTGCCTGCCGATTCGGGGCTCAGAAATGTTCAGTCATGCCGGGATTAGTTCCCGAGGCATCACCTGTATGCCCTGCTTGACAAAAGAGTAACGATAATCATGCCAGTCATCGAAGCATCACCTGTCTGCCCTGCTTGACAAAAGAGTAACGATAATCATGCCAGTCATCGAAGCATCGCCTGTCTGCCCTGCTTGACAAAAGAGTAACGATAATCATGCCAGTCATCGAAGCATCGCCTGTCTGCCCTGCTTGACAAAAGAGTAACGATAATCATGCCAGTCATCGAAGCATCGCCTGTCTGCCCTGCTTGACAAAAGAGTAACGATAATCATGCCAGTCATCGAAGCATCGCCTGTCTGCCCTGCTTGACAAAAGAGTAACGATAATCATGCCAGTCATCGAAGCATCGCTTGTCTGCCCTGCTTGACAAAAGAGTAACGATAATCATGCCAGTCATCGAAGACCGGGTCTTCGTGGCACTATGAGGTGTACGTTTCAAATGGGAAATCATAAGTTTATACGCGGACAGGTCCAGCGGTGTGCAGTGTACAGCACGAAGCCACACACCTTCCCATCCAAGCTTGAGGATACTTGTACCCACGGCTATTTTGCTCTCTAAGCAGCATTGTTCAGCTTGAGGATACTTGTACCCACGGCTATTTTGCTCTCTAAGCAGCATTGTTCTCTGCTTCCACGCGTCTGTTTCATCACATAATACCTACATCAACATCGGTAAATATTATATTCATTCAGATAATTATATGTCAAGGTGTATCCTCGCGGTGAACTGTAGCCTGGTGATTTCTAGATCTTCTCTGATCGTAAATGCAGATCACGAGTGGAGTTGGTTGGATGTACAGAAGACAATTTTTTTTTTTTGCTGCTGTATCGCCTAGAAGAATTCCCCGTTTATTTCCCGTGTCTAACATAAATTTTTGTCGTAGGCCTAAATGTTTCTCTTTGTATCGTTAGGTATAAAAATTAATTATGATTCAAAACGTTCAGCTTTTATAATCAACAAGATTTATATCTACAGTCACCAGTTATTCAATCTGCATTTTTTATGTTTGAGATAGTTACGGACATTTACACATCATTTAAAAAAAAAATTATTTCCATTCAAGCTTATCTCGTGATGGAAAATTGGATTAGTAGTTTATGTATCCGATATATTTTTCATAAAATTAATGTTGTGATTATATAATTCGATAGGTGGAATAGAGAATATTTCATAAAACGAATTCAGTTAATTAAAACAATATTTAACTTCATGAAGATTTTCACATTTATAGGCTAAATCGATTATTTTCTATGGTGTTATAATATATAATAAGTTAATTTATAATAAAACCAAATCTTCTAAAGAAAAATATTGTCAGAAGTGATAGGAATATTCTGTACAAACTGCAAGGAATATTATGAATAATTTTTTTAATGCATGTTATTTTCATAATAAATGCTTTGTGGTTCCATTTTACATATGGAACTTTCAATTTACCAAACTTTGTGTCATCTTTTAGTAGGAACCGTCTCCAAAATCCTTCTGCCATTTCAAATACAAACCGACACTTCTTTCTTCTTACTGGTGAATAATTAACCCACGCTCTTAGGTCCCCTCGCCAGATACAACCTGTACATTTTCCATTATGAAAAATTATACGAACGAACTGACAGATTTCTCACAAATTGATTTAATCATTGATAATGCGATTTATTGTTTAGATACGAGATTTGCACAATGTCCTCAAACAAACATCCGTTGCCACAGTTTCTAAATTTTTTGACTTACATCCAACGATCATCCTTGCTCATCGCAGGTTGTAATACTCCTTACTATTGCTTGGAATACCGTCATACTTGTTTTCCTTTAAAAGTATGAAATACATACTTAAATAATAAGTTATGTATTGGTGCACTATACCTTATTTAAGTTTCACTAAACAAAAATTACCTGCTAAAAATTGTATTGTTTTATAGCGCAGCAATGTTACTGGACATTTCCGTGTCCTGGCATTTTTAAAGGTGATCTGTAAAAGGTCTCAATACGAACAAAGCAGTGATTTCCATCCATACATCCACGTTATCTATCCTTATATTCAGATGAGCGCATGAGGTTTAACGAATTCCTTTGACTGCTGATAGAACCTTTAATATTTTAAATAATACACCTATTAAGAGTACTATGTGGACGCAACTAAAATAAACCCTCAACTGTAAATTTCACGAGCCACCACTGGTCCACACACAATTAAGTTTGTCTCTTAAGCAACCGGAATAAATATTTTTTAACACAAAACCGAAATTACATAATACATATGCACAGATTACGGTCCAACCATATTAAACTTTGGCGCGGAAAACGTAGGGTGTGTTTTTAAACAGTTTATAAAAGAGAAATATTTCTAATTCACTCAAAACATTTATTTAGGCCAATCCAATGGCAAACTTCTACCATTTAGTAACAACACGTACGACTTCGGAGGAAACACATTCTACATTCCCTGTTACCTGTTTTACAATTTTTTTTTTTTCATTGGTTTCGACCACTTGTTCGTCCTCAAAAAAATATACCATTCAGTAAACGGCATCTGCTTTCTCAAACTACACTTTCTCTACAAAGTTTTTTTACTTCGAAACCTACCTACAATTAATATGAACGAACATGTATGTACAATTGTTCCAAGTAGCGAAGTAATTATGTATGTGTCTTTGACAGTTTTTTTTTATCTTGAATTATATTTTTTGAGAACTTTTATTGTCACTCCACAATGCAGGAAGTCAATGTTGATTCCAGAGTATCCTGGCGATACCAGGAGATTTGCAAGTCCGTCTTGCCCGACGCGCCGGACATGACGTCTTCCAACTGAGCTGTTCATTTGTTTCTCGTGTGGGGTATCCAGCAGTAGTTATATATATAAGGTTATGAGCTGCGGGACACCCCGGCAGATCACCGCGGGGAATCGTGAAGGCCGGTTCACATCCAAGCTAATACGGAGGTCGTTGCGTTAACTTCTTTTCGTTACGTTCGAGTAATAGATAGCCCAGCAGCGTATTCGAATTGAATTAAGAGCGACATAAAGGTTAATGTTTCCACGCGAGAAGTTGACCCAACATTAACACAACGCGCATTTCTAACAACCTCTAAAGAATAGAATATTATTTCGTGGGAGGCATTTATAACAAAATTCTTAAGATCCAATTTCGTTTATGCGTGTGTCAGTGATAAACAAATTAACAATTTAAAAAACTCAGAGGTGGGAGATAAGATTACTATTGCCACTTACAAATAAATGTTTAAATAATATAAAAATCGTTGTATACACATATTTACCACACGTGAGTGTAATACACATAAGCGCGAAGGAGTTTCCTCATCCCTGATATAGTCCATTCACGATTACTTCCCACTTTTCTGAAGCACTGCTATAGTTATGCCTCCAGGATACTTCCCCGCCTCATACAAACAAAGCTTAGAAAATCACACCAGAGGGCCAAAGCACCGTATTCGTGCGCCCTCAGTGTAATAGAATCCTGCATAAGAACTATTTCTTACTGGTCGTTATCAACACGCCTATTTTCTGTCTGTCTTTATTCACATTAGTTAGAAATAAAATATTAGAATCTGTAGATAAAATGTTAGGAGAAAATCAATTTAACCAACATTAAAGTAATTTAATGTTAACAGAAGTATGAGATTTTTGTTACACATTACGTGTTTAGGAAGGAACCAAACACGTCGTAGATGGCGAGATTTTTCAAAGGTTCGATCCAAAAAGTGCGATGAAACCGCGAAAAGGCTATGCATCATATATTTGTGCAGCTGCTTAAAGGTTTCTTCAAATTACGATTTTATAAAAAAAATATTCCGACATGGATAGTTAACGTAACGATGTTCGTGTAAGCGTGAATCGGCCTTGAGGGGGCGGGACAGACGTCGGGGGCAAGACAGCGTGCTC
>NQII01003480.1:0-58697 GCA_002778355.1 Clitarchus hookeri | reverse complement strand
ACCCCCGCCACCCCGCGCTGCAGCACGGTGTTGCGAGACACGTCGTCCTCCGCCTCCTGCTCCGCGGAGCCGTACTGGTTGTCGTAGTCCTCCTCGTCGTAGTGCGGCTCCTGGAACTGCCTCCGCGTCGGCCCCGGGATCTCTGCCGCACAACAACAACATACTTAAGGGCCCTGCACTGATATTTGTGACAGACTTTCCGCGGATAAATTAACAGGACCACCTCTTTAAGCTCCATTTACCGTAGGTACTCGCAGTACGGCGACAACGCTGCACGCCAGTTCAGAGCTTTGTACATAAGGGCAATGGCACATTTTATGGGCGTTACAGGATAGCCCTTATCGCTCTCGTGCTTCTCTGCCTCAAACTCAGAGAATATCCCTAGATAGGAGGGCTTTCGTATTATTGACTAGCAAAAATTTAATTGCCTCACAAGTAGTTTTTGTACTAAAATTGAGTTGAGACATTTTGGTTGCCGCTTGACACCGAGTTTTTGAACATCGGTGAGTATGAATGAAGTGAAGATTGAAGATGGAGCAACGGTGGAATGCAAGGGCTGGGGAAACGGGAGTGCCCAGAGCAAACCCACCTGTCAACAGCAACGTCTTCCCCGTTTTCCACATTCGAAAATCCGGGTGACCCAGCCGGGAATCAAACCCGCTTCATCTACGTGGGAGCATCCGTACTAAATACTATTCAACCTTAACGGCATCTACGTCAAACAACGAAATATGTAGGTTCCGTATATTTTAAAAATAAAATGTCATAATAGCGACTTTGCTATATCTGAAACACAAAAATAAACCAAAAACCATACCACATAAATAAAATACTTTGTTCTTACCTGTGACAAAATAAATCAAGATTTTGATGTTATTAACAGAGAAATATTCTGAATCTGATCACAATATTTCACATTTTTAATAGCTGGATATCCGTAAATTATTTAAAAATCATTTTAGGCAAAATATTAAATTTATTAAAACAGTGATTTTCAGCCTCAGTTGACAGCCTCACTTGAACATCTGTAAAATACATTAACATTATTTTGTATATACGTCGTGAAAAGAGAATCTAAAATTAGATTACACCAAACTATGAAACTTTTACTGTCTTATCAGCAAATTAAACAACGTTTGTAAGATTACAAAATAATTAATTTTTTTGCCCTCCAAGCCGTTAAGCACTCCCGCTTTTACAGCGGAATGCCTTTAAGGATACGGTGTTTTATTAAAAAAAAAAAAAAAAAAAACAACCTATACTAACCACTAAAATCGACAGACAGCGCAAATTGCTAACCCAGGCTTCGAACCAGAAATCCTGGGGTCGCGAAGACCGCCCTGCCGTACGGTTACGCGCAGAAAGGACAAAGGTGATGGAACTGCCATTTTTACAGTGGGCTCCGAACCACCTAAACACCAACTCAGGGCTCATAAATTAAGTCTTTCCAGGGGATGGATGCTAACCAACCTTCGCGCCCGGTCTCCTAGCTACATGAAGGTTTATTCACGACGTGAAAATTATGGATTAACTTAAGAATTACGACGTTTAGAAGTTCCGAAACTGTAACATCTCAGTGTAAAGGTTCACGATAGAACATCGCAAGTTGTGTGCGTTGTTGGGATTTCCTCAAGAGTCAAACGTGGCAGCTATAGTTTACATCTCAAACAAAAGTTATGTGCAAGTGACCAATCAGAAAACGGCAACAGGTGTTTTCGGTAGAAAAGTATTACCATAAATTGGGGAGAAAAAAAANAAAAAAAAAAAAAAAAAAAAAAAGGAATTTTGTGGGCATACTTATGATTATATTTGTGAATTTAACTCGAAGTAAGAAAAATCGCTGCCAGAAAATGTCATCTTTTAAGAAGGATGTTAGTAAGTGTTGGCTGTAGCATATGTAGTTAGATCGTTAATTACTGACGCAATATAATAAGAGCACGCCTAGCACGAGTATCCATTGACTAAAACGAAAATTTATCACGTGAGTTTTGAATCGTGAACTCAGAAGACCCGCCCTTGGCCTGCATGGAAACCTTGAATTTTTCTAGCGCCGATAGATATGCCGGAACTTATATGAACAAGTTCGCTAAGATATATATATATATATATATGCTAATTGATCACATTGCAAACTGGATATTTACGAAGTGCCTCGCGATGTTTTCGTTCTTAAAAATGCCATCCCGACTGGAGATGGCATTGAATGACGAAGACTGTAACATTTTGTCAGCAATTAGAGCAAAGATCTTTAACGCCGAGGAAGCAAAAGCCCTAGAACAAGCACCTTAACAGATGCAAATAAGTAGTGTTTCTGCTTAAGATCTAGTTTATAGTTCCTAGTGTATGTGTAGTTGTTTGATGAACCGAAGGCAGGTCTCAAGAATTTCATAACATGTTGCCATTTCCCTGAAAATTAAAAAAACATTCATGTTCGAATGATCTAACATGTGAGAGAAACAGTAACTGATTTTCCAAATGAAGTCATTTGAAAAAAAACTAAGGCGTTATTTACCCCTTTACTTTACTACGCACCAAAACGCGTATTGCCAAATCTGAACAAACGAAATTCAATGCACAAAAGGTAATCACAGACGCTCTGAGGTGCATAGATATCGCGTGAGAAAGAGGTTATTCGTTTGACAAGCTACTTTGTTGAGACCATACATCAAATTCCTTCTTTCTGACGGAAGACAATTTAATCAATGAAACTACCAAATCTGATATTGTTCATGAGCTAGAGAAGGACTTGCCTCCAGATATGATGCTACAACGGCTTCCTCAGTCATCACTCTCAACTGCAATAGTATTTGACTTCATGATTTATGATAAAATGGTTGAGGAACTGCGTGTTTTACGAGAAAAAAAAAGCTACAAGTTACGTTCCTGTTCACAAGGTGGTTGAACGCTTAAGTAAATCTTGAACTGGATTTTTACCTGCTGTTCACACCTTGTCTGGATGTGATTCGACAAGCAAATTTGCTATGAAGCACACTTTTTTTTACCATGCTCGACCGCTACCCCATGCTTTAGTAAATTTCGGGAAGGAAGACAAGCCTATGACTCTGGTTGATGCAGCAGAACCCTATCTTGCAGGTCTAATGAAAACCAAACTGCGCCACAATGAATGATTGTCGAATAACACAATATCATCTTATGACGTGTCCAGAATTCACAAAGCTGCCACCAACGTCATCTTCCACTCGTATTCATATAAAGCGAGCCTACTTTCAGAGCCATCAGCGGTAACACATACTGGACGATTCGCCAGCCTTGCGTCCATTGTATTACGGATTTGTGAAAAGCGATAGTGAATGATTGCCTTATATCACTGAAAAACGACTGTCTGCAAATTTCCCAGTTTCATGCAACTGCGAGAAATGTGCGCGGGAATTTAATTGTAAATGGCATTCTACAGCCCATTCACGATTACTTCAAAATTTTATAAAGACCTGCTTAAGTTCTACTTTCAGGATATATCTCCGCCTCATACAAAGAAAGATTAACCAAGTTTAGGGAATTACACCAAAGGAACAACGCACTGCATTAGTGACCACTCAATTTAATAATATTTTGCATAAGAATTATTTATTAGTAGGCACAACTAAATTCTCTCTGTTTTATTCAGGTTAGGTGTAAATGAAATATTGTAACGTATAAATAATATAATAATGAAAGTTCAATTTAACCTAAAATAAGGTAATTTTATACTAATACAAGTAAAAACCGCTTTTGGTAAGTGACATATCTAGGAAACAATCAAGCACTTCATATGTGGGGTGATTTTTCAAGGTTTGATTTAAAAAGCGTGAAGAAACTGCGAATAGACTACACCATGCCTTTATGCTCCAAATTTTGTTACTGTTCAGGAAGTTGACGCGTGACGGGTACAGAGGATAGGAATTGCGCTGTATTCACACCCTGAGAATTAACCCCCGGGGAAGTCCCGATATATAAAATATGCGGGGATGAACCACAGCCGAAGGAAACAGGGAAAGTCCCGAAAATTAGCTGATATAAGCCCTCGGCGAAGGAAACAGGGTCACCCCCTGGACGAGATACTGCCGACACAGCTGCCGGGAACCCCCGAGACGCTTGATACACCACGCCCTCCACCCCTAGTTGAGCGCGAGAGCAGCTGAGGAGACACTAAATCCTATACAAAAAACATGCGAAGGAAATGAGGGAACCCCCAGTTTCTCTAGACACAATCTGCTGACAGCCAAGTTGAATATATCGAGAGGCGGGTTAAATTCAGGAGCAGCCAAGACGAGCGGTCATTCAATGGTCGTCGGGCAGTTGTGATCATTCAGTTGTCGTCAGTCGTGAGCAGTCGTTCGAGAGGAGTTGTTCAGCCGCGAAGCAAGACAGAGAAGGCAGTTAGGCGAGAGGCAGTCATATCAACGGGCCGGAGTTCGGGGCTGGCCCAAGCATTCAATCGAGAATTCAGTCGCGAACATTCAGTTGTCGTCAGTCGTGAGCAGTCGTTCGAGAGGAGTTGTTCAGCCGCGAAGCAAGACAGAGAAGGCAGTTAGGCGAGAGGCAGTCATATCAACGGGCCGGAGTTCGGGGCTGGCCCAAGCATTCAATCGAGAATTCAGTCGCGAACATTCAGTTGTCGTCAGTCGTGAGCAGTCGTTCGAGAATAGTTGTTCAGCCGCGAAGCAAGACAGAGAAGGCAGTTAGGAGAGAGGCAGTAATATCAATGGGCCGGAGTTCTAGACTGGCCCCAGGCAATCAGTTGTAATCAGTTGTTCACAGTCAATTGTTCGGGAGCAATTATCGCCAGCCGAGACGAGAGTAGTTCGGCGGTTCAGCCGCGAGACGAGATAGAAGTAGCCGAAACGGGAGAAGCAGACACGGGAGTAATCAGTCGTGTGACGAGAACAGTGCCGACAATATGAGTAAATTCCCGCAAACGAGTGGCAGCCGAAGTCCGAGTGGCACCACTCCCCGAGAAGACGTAGTCGTGCGCCGGATGGCGACGTCAGTCAGTCAGTAAGTCAATAGTAACATACCGAGGTGAGAACACAGGAACAGCCGAAACTTCATGTGTAAATTCCCGAGACAAACCCAGTAAAAGTACCGAGAACTTATGAGTTCATTTCCAAAACGTAGTGGCAGTTTCCGCGGTTAGGAATGCAGACAGAGACGCAATGGCCGGGAGAAAGACGAGGAAGAAACATTCTCCAACCAGAACGCCAGCCGGGATCGCAAGGAAAGTGCAAGTCACGAGAGAACCCTAATCCCGGGCTTCATTGAGAGACCGTCAAAGCCGCAGGAAACAGCCAACTTCGTGCAGCACGTCGAGAGCCAGTCCAAGGGACCAAATCAGGGCCACCCAACTCACCATGCCTCAGCTACCAACGAAGACAACTCACCAAAAGCCGCAGTCAGAAATAAGTAGAGAAACTTTTTCCTTCAAAAACCTTCCCCGATGCATAGTATTCAGCCCACCAGCCCTCCAGGCTTACGACTAGAGGGGGGGCTCAGTCTCGCTAGTGTGTGTAGTAACTATGTGACCTTCTGATCAATAAAATCCTGGTGTGTTAAATAACGGAGAATACGAGTATTTATTTACCCCTAAAGCAACAACCTCAGGTGTCATTAGTCTGCACCAATATAATTTAACTATATGAACTACTGGCCACCTCCTGCATAACTCAGGTGGCCGAGTAGCGACAAAGTGATGGTTGTCAGAATCCACCAAACTAAAATTTACACAGCGATTAATAGTATACCAGTGAAACATGTTTGTTTTATATGTTTTTCTATATGACTTCGTCACAAATTGTCGTGTTTTAATAAAAAAAACATAAAACTTTTAGAAAAACCATTAACTTCAGCCAAATAGCTGTAATGAGTAGAATAGTCAAGAAGGTTCATGAAAAAATTTGTAATTAGTAATCTCTGTAAAGTTAACATTTCTTAGTGAATATATCTCAAATATTTTACTGTATTGNAAAAAAATTTGTAATTAGTAATCTCTGTAAAGTTAACATTTCTTAGTGAATATATCTCAAATATTTTACTGTATTGGCAATCATTTAGAAAATAAACCTAACAGGATTAATATCATGTGACTAAGCCATGGATAGTCCTTTGGTGTTCTAGAACACAGCCCAGAAGAAAACCTCCCTATACACCATTTTTCCAACAGGCACGTGGCTGTCTCCTAGACTATACGTAGGAAATTTCCGATGCAGGCCGAGGACCGAGATTGGCAACTTTAGTCCGTGAATGAGGTGTCCTGAGCACCGTTACACCGTTTCAAAAAATATTTTTCCTATTTGTTTATATGCTCATTTGTTAAAACCAATTTATTGCCAGCATTTTGTATATGCAGGAATTTCAAGATGCAGATGTACCCGCATGCAAAACTAGTTTTATTGCATTTATAGGGATTATGTGCTTTCAACAAGAGTAGTGTTTTGTTATTATTCGTGTTTAGTAAAATATATACATTTTCTATCAATTTGAGAAATAACAAAATACGCGCGTATATGTTTAGAGGAAGTGAAATCCTTTCAATGTGAACGTAAATAATTCTTAATGACATATTTTGAGAAACCAATTGTGGCTACTTAATACATGACGACGTGTTTATTTACAAGTGCGTATCGTGGCAGTATCTCCTTGAGAGTATACTAAACAGAAAGTGAGTGTCTCGTACAGCAGGTTAGAAGATTGTCAGGACGTACCGTAGAGCCTTATGTTGCTCTCCACCTCTCCCAGGGAGTTCTTCGCAATGCAGCGGTACGAGCCGACGTCCTTCGGCTGGAAGTTCCTTATCACCAGCACCATGCGAACCTCGAACAGCGACTTGAGAATCAAGTTCACGTCGTACTTGTCACTTGAAATCACCATCTCTCCTGGAACAGAACACACTCCCTACAGTTCGTCCGCGACTGTTTCCTTTACTGTCTAATTCAAGACGCACGAATCATTTATTAAAGTCGAGAATTCATTAAAAAGTTTCCCTACGACATAGGTCAGAATAAAACATTACGCACAGAAGAACACGACATGTCTCAAATGAAAATGCTTTTCGACCACTACCACGTTTATATGTAATAATAAAGTTCATTAGTAAGACACTGTGCATCTGAACCAGAAAAAAAAGGATCAAAACATTTTCATGAAGTTTATCCTTGTATCGAATTTCCCATATAGCTATTTATACGAGAAGTTACCAGTATACAATACTCTACACGGATGCAAATAATTTTCATGAAGTTCTTAAAAGGTAAGATAGTAGGTGGGTGGGTCTTCTGTCGTAGACAGCGATATCGTTACAGATGGAACCAGAAACAAAATTAATGCTAGTAAGACAGTTACAAATACACACGTGCCTTACCTGGGTCTCGAACTCAGAACACACCATACCGTGAGATGGCTTGCAACCAATTGCATTAAGGAGGTAGAATTCGGAGCATTAACTTCGGTTGTAATCAGTCTAAAGTTTTGGAAAATTGGGTTTATCAACCTCGAATATTTACAGGAACATCGTTTTGAAGACAAGTGTGTGAATCACTAAATTCATTTAAGATTACATGGCCTATGGTAGCACCAATTGTGAGCGGAATTTGTTGGAAACATGTTGACTGGTTCCTGTTATATAGTATATAAGCTTATATTCTCTTTTGGTGCTCTTCTACAAAAATGCCTAAAACCAACAAGTTCTGTAAAGGCATTTATAATGCTTCTTATTGACACTGTTGCAAAACAAAATTTAGTTGAATTTAGTCAAATTACAAACGACAAACTTATCCATACAATTTATATTACTGCCATTCGGAAGAAAATTGTGACCAACTAAAATAATGTAAATTTACACAATCTACTGTAGAAATACATAGGTGTAAAATTATTGGGGTAATTAGTTGATTGATTCCCGATATATGCCATAAATGTTACTTTTTTACCTGGCACCTTTTAACAAAACGTAACTCATTTAAAACGCTCGTAGCGTCTTTGGTTAATGTTTAGTGGCACAGACTACAGTGTGCCTGGGGTTTGAGGGTAAATCACACAATGACTTCATCACGCCTTCATAGTCTCGAACAGGTTTATTCAACGGGACTTTCCTTATACATTCCCGGCAGTGTTGCGGGAATTTGCACATACTTGCTGCCGAGGATTTTCTCACACATTAACGCCCTGTGAGTTCAAGGTCTGAAGGGCTGGTTACAATGTTCAAAATTCTGGCTACGTTTCTGACGCTGTAGGGGCATTAGGTGTCAGGACAGGNACAATGTTCAAAATTCTGGCTACGTTTCTGACGCTGTAGGGGCATTAGGTGTCAGGACAGGTCCCTGAGTGACGTCTGGGTTACTTATCTGCACATTTTGCGTGGTAGTTGTTCCTGCAGTTGATGGGTCTGGTGAGCTGGATGGCCCTGGTAATGGTCCTCTGTGGTTGGTTTGTTGCACGCAGCTAGCTTCCTCTTGAGCTGGCACCCCTCGTTGGGGCTCATCACTCGCTCCCGTTCTCGGCGTAGGGTAGTAACGGACTGTTTACTACCCCACCACGTCCCGGTGAGGGACCCCACGTGGGTGTGTGGGTCCCACCCGTCCTTCGCGGATCCGGGTTGCAGTGGACAATCCCACTAGCTCGATATGGCACTTCTTGGTGAAGTTCACCACTCGACTACGCCTTTTCGGTGCGTTGCAACTGACTGGGTGGAAACTGACTGACTTATGCGGTAACTGGCTGGCTAACTCGCATCCCGACGTGGTCAAACTACTCGTCCGACGTGACTCTGGTAACTGTCTCTGACTCTGCCCTGCGTTTCGCGTTTCGCGTCTCGCGTCCCGATTTGGCTGACCCCTTAATGTCGCGACTTACTATCTGCGCATCCCGGGGTGGCAGTACTGAACTTCCGCGCCACTTTCTGCTCGTCACTTTGACTGATGGACGTGGCTGACCTCTCTGTGCGGTACTAATTAACTGTCTTACCGTGCCTACTGACGTACTGCTGTACTGAGGTACTGTTGTGGCTGGGAGTCCGATCTCCCGGCCGCTCTGTGCGCAACTCCTTCCTCGAACTCTGCGCGGTACTCTAGAACTGACTGATCCCTCGAACTAACGTCTCTGGGCGGTAATAGATGACTGACTCCGACTAACATCTCGGCTCGGCAATAATTAACTGTCCCCCTCTTGTCTCGAAAAGGGGTTTATGTGGTCGCCAGCCTCCCCCCTTAAGTGTCGGCACGTGTCTCTATTATTGGGGGAGGAGGTGAGGTGGAAGAAAGCAGAACAATACCTTTCAAAACACGTGCCCTGGTTCCTGAAGGTTGGGAAGGGGGGGTGGCACCTTGCCCCTAGCTTGCTCTCGTCAGCTATTTCTCGGTGCGTTTCTACATTGTCCTATGGTTAGCTAAGGGGAGGGGGAGATGGTGATCTTTCAAAGCTTGTCAGCTTATTCCTTCGCGGTGCGTGTTTTCTGAATTTAGGCGAACTGCGTTTCTCTATCTCGTGAAACCTCTGTGCCCAACAGATCTCACGGGCTTGCTAGAGGCGTAGGGGGTGGGAGGGTGGTAGGGAAGGCCTAAGCCGCAGGACACGTGTAACTGCGATCCGCCACCTGCCTCATGACACGTGTCGACTGAGAGGCGCTCGCAAAGGGGGTCAGCGAGGCTTCTATTCCAAAAGACGTCACACGTCAAACGGACGCCAAAATAGGATCTTTATTAGTACATTTGATCATTCTAATGGATACTCTCAATATGCTAAGTTTTAAAATGAAATTGTTTCTGTTGTTTAATAGTTATGGCTAACTTATCTAAAATATTTTTATGTCTTTCATATTGTAAATAACACTAGAAATACTTAAAACGTGTATGTTTACGTGGCCTGCTGTAGCACTACTTGTGTGCGAAATTTGGTGGAAATCGGTTTATTGGTCCCCGGAATATGGCATAAAAGCTATATTTTCTCATGTGCTGCTATCTTCATTAAAAGAGAACAAAACAATTATGCATTGCCACATTATATGTTTGTCATAGATGCTGCTCCATATTAAATTTGGTTAAAATAGCTTGAAATATCTGACATGGTACCCTAAAATATTTATATTGCTCTTAAATATGTGGCGACATCCTTAAGTGATTTAAATTTAAATGGAATACATAAGTATAACTGGTCTACTTAAGTTGGTGGGTATCAGTTAATTTTTGTGCCCCGGTCGGAAACAAAAACTTAATTTTACATGTAGTGCTACCACTCAAAAGGCATACAAAGTAAAGTTGAAATTGGCTACACAGTTTGGAATGGTAAAATGTATATACAACCGCAATTTAAAAAAAAAAGCCTCGCCCTCTTGAAACAATTTCCATGGCCTACCACTGTATTACTTGTTTGTGAAAATATGTAACAATCGGTTGATTGTTTCCCGAGTGGTAACCAAATTTTATTTATTCATGTGGCACTACTTTACAAAATGGCAACCTCAAGAAGCCCTGTGTAGACACATACGTTTGTTGCAATAGACACTGCCAGCACACAAAATTAAGTTGAAATTAGTTTCGTTGTTTGTATATATAGCATAATAAATTTTAATATTACATGGCTACCATTTTCAAAATAACTATAGGACCCACTTAAAACAAGTAAGTTTGCATGGCATACCACAGCACTACTTGCTTCCCAAATTTCGTAGGAATCGGTTTATTGTTTCCTGAGATACGACAAAATGTGATTTATTCGTGTGGCACTGTCTTACAAAATGGTGGAAAAAACAAGTTCTGTAACGACACACCTGATTGTTGTAAAAGATACTGTTAGCATACATGGTTAAGTTGAAATTGGTAACATGTTTTCTCAAATACCAGGCCAGAGTTATATTTCCACCATTTTTAGATTAAGTGCCTGGTCTAATTAAAACAAGTCGGAGAACATGACATACTTTAATAATATTTATTTGCCAAATTTGATAGGAATATGTTGATATCTTTCCGAGATATGACTAAACTTGATTTATTCATATGGCGATATCTTACAAAATGGTGGGCAAAAGAGTCTTTGGGTAAATGCATTTGATAGTTTCAATATACGCTGCTAATTACAAAGTTTAGTTGAAATTTCTTACATAGTTCCATAAATGTAATGTATTAATGTAAAATGGTGGTATGGCCGCTATTTTGAAAATAAGTGTCTGACCTACTGAAATTTGCCAGTTTACATGACCTGCTGTAGTATTACTTGGCTGCCAAATTTGGTAAGCATAGGCTCCTTTTTTCCGAGATATGACATAAAAATTTTATTTTTCCCGTGGCAGTGTCTTACAAAATAGCAGACAAAAGAGGTTATGTATCGACACATTTTATACAAATTAACCCTGAAATATTTATATGACCACCATTTTGAAAATAAGTGATTTACATATTTAAATTGTTCGTATTAGTATGGCGTATGATGATATTACATATAAGCCAAATTTGGTAGGAATCGGTTGAGTAGTTCCCGAAATATAAAGTAAAATTGTTTTTTTGTGTTTCACTATTTTCCAAAATAATGGATTAATAACATTGTTTTTTTTTAATTTATTGCATATTTAATGTACCACCAACGTACCAATTTTGGAATAAATCGGTTACATCGTTCCCGAGATACAACATAGTGTCGTACAGATTAAAAAATTGCCGCCATTTTAACAAGTACCGGCGTAATTGAAAACTTCAAAAGTCGGATGTATTTGCTAAGCACTGTATGTGGACCGAGTTAGGTTAAATTTAGTTCATGGGTTCAAAAAAAAAAGGGGGGGGGGCACACATTCTAGACACACATTCGGGTGATTGCATAAGCCTAGCTATCCTTCGGAAATCAGGCTAAAAAGCAACAATGCTGCCTGAAAACTCCTTTAAATAAAATAAGGGCAGGAGTTACAATAATTACATTGCTGTAAATGTCATCACTAAAGAGTAACGTGAAAACGGTAAGTTGAATATTAAATTAATTAATAAATCATTATCACCCAAATTTTGTTCTTTCATTACAGCAAGATTTCTTTAAATAATCTGAGATTGTTGCTACTTCTGCAAATCATTAGATTTGGATGTAAATTTTCTAAACGGAGGCTGTGTAGTTTCTTACGTTCTATTGTAAAATTTGAAATACAGTCAAGGTTTTCGACATGTCTTACATAATGTTAGATAAAGCTGTTGATGTCACAGCACATTTCGGTATATAGGTAGCGCGTTTGTGGCTTTAACAAATGTTTTCCGGAACCTGTTGTATT
Organism: Clitarchus hookeri; assembly: GCA_002778355.1. Classification (NCBI taxonomy): domain Eukaryota; kingdom Metazoa; phylum Arthropoda; class Insecta; order Phasmatodea; family Phasmatidae; genus Clitarchus; species Clitarchus hookeri. The sequence continues at coordinate 46,462 of NQII01003480.1, read as the reverse complement.
GGGGGCAGTGTATAGCATTTTACTAATGGTAACGAAAATGCATGGTGTGAATATTTTTGTTTTAAACGCAACATGCATTTCAAATAGCATTGTAGCGTATTGTCTGCGGAAAAAGCATCCACGCACATGAAGACATACCACTATCGCAACTGCAGTCTGAACATTTCAGGGCAGGCAGCTCCTGCAAATAGGAAATAGGAAGCTAGTGTGCTAAAGTGCGTGTGTAGAAACAGCCACGCCAAGGTCTTGCAAACTCAATACGTTCACCCGTAATAGCCGACGGCGATCCGGCGACTGTACATAATGGTGTTTCAGGCAGAACGGATGTTACGTCACTGAAAGAAGATAGTCGTACGCCAAGCGCCTTAGGGTATTCCAAGAGAAGACGTTTAGCATCAACGATGTATCGACAGAGACGGAACAGGGACTAAAGAATACTGTAACTCTATGAAGATGCTTGCCCGCTGAGGCGAGACGAAGAGGAACGAAGGCGAAGAGAAGCAACGCTTCGTCAGCGTCCGCCCACAGGATGCCTTGCTCGCACGGACTGCGCATGCGTACGAGAACTTCGTTTAAGGTCAGTTACTCGTTTTCCATGTAATTTAGCCGACAGTGTTTCTAAAAATAATTTTCCTAATTATTTCAATTTCAGATTTAAAATTTTACATAAATAAATTTCATTGGTTCACCCACTAGGTAGCGCTAGAGATACCATCAGCTTGTATTATTATATATATTATTGATGGCAATTTTCTGTCTACAGTTTTAAGGAGCCCGTATTTATTTTAAATGTTTCAAGTTCTCAAAAATTTTATTTAATATTTTGTCTGAAACATTTTCTTCTACCACCGAAATTGGCGTTGTTATTCATGCGGCCTGCCTTATGTGCCTCATCCGGTAGAATGGAGAGAAAAACAAATACTCCTCATTCTGGAGCATGCTCTTACGTCCTTTAAGCTTTGAGATTAAACGATTGATGTTTCCCCCATGGCTTTGACTAATTTATTTACAGGTATATTGAGAAGAAGAAAACTTTTACAGCATTCTAAGGCTTCTTATCACATATATTAAAAACTAAATATGGGGACAATTTATAACGTAACAAATGTAGATTCCTTTTTTTATTTAGTAACAAGACTGATTTAAGCTCGTGATCTTCATTTGTTTATATCTTAGCACAGGGTGGTGGTCAAAATACCATTTCTTATCCGACAAATCCTCAGAGTACGGTAGCGACGCGTCTCAGTATACAACTACGTGCTACGTGCTCGAACACGACACAGGAAGTTGGTACTTGAAACAGTGCTCGTCGTTAACGTTCATGAATACTGCTGCCCTTAATGCGTGTAACCCAGAGTTTTGCTGGACTTATCGGCGTAGTACCGCTAGAGCTAATGGCGGCGATACCGACCTGCGGCATCCACTGGTACGTAAGTGAGACTCGTTACGCGATCCTCTGTCGAGACGGCTGTTCCACCTGTTCCGACCACCGCCAAACAAGCTCCACGAGTCTAGTGGCGTCTCAGCTTCCACACGATGAAACTAGCGAATCTGAAAGTTATAACAATGTCCTTCGCGTACAGTCTCATTTAATTTAAATGTTAACATGCGCACTTATTTATTTCATTTCATTTTGCTTATTTCATGCCACAATTATCAGTTACTCGTATTTACATTAAAGCTGCTACGATTCTCTTACCGTATGTTATCATTCTATATCATTACATATTATCTTAAATACATTAGTTTCGTTTATTAGTATGTTTTCATTAGTAATGGCATTTTAACGGCAGTATTTATGAGATAGTAACAAGAGGTGCAACGTATGTACTTTTATGTTGGCATGGAAACTAAAATTCAGGGCAACATAATATTTTACTAAGCCAAACAAGACAAGCTACATTGAAATCCAACCAATCGCATATTTCTGCTTGGTGAAATACGGGAATTCGACTAATTTTTATTACAAACGTTCGATTCCTAATATTATGTTAACTTAATTTTGCATTGGTTACAGGGAGTCTGATCAAGAGTTGGAACTTTTTGAATAGACGTTATCATCTCAGTAATTGCATTTAAATCATTCTAAGGACAATAAGACGAGTTACGACTAGAGTCTAACAATATGGAATGTTCTGAGTGTTTTACTGGGTCGTATGGCATACAAATACGGTCCACGTAAAGATGTGTTATGCGTATACACTGTACACTCTAAAATCCGAGTCAGTGATATTAATCAGTGAAATTTACATTCACTGGAAGTCAGTCGATAAGCTACTGCTAACTGGCAAACCAAGCAAATGAACTGGGAACAAGTGACTTATGGCTGGAAAATTCTCGACATTCAGTGGGAATCACAAATAAATCCGTGAAATTCAGCCATCGTATTAATTAATTATCTAGCACTGATTATCAGTAGCTCAATGTTCACTGGTTTTGGCTCAATTCTCACTGCTTCTGGTTTAGAGTGTAAGAGCGCATACGGCCGGCCCTGGCCTTGAAGAACAGAAGTTGAAGAGAGAATAAGTCTTCTACGAAAACATTTTTAGACGTTTTTTATGCGAATGACTAAATACATTCAAGTAAACAGTTACAACTGAAATGTGGATTTAAAGTTTATTGTTTTCTTTAATTGATCTACCGAGATAAATTTAAAGATAAACTTTTTACCTATTTTCAAATAAACAGGGGTGATAAATTTTCATATTTGAATCAATATTGGTATATTCGGATTGGTTATAAAATTATGTTGCAAGTGCTGCCTGTCGGTTCTAAAACCTTAAAAATGGTTGGTAAAATTTTCTACGAAAACTGAAGTTCTAAAATAACTGAACCATTCATGATTTTCCTGAAATTTTTGTAGAATTTATTTTAATGAATTAACAGTAATTTTAATTAAGAGTTCAACTGACGCCATAATTGGATTCAGAAACGCGTTTAGTTATTATGTGTTTGCTAGTAGGTTTGTCCCTGACAGTAAAAGCTTTTATGCACAATTAATCGGCAATACGGGTGTGTTGTACAAGTTGTCCAGTCAGCGAAACTTTGGCACAGGCTGAGCAAATTATATTTAAAGAACTTAACGATGGTCAATACATTTCCAATTATTTCACGCCACATTCCAGTGGATATTAATCACACCCATTTCCAAAACGGTTTTCGGGATATGACTTCCGACAGTGGAGATCTACACATTTGGGGTGCGTTTGAGTATTATTTTTAATCAGTATTACACTGTTACATCAGTCTGGTTAACACCGATCGTAGTCGTGTCAAATCCCAACGTACATGTTTTCTTGTTATGTGTTTAGTAGCAGTCAAATGAAACTCGGCAGAAACCTTACAAAAGGAATCAAATGTACGTGCATTCCAATACTCTCCGTAATCAGCAACATACCGCACCCACTGTGGTACCCCTTCGAACATTTCAACTCTCGAATCGCATGGAATTCGCATGGTGAGAAATCTGAGCTATAGGGTGGATTGGTCAGGATCCCCCCCCTTCCCCTATGGCTACGCGACGCCTAGCGTCTTCGTGAAGTAGGTTAACGCACCTCGTTTGGAAATTTACGGCCATTGGTCTAGATCAGCTGCCGCAATGCTGCAAGGGTATCGATGTACACTGGAGAGCCAAAAAAACAGGTACACCTGCCTAATATCGTGTAGGGCCCCCTGAGCACGCAGAAGTGCCGCAAGACGACGTGGCATGGACTCGACTAATGTATGAAAGTATGCAGGAGGCAATTCACACCATGAATCCCGCAGGGCAGTCCACAAGTCCAATCTGCGCCAATTTGAGAAAGGGTTGCACGTCTGTCACGTTTAATGATTCTCGTCAGTCGTCGTTTGTCCCGTTCTTTCACGATCTTTTTCCGGCCGCAGCGATGTCGAAGATGTGATGTTTTACCGGATTCCCGAATATTCACGGTACACTCGTGAAATGGTCGTACGCGAACATCCAAATGTTATCGCTACCTCGGAGATGCTATGTCCCATCTCTCGTGCGCCGACTATAACACCACGTTCAAACTCACTTAAGTCTTGATAACCTGCCATTGTAGCAGCAGTAACCGATCTAGCTGCCGACCGCATCGCGTTTCTCTGATTGGTATCCATACCGCTGTTAGTTGCATACGCACGCCTATGCCAGTTTTTTTGGCTCTTCAGTGTATTAAACGGTGGCCGCACCTCGCTTGAAGAATTCCGTGCGCAATGATCGAAGATCAGCATATCGACAGCTTTCTTCCACTAGCCTGTTGTTTGCTCTTTTTGGATGGCGGCGAACCTACGTATGTTTCCATTGGGTACTGGCAGGCGCATTCCAGGGCAATAGTGATAGCAGACGGTTTAATCCCCTGTCATTGTGATGAACTGTAAATCATCACTCCTCCCCAATCAGTAGCGGTCCAGATGGTGTTGACATATTCGCACATATTCCGCTTTTTTTTTTATTCCGCCAATTTTCACTAAACTGAACGTTGTATAATTTTTTTCGTTAATCTTTTGCATGTTACATGAAGGAGCGACGTTTTGAATAATATAAATAATGAAATCACATACAATATAAAGAACTTTATTTGCAATTAAAATTTTCAAAAAAAGATGGAACGAAAACCGCTTGGCTACCTTAAGCGTATGAACGGTGATTTCCGTATTTATGGTGCTTTTCATTCGCCACATGAAAGATTCTTATTGGTAGAAACTTAAAATATATTTAAGACACGAGTGTTTCATATAATTTTTAATGTAATTACAGTTTTGAGCGCATAAGGTATCAATAGTTCAGTCATTATTATTACTGCTTGTACTTTCAAGTTTTCAATGGTGAAAATCCTTTGGTACAACCGCATTAACTCCAAATATTTGTTTGTAGAATCTGTGTCGTTTGAGTACTTGCATAAAAACGTTAGTATGTGATATGCCATCGTAAAGAGAGAATGCAGACGTCGATTCGTGTATTTTCGTAAACNTTGCATAAAAACGTTAGTATGTGATATGCCATCGTAAAGAGAGAATGCAGACGTCGATTCGTGTATTTTCGTAAACATGCATTCGATTGGCTTCCCGGTAATGAAAGATGTTCAAGAACTTTTTCATAAGATGTCAAGTACGTCAACGTTTTGCACTACTAAAGTCAATTTATGTAAGAAATGTTAATAATCTGTCACTCCTGAAAATTTTCGAGGACAACTTTGACTTTATTACAGTTGAAAATGTTTTTAAGTGGGAAAAGAAATAAACGTAGTGAACTGAAAATTAAATAAAAATTTAATTTTTTATCTCGTTTTAAATGCGTTTACAAATCTCACCCCACGTAAACTCCTTAAAATTATGGACAGCCATATGCTTTTGCTCATTTTACTTCGCTGGATTAAAAATCTTACCTCATGTCATCAAAAAATATAATTATACAAATAATTTTAGAAATGTTTTATTTTAAGAACTGATAAAAAAATTTTTCCCTATGCAAGTTTCTATCCGGGAATTTTGCAAGACACGCAACTTACGTATTTTTCCACAATTTATTTCGGGTTATTACATTAATTCTTGATCCTATTGTCCTGTAGAATTTTCAAAGATGCTAACTACCAACGGAAATTCAAACCTGTCGGCGATAAAGTGTTTCTTGTTTGAAATGAGTCCCGTATTTGAAGTCGTAAGCTTGGAATATTAATTACACTCCTATATTTAGCATCCTGAAGAAAACAAATCAAAACATAAAGAAATTTAGAATTGAAGTTATTTTACGAACATCGTAGAAAGTTTCAGGTCTGTAACACCGAGCGCATTTTACTGTTCTTTCTAGGAGACATGTATAACTATTTTCCTCTGCGAAGCCATTCCAGTTTAATTTAATTTTCCGAAGAGTCCCCCTTGGAAGGGCAGGGTATATAAAGCGGGAGGAAGAAATAAAGAAAAATGTTTGGCGCCACGCTTTGTAAGTCCCCGTACAAGACGAGAAGGCAGCGGGCTTATCAGGGGTAGAGAAGGGTTATATCCCAGCCGAGTACACACCCAGGGCTCCGGAGTGTACGTGACTTCAATATTAAACCGGAGATACGACATTTCCATTCCGGCGGCTCCGCTGAAATCCGGGTATTTGTCAACAAACAATTCCGGTATTGTCGTCGCAGGGGCAAGGGGCCTGCGTGCTGACTTCATTTGCCGAGAGCACATCCCGGAATTAAAGTTACGTAGTGCGGATGGCGAGGGAGAGATAAAGAAGGGATGGACGAAGGGAGGATAGGGGGTGACACCAGCAGAAGAGGGAAAGGGGCAAAAATTTTCGGGCCGTGGCGATAAAACCGTTAGGGGCGAGCGGAAAGCGATTAAGGGGGAGTGCTGCGATGAATGCGGGTTATAAATTAAGTGGCACTTTGCAGTTCGCGCGCGACAGCCAGAGGTGGTGGATCCATGGAGGTTTCAGACGCAGCGCGGATTCAGACTGAGCGCCAACGTGGAGGTGCAAGCGCCAGACTGACAGGCCATAGACGATTATTCTCCCGGAGGAAAAACGTTTAACGCAGATGAGTTTCAACTCACAAAGTACTGTGCGCCTTGCGTTTCAAATGTATTACCAATGTATGAAATCGGAATCAACCTGCATTGCACCTACGCCTGTATATTTGTATGAATTTTTTTTAGGGAAAAACTGCCTTATTAAGAAGAGAGTTTTTTTTATTACTTAAATATTATGATCCTCAAAATACAGCGTACGTGGCGTGAGAAGTTAATGTTAATAAAATGGGTAATAATGCGAAAAACCTTTAATTATATTAATTTCAGTGGACAACAATTACATCATAGGCAATACATGATATATATATGTTTTCAATTAAATGAAAACTAATTGTCTTTAATTTGAGACAGAAAATTGTAAGTTTATGCTTGCTTTGTAAAAAACGTGGTAAATAGGAGACAGATAAACATGGACAATGAAACAAATATGTGCGGAAAAACTTGTGAAGGAATTTGATCATTGCAAGCATAGTTAATAATTTTTCTTCTGTAAATGATATTTAAAATCACCACGTCCAGTTTCATTTTCGTATGTGTTTAAGGGCGTTTGCTACAAAAAAAAATAGCATATTGTTATTTCTAGAATTATTTTAAATTTCTAGACATTTTAAATATTATTTCCGGAAAATTTAAAACTGTTTGGTGTAACAGTTTTAGGAGAGTTAAGAGAAAAATGGTAGATTTTATGGTTATCGCGAAAAAAAAACGTTATCTTATTCGCGGAAGTAAAGCAATTTATAACAGAAAGAAGTGTCATAAATTACGAAATATGAATGTATTAAAAATAATCAAAATCATCTTTTTCTGCTATTGCTACTTTTTTAAAACGATTATGCTAATTTTGTATCCATGAAACAGAAATAGAAAAATTATGCTGTCTAGAAGTAGTTATTCGAAAAGTATTAAAACAAAAAAAATTTAATTAACAGTAAAATTATGTTAAGAATAATGTATACATTTTTGAAAGTATTTGAGAGGTAAACGAAATACTAGACAATTTTGGTGGCCAATCATCTTATTCTACGAAAAATGACTAATATAAAGTTCCATAAAATGGTTACATCAGTAAATTTAACTTTAATTAACGTATAAGGTCTACGATCTTGGGACAACGAACACCCCATGGTCCTTTCCGGTCCACTTTAATTTTGTGTTACGTGTTTTGCAAACAAGAAAGTTTTTTCTGAGTATACAAGTTTTGTGCTCGGCTGTAGTAATACGAACTAGTCGTAACCTCAAGCATTAGCACGGTTTTCTCCCAATGAAGATCACTGGGTTTTGAGTCTTACAGGGTACATACAGTACACTCGAAAATCTAAACGGTTAAAACTGCTCCAAATCAGCTAATTTGACTTCAGATCTGTTGAAATTACTCCACTTGAATCAGTAAAATTCTACTGGACATTTCAGTTACTGGTGTTCGCTGATTAAACAGTAATTTATACTGATTCATAGTGAATCGCACTGGCCTGGCAGTAAAACGTCAAGTCCAGTCCACTGATTCGTCATTAGATAACCGATCACAAACTCAAGATCCAAGAAAATATTTCTACTGATTGAACTCACTGATTCGTATTTATGGTGCGCAGGCCAAACATAACTTTCCTCTGCCTTATGTATGCAGCAGTTTGTACCAGGTCGGAACGGGCTAAACGAATACAACTGTATGTGAATCATCATTTTCATTAATCAAGAACGGAAGTTTGAAGGGTGACTCTGGGGGCACGCAGCACTCCACCCTTAAGGGGTAGAGTGCTGGAACAAAGTTTGTGCACACCTTTGAACCTTCCTCTTTCGATCCCCCNCCTTCTACCACCCAGGGAGGAGATGCGCTGACAGGAGGGGTCTGTTTTCAAACATTTTCGCCTCTGGAAGGCGCCGTTTTCGATGGATTTCGTCAGGATTTGAGGAAGGACTGTTTCTTTGGACACTCCCTCGGTTCATAGTTAGTTAGGCCCTTTTGAATAAATGTCAGTAACATAATGGTGTACCATAATGTGTTCACTTAGTCCATATTTCGCACACCATAATTATGGTACAGTGCACCAAAACGTCTGTGTTTTGTACGATAATTTCGAAATTTGTAGCATAATGGTCTCTGCACCGCCCAACTTTACCTACAGGCCTGAGATGAACATGGTTGAGCCGTACAAGTATTAGATATACACCATAAATATCGGTATTTCATAAGATAATTTCGGAATTAATTCGGTAATAGATTCTACACTTACCAAGCTTATCGCAGGCCGTATTTATAACATGGGTTTCAGATTGCACGCATGCACATGCTTCACCGTTCTTGAGTAAAACGCGGGTTATGTGGGACATCTAGGAAAAAAATTATACAATTACACTCTGTGACAAAAAAAAAGGGTGGGTTTCAAATTGCACCCGTTTACCTGCCTCACCCAAGGATAGTGAACCCGAGTATTCCCCCGGGCTGACCCCCTGGTGTATATATAAACTTAGACGGAATTTTTTCTTCGGAGCTTACAAAAGCTATTGACTGTGGCGATATAAACAGCGCATTAACCACACTCGAAGGGAATTGTGGCGTGTGGCTGGTTGGCCATAAGTCATGGCTGAGAAAAGCGCAGCCGACAGCTCAGTGTTATGTAAAACAGACCCATCATTCTGATGAGCGCGGGTGACAGGTGGAACGAGAAAGGAATTCCGCGATATGAAGTATGAGCCGTGGTTTGTGTTGGAATGGGGAGGGGGTGGGGTGCGGGGAGAGAGCTTTGCTGCGGGGAGATGATCAGCATCTGTGACGCAGGCAACATAAATCGCTCCTGTCAATAGACTGCCCTGCCGATATATAAAAAAAAAAATGAATGAACCGCTCGCTCGGCCGTTGCGTGATGCACGATCCCACGCGACACTTCACGCTTCGATCACGTTTATGGCGTGTCAACTGCCCGCGGGATGAGTTTAACGACTCGTCTCTTTAAAATGTCGAACTGTTCGCATATTTGTCTGGACGAATATTTGATTTTTTGGGCCCCTGGGTTCTCTATTAGGTTTTCCAACAAAGCGTGACGATTTGTGATTTCGGTTTCAACTTTCTAATAGACTTCACCTACGAAACAATAATTAAAAACGCGCGGTTTATGCACCCATCATTGTAATGAAAATCGTTTCGATATTTTCTCCTGAACTGTGTGTTATAAAAAAAAGAGAAAATTTACGTAATATTAGGGCACTACTGGAATACATACAGAAACTATTTTATACTTGGGTAAAATACGTGGTATTATTTTTTATTTCTGGTCTTTGTTTCGGAATTCAAGAAAAATATTATCCTGCTGTTACAATTTAAAGCATTTATTTCTCGCCATAATTAGGTAATTATTGGATTGTTCCTAGAGAATATAGAGCGAGAACGAGACATTGCATTGCATACATTTGACATGCCATATGTTACATACATTTCCGAAAGAACCTTACATTTGTGGTCGTTCGTAAACAATTTAAGGTATAATGAATGCAACTGAAAATAAAATAACACTCATGAATTACGACTACACATTCATTAAAAATTTTTAATCGAAAAGGTTTTTTTTTTATATTATAGCAGCTTTAAAATGTCACCAAAAAGTATAGTTGTAAAAGTGGTTTGATTGTTGTCCTGTTTACAAAAACGCAGAATATTTGTAGGTCCATCGGTCCACTCATTAGTTAGCATCTTCAATTAACATTAATTTTATCTTAATTAAAATTATTTATTTTGAAATGTATCTAAGTGCATACTTTGGAAAATAAGCAGATCACTTATAAAAGCCTAACAAATACGACAGACGCTTAACTTTGGACTCTCGAAACATAGTTGCCAATGGTTACCAGTTTGGCTGAGATGGACCCACGTGATATAATTTGTTGGAAGACAGGTCCGGTACATGAAGGTGTTGTTAATCAGACTGCTGTAATTAGTATTCATACATCGCCTGTTCTGTTTTCTCGTAAGAAGATGAATTTCGAGCTTGGAGACGAAATATGGTTTTATAGGAAGTTAATTGGTAAAGTTGAATATGTGCATGTTCTTGGTCATGTAGAGCTTGTGTATAATGTAGGAATGAAAATAAAGTTCTGGCCTTGGTGTTTTGTGCTGTCGGTTGTCTGATCGGTGTATTACATTTATTAATACTTTTATAAATTACGAGATTTTCTGCAGTACGACATATGAACATACATATTTAGGTGAGGCTGGCCGCTTTTCAAAGTAAGTTTATATAAAAATATTAAACACACGTAAGATTTACCTCTTAAACAATAAAAAAAAATTCAACCAAATTTTAGCGCCAGGTGAGAAAATGTAACGTTTTGCCAGATTTATAGAAACATTAATTTAATTTGCACCAAATTTCGCACATCAGTAGTACTACACAAGGCCATGTAAACTTACATAATTTAAGTGTGGTCAGAAATTGATTTTCAAATGGCGTCCATTGAAATAATTAAGATAAATTTTTCATATCAATAAAACATTTTAACAAGTCAACAAAACTTTTAACGCTGGCAGTTTATATCAGATGCATCGTATACAGAATCTCATTTTTAAAAAAATTTGTAGGATAGTATCAAATAGTAAAATAAAGTTTTAATGCCATATCACAAGAACCAACCAATTGATTTCCGCCAAATTATTCACACAAGTAGCGCTACAGTAGGTCATTTACACGTAGGTGTTACAAGCCACTCGTGCACTTGTTTTCAAAATGACGGGCCTGAAAATATGTTAGGTTAGTAAACCCTACCATTCAAAACATTAGACTGAATACGTCAGAAGATGATGCTCCAAATCCTACCTCCGTAATGCAGCTGATTGCACTATAGCCTCTCGTAGGAGGTTTCCTGGGTTCGAGTCCCGGGGAAGGCACGTGTGTATTTGTCTTTAACTCACTGCCGTTGGATATGATCCTGGTTCTATCTCTAATAATACTGATGTATACGAGATATCGAAGCGTACTTACCATCACAGTTACTAAGAACTTCATTAAAATTTATTTGCATCGATGTAAACGAAATGCAGGCTCATTATAAGATAAGTAACTTCTTGTTTACTGGTGCGTTTAAAAGTTCTACTTCAGAAGACTGTCGTATCATTCTTACCTACTTTTGCATCTAAAAAACCCAAACATATATGGCATATCCGCGAGATGCATGCGGATATCCGGCATTCGAATGCCTAAGCATGTTATTTTTTAACGGCAAGTAAATATTTTAGGCATACACACTTTTGCATTATGTTTTTAATTACTTCATTTGTAAAATGGCGCCAGGGAATGTACACTTAATAAATGCATGCCTGAAACTTTTGCAGTCATGTCAGAAAGGGGGGTGGCTTCACATCCAGACAGCAGACAACGAACTACAGATTAGACATCGGCTCGAGTGTTGATTGGGTTGTTGGGTCCAGCGTAATGCCCAATAATAATGCGAATTTTGCACACCCTTGCATGTTAGTGAATAGGCGCACGTGGGTTGCCTCGAGACGACAGAGAATAATATTTTTTAAGTGGAAAAAAATCATGTTTTAAAACGAGAAAGGAGTTTGTTGCAATTCGATAGGACGAAATGCTATTGAAAGTTTTTTTTCGAGCAGTGCGCGGAGAATGAGAGAAGATAATGTCGTGCGCAGGGTTGCAGAAGGCCTCGGAGCGTGGGGGGGCGGAAGGAGCTATTTAGGTGGACGTCCGCAAGACTGATGTTGGTGGGCTGTCGCCCCTGAACCGGGGGGATTTGCTGCCTGGGGTTGTTCTTTATCGAGCCAGGGAGCCGGGAGAAGGCGCTACATCACTGCTCGCCGGCGGGCAACACGTGCGCCGTTTGCCTTCCCCAGACTCACTTCAGCGTCAAGAAGTTTCTGGTAAATTTCCCTAAACTGCAGTGGAAGATTTTGTCCTATACAGTACACTGCATGGAAGTAATAATAATAACGGCGTGTGGGGAGTGAATCCTGGGCAAGGCAACACCCTCCCTCCGAGTGACGGTCTTTCCAGCTGGGACCCGTAGGTGACCGTCATCCCCGAGCATGACAGAAATGAAACCCTAGAATGGAGCGGCGCTGGAATGCAAGGGCGGGGGAAACTGGAGTACCCCGAGAAAACCCGCCGGCAAGCGGCATCGTCCAGCACGATTCCCACATGCGAAAGATCCGGGAGTGAACCCGCCGGGGATCGAACCCGGATCGCCGTGGTGGGAGGCGAGCGCCCTGGCCACTACGCCACCCCTGCCCCTGCATGGAAGTAATACCACGCATCAAGCTGCACGTGGGAGTGTTTAGCTTCGCTACTCGCGGTTACTTGCAACTTCTCTGAAATCCTGCTCAAGTCCTCATTTCAGGACATTCCTCCGCCTCGTGCAAACAAAGCTTAACTACGTCTAGAAAATTACACCAGAAGGGTAATGCACCGTATTCATGCGCACTAACTTTATTAACACTTTGCAAAATAACTATTTCGTACTAGGCATTACAAACACATGTACTTTCTCCTTGATTTTATATACATTAAAAAAGGATTAATACTTATAATTAGCAGATAAAAGTCAAATTTAACAAAAAAAAATAAATCGTATGTTAACAGAAGTAAAAAAAAAAACTACCAAAAACGTTATATATGGGGTGATTTTTTAAAGGTTTGTTTCAAAAGTGTGAATAAACCGCGAACAGACTTTACTATGCAAGGTTTGGGAACTTCCCTATGCATTTAACTATTTCTTGAGCCAAATAAGTAAAAGAACCGTGAATGTATAGTGAAAAAACTTTGCCATTCGCGCTTTCACTTTACACGTTTACGCTAATGTGGTAAATTTTCGAATAATTCCTTAGACTGTAAGCACCCTGACCCTGCTTCCAGACCGCAACGAGATATCAATATTTCGTGTCTATAACGCAATCTCAACATATTTTCGTTCAAAAAGTTGCCTTGTGCAATTTCGAGGAAGTATAAAACTTACCTGAAGAACATTTACAAGTATTTAATTTAAGACGATCGTTTCGCTGACGATTCAACTACGTCTCAGAATGTTTAAATATACGGTTGCTTTGACAAAACTATTAAACGTGTCCCCAGTAAGTTTAACTACAAAAAGAAAACATCTTTGAAGATATTATGCAGTAGATATTATTTTGGAGTCCACCAACATCGTTAAAAACAGATTTTTCTGATTGCCTTATCATAATGCACACTTCTCGGGTACAAGTGGAACTACCATAAAGGCTCTTAATGGCAAACGGAGCACTTTTGAAAGCCCTGCTTAAGATCTGCTTGTGTGCACATTGTGTATTCTTCCACAATATGTATAATTAACATAACCGTGGGCCTGCTCACTTTATTTCTGAGTTTGTCAGGGAAAACTGTGAAATTATTAGAAAAGTAAACATTTTAAACATTTGCTCATTCTGACGCGCATATGCATTAAAACAAAACAGAAAGTAAAATGAATCATTCCAGTATTACCAACCGTTTATCTAATACTTTTATTCAATTTTAAACGATGAAACTACTTCCTTCCGCTGTTGCCAATTTCACTGTTCTCTTGCCAGTCAGTGTGTCCCTTAAATTATACGCAGGACGGGACAGTGACATTTTTCAAACGTTGATTACAGAAGTGCTCACTTTACGGTGAACAGCGCATAGAAGCGCGTGTTGGGCCGTGCCACGGACATTCCAATTATAAAATAATGGGCCGCCGTTTCAACTCCCACAGGTACACGCGACACGACGAAAACAATACACGCCAGTTTGGAGCCTTGTACGTAGTTGCGATGAGGCACTTGATGTATGTGGGAACGTAGCCCTTATCGTTCCCGCGCTTCTCAGGCTCAATCACGAAAATACCGTAGCTCTAGTTAGGCGATCGCCTGGGAATACTACCCCTGGAACTCATCATCGTTATCCGTACGACATTTATCGTGAGCTTGAATGGTATTCACTTAATTGCTCTACTGATAATGTTACGTACTGTTGATCTCTACGTATAATCCATTCACGGTTACTTCACACTTTTCTGAAGCCCTGCTTAAGTTCTACTTCCAGGATATTCCTCCGCCTCGTGCAAACTAAGCTGAACTAAGCCTGGAAAATTACACTAAAGGACAACGCACCGAATTCGTGCGCACTCAGTTGTAATACAATTTTGCGTACGAACTATTTCTTACTAGGCGCTACCAACACATAAGTGTTCTCACCGTTTTTATTTTTATTTATTATAAATTAAATATTTTAATTTATAACTGAAATACATAGGTTTAACTTTATTTTAATGAAAAATAATATACTCTTGCGTTAACAAAGGTAGAAAAGCTTGGTTTACATGGAATATTTAGGAAATAACGAAACACGTCATACATGGTGTGATTTTTCCAAGGTTTGATTCAAAAAGTGTGAAGAAACCGCGAATAGACTATGCAAAATGAAGTATCCCGACTGGTTGACTGACTGACCGACTCACGCACTTAGCAACGCACAGGCCAAACCGCTGGACGTAGAAGCGTAACAATTTAGGTACGGCTTCCCGTTATTGCGCAGGCGCCCACTAAGAAAGGATTTTTCGAAATTCGATGCCTAAGAGGGTGAAATAGGGTGGGATGTATTTTCGAGGACTACCCAATAGCTCACTAACCCGATGAGACATTTTTTTCATGTCCTCAGCTTCATAAGGTAGTCTATTGAAATATCTAAAAACTAATTACGGGAATGTTTTTTAATTTTAACCTCTAAGAGGTTGAAAAGGGTTAAATAAATATTTTAAAATATTTCTCAATAATTTATTAACCCGTTGAGATATTGTTTGCTATTAGCTTAAAAAAGGTAGCCTATGCAAATACCTAAAAACTGATTTCAGGATTTTTTGAAATTCAATCCCCAAGAGGATGAAAAGAGGTCAAATGTGTTTTCGAGGTCTCCTCAATAGTTCGTATTATTATATTATGAATATGCGTGGTAAATATATGTAAAATAATGTAATTTAAAAATAATAATTTTATATACAGTTATTAATTTTTTGCTTTGTTTTAATATATGTTACGGATCTTTAAAATTTGCTAATGATAAAAAAGCTTTCATATTTCGCTTGTAGAATGAGCTAAGAATATCGTATTTGTTGCTTGTTTACCGAAGCAGTAAATTCTCTTAAATGACTTCATAAAACTGGAAACAGTTTATTAATTGATATCATAATTTAATGGTTGAACTTACGGGGTAAGGATAGCTAGACAAATGCTACGTCCAATTAAAAATGTTGTATTATACATGTCAAAGTTAGATTTATGCGCTAAAACGAAGCATAACCAGTTAACTGTTCAATAAAAATTTTTGTCAAAATATTTATTTTACTCCGAGAGATCAGTAAGAATGTAATTTTATTAGTAATGCCTCTTATTACTACTACATTATTAAGTCTTCCCTTACCACCACAACGGCCATTGTTAGACTCCTCGATAGCAGATACAAAAGGAATACATGCAAATTGTGTATTCACAAATGTAAAAGCAGAACTTTCAGCTATCTCTTCTGTTTTCGATGCGAACAAGAGACGTAACTATTTTATCCGTTGGTGAACATATTTATGATGTGATCATTTGTGATAAACTAACAAAACCATGACATGTGGGAGGTGAAGTTGTACGCATAAGAGAACCATAAATACACATATGTGTTTTCATTACTAACGAGGCCCTAGCTGAATTAAACGCATTTACCCGGAGTCGGGTGTAACGCCGGAAAATGTAAACTAATTCTCCTACTCCTGTCTGCTCGGTATGTTTCTCTACGCAATCATGGAAATCAAATTATCTCGTAGTTTCCCTTTCGTATGAACATAGAACTTAACCAATTGCTACGTCAGGGGTTAAAGAATGTACTAATGTTATCGCGCAGCAATCGGGATTACAAAAATAATATTTATACTTGGAAGGCATGAAGTTCTGGCAGAGCTCGAGCCAATTTTTCCCTCTATCAAGAGTATTGATTGGAATTTATCCGAAATAATGCATCAAGAATACTTGATTTAAAACATTGTGGTTAAAAAAATAAAAAATAATAAGCCAACTTGATAGAAAAACACAAGATAGAAAATTATACACTTCTAAAATGAAAGATTGGCTCAAATATGACCAAAATATTCAGAAAAAGAATAACCCATATTAAGAATATGAAGGTGGCCTTTTTAGAAAAGATAGCAGCATTTGAAATAAATATAAATGTTGGTCTTATTACACAGCACTATGCATTTAGCAAATTGACAGCAACTAGTTAAACCGTTACATAAATAATTTTTGGTTTTATTACAGCTTAGAGCACTGCACGTTTACCAAACTGACGTTAATTGTTTTAAGAGTTTCATATATCTAGGACGAATAACATCTTTCTCAAGATTACATCATCTCTACAAAAAACAACACGGGTGTACGTTTTACAACACCTTCATTGGGGAAAATATAGAGAGTTCAGCTTTTAAAATTCAATTTGCGTGTACTGCCTTATTGCATCTCTGATATCTCAAATACGAAAGGAACCGGTATAATTATTCGAGAAATAAAACAACAAATTTTTCCTTGTGTATTGCATCTCTAAAGACTACAGAGATGAATAAAAAAATTATACTGAGAGTTTTTAATGATGTATTAGATGTTCAGACTAAAATCAGTTCGTTGTTTTCAGACATATATAGTATAAAGCTAAAATTTTGTAAGACTACAGTCAAGAAAAACAATCATGGATATTATTACATTTTCGGTAAATCGTTAAAAAATATTCTGTGTAGTTAGTTTCTCAGAAACCACAATTAAAAAACAGGATAAAATAAATTAAAAATAAATTTATACTTTTATAACGATTTTATTAACATTTAAAATGTTTTACATGTCTATAAAATTATCCCAGGCATATAGAATTACTTCCTAAAATTAGTAAATTATACATTTTTAAATAACTATTTAATCTTCAAAAATTTATCTGAGATGTCCTAATCACTGCTTGTGTATAAAGATTTTTGTTGGCATGGCTACTGAAAATAAGAGTGTAAAACTTTATTCAGTGGGTAGGATTCTTCATAACTGTCGCGCCATTGGCACCGCGACGTTACATTTGTCAGCGCTCGCTATATCTGCGGTTTGTGGCGTACTCTTTGCTCGTCTGGGATCCCCTCCTTCGTCCTCCTTCTCCCTCCCTTCCACTCCCCTCCTCACACACGTGCGTGTTCATTCATGATTGACAGTAGTAGTTGATTTAGGGGCCTTGCGGGCCCGGTCCCGGCTTCGTCTCCTCGTACCACTTTATTCTAACGCCCACCTCCACGCCGATTGTCGAGCTTGGATCGCCTGCACTTCTTTGTCCAGCTCAGCCAGATTCGACGACAACGATGTTAAGCTGAAAACTTCACCTGTCATTGATTAAAAGCGTTGGGGCACTTTGACGGTGAGTCGTGGGAAACGTCAGTGGTATTACGGTGGTGTTTGAAATGTTTTTTGTAATTCTGTGTGGCGTGTGTGTAGTTGCTTGGGCGTGTTATCGATTTCTAAATTTGGCTTTGGCCGCCCTTCTTAATTTTGCTTGGGTTTAACTTTCATTTCGCGTCTGTTGTGCCTCTTGTTTTTAACGTGTCGTGATTGTCTTTGTGCGCCGCCCAAGTTCATTAATGTTTTCTATTCGTTTCCACGATTCCATCGTTGGAGCGTTATTTTGTTTCGTCATGCGATGGTTTCTTAACGGTAAGAGTTCTAGAGGGTCTCACAAGACTGCCTCCCACCGTAACTAGTTTTTTTGAATTTTTTAATATTATTTTATATGATAAGAGGCATTGATGGGCCGCGATGATTGCTCCCTTTCTATTGAAATCTTAATTAAATTAATATTGAGTTCAATTGGGTGCTACGAAAGAATACGTTTTTAAAATACCGTTTGGTAATTAAATATTTAGATCATTGTAATTCATTTTTATACTGCTTGTATTGAAGCCTTAAAATATTCTGCTTAGTCAATTTTTTTTGGTGCTCCGAAAACTAGTTGTTTTTTAAAAGAGTTTTATAGTACGTGATAATTTTTGCTTTTTGTAATGGGGATAGCTTAAGTTTACCTATCGCTGTGCCTTCAAATAGTTTTTCATTGTTTGCTAATGTTTCAGCAATATTGTGCCCTATACACACTGAAGAGCCAACAAACTCGTACACCTGCCTAATTTCGTGTAGGGCCCCCGCCAGCACGCAAAAGTGCCGCAAGACGACGTGGCATGGACTCGACTAATGTCTGAAGGTATGCAGGAGGTATTGAAATCTGCGCCAATTTGAGAAAGGGTTTCACGTCTCTCACGTGTAATGATTCTCGTCTGTCGTCGTTTGTCCCGTTCGTTCACGATCTTTTTCCGGCCGCAGCGAAGTCGGAGATTTGATGTTTTACCGGATTCCCGATATTCACAATACAGCCGTGAAATGGTCGTACGCGAACATCCAAATGTTATAGCTACCTCGGAGATGCTATGTCCCATCTCTCGTGCGCCGACTATAACACCACGTTCAAACTCACTTAAATCTTGATAACCTGCCATTGTAGCAGCAGTAACTGATATAGCTGCCGACAGCATCGCGTTACTCTGATTGGTTCCATACCTCTGTTATTTGCATACGCACACCTGTACCAGTTTTTTGGCTCTTAAGTGTAATAAAATGTTTTAAAGTCTGCTTGGGGGTTCTCGTAATTATTTGTCATCCGACACACTGTGAAAAAAAAAATACTCTTCATTTATTAATGCTCTCATTAGACGATGCGGAAGATGTAAATTTGTTTCAAACGGTTTCATGTATACCTTGTGAGAGTTTTGTAAGATAGGTGTGTTTAACAGTTTACATCAAATCTATTATGGTTCCCTAAATTCGGATGTCTTTTGCAGTAGGCCTGCTTCTTAAATAACAAATTGTATTTGTGTGTTTACTGAAAATTTCTCTAATTTACCTCAAAATTAGCAAAATTTCCCGCAAAAAAATGTGTTTTGCACAATACGGCTGACACTTGCATAATTTCCGCCGATGATACTAATATGTGGCTAAGTGACTCCTTTTTGGGGAACGAGAGTTTGAGGGTTTACCCTGACATTCACGATCTGTAATTCAATGTGACGAGTAACGGTTTAGGCATAGTAGAGCGACGCTGGCCCACAACCCCCACCCCCCGCATAACCAGAGTAGAGACTTAGTAGACACGTGTCACGAGGCAGGTGACGGATCGCAGTTACATGTGTCTTGCTGCGCGTCCTGCTGCCTAGGCCTCCCAGCCACCCCCCTTCACAGCCGTATGCCTCTAGCCAGCCCGTGAGATCTGTGGAGCGCAGAGGTTTCATGGGATATCACCAAATAATCATGTGTATTTCGCCTGAATTCAGAAAACACGCATTGCGGAATAAATAGCTGACAAGATGGATATTGGTGCCGAGAACACCCCCCTCCCCCCTTAGTAAACCACAGGACAATGTGGAAACGCACCTAGAAGAAATAGCTGACGAGAGTAAGCTAGTGGCAAGGGGCTACCTTCCCCCGCCCCTCCCAAACCCTTCAGGAACCAGGACACGTGTTTTGAAAGGCATAGTTATGTGTTCTACCACCCTGCTGGCTGGCAAGTATAAAAACCCCTTTTCGAGAGAAGTGGGGCTCAGTTCATTAGTACCGTGCATAGAGGTCAGACAGTTGATTAGTACCGCACAGAGAGTCAGTCAGTCGGTCGAGAGGCCGGGAGATCGGACTCCCGGCCACAACAGTACCTCAGTACGTCAGTAGAACAGCCCAGGGGAGACGACGACACCCAGCAGGCCTTTGCCAAAGGCCGCCCATCGCTGGAGCTCACCCTCCACAGCTGCCATCATACCAGCAAGAGTTAAGTATAGAATCACCATCAAGAGAAGTCCCCCTCCACCACGAAATCGTTAGCAGTCAATCCGAGTAACCCAAATTATTACAGTACCACACATCTCAAGTGCTGATGTATTTTATTTGTGTTAAATTCGAGACAATATATTCGTCCTTCAAAATTAAACAGTAAAAGACAAAATTGTAAACCCCTTAACCTTCAGGCATCATATAGTATGTGCCACTTAACATTAACAAAATATGCTACGTAATTTTTGGATGTGTTAAATTCAAACACCATCCACTTTGTCTGAAAAATGATCGAGTGCATTGCCCAGTCCTGCAATTTCTCTCATTCCTTCCAGCCTCTCTCTCGCCAGCTCTATCAATTGGGGACATCTCATATTCCTTCTGGTCTCCTTAACTTTTTCTCTTTTAATTGATTTCACATGTTCCCTCATTCCTACTGGCCTCTCTCTCTCTCTCTCTCTCTCTTGTCTATTGTATCCCATAGGGTTCTGTAATATTCCTTCTTGTCTACATTCACCTGGCCTTCCTGGCGGGGACAAATTAAGTGCTCTATCATTCCACATTGGTCTTCTCATATTCATTCTGGTCTCTTTTACCCTGGTGGGGACGAGTCTCATGCTGTGTCATTCCACCTAAGTTCTCTCATATTACTTTTGGTCTCCTTCCACCTGGCGTCTTGGCGGGGACGAGTCTCATGCTGTCACATTCCACCTCAGTTCTATCATATTCTTTCCGGTCTCCTTCCATCTTGCGTCTTGGTGGGTCTGAGTCTCATGCTGTCACATTCCACCTTACTTCTCTCATATTCTTTCTGATCCTCCCACAAAGCGTCCTGGCAAGGACAAGTTTCAAGTTCTGTCATTCCATGTTAGTTATCTCTTATATCTTACGGTCCCCTGCCACCTGGCGTCCTGGTGGGGACGAGTCTCATGCTGTGTCATTCCACCTCAGTTCTATCATATTCTTTCCGGTCTCCTTCCATCTTACATCTTGGCGGGAAAGAGTCTCATGCTGTCACATTCCACCTCAGTTCTCTCATATTCTTTATGGTCTCCTTCCACCTGGCATCCTGGCAGGGACGAGTCTCATGCTCTGTAATTCCACCTTATTTCTCTCATATTCCTTCTGGTCTCTTTCCACCTGTAGTCCTGGTGAGGACGAGTCTCATGCTGTCACATTCCACCTCAAATCTCTCATATTCTTTCTGGTCTCTTTCCACCTGGCATCCTGGCGGGGACGAGTTTTAAGTTCTGTCATTCCATGTTAGTTCTCTCATATTTCTTCTGGTCCCCTTCCACCTGGCATCCTGGTGGGGACGAGTCTCATGCTGTGTCATTACACCTTGGTTCTATCAAATTCCTTCTGGTCTCCTTCCACCTGGCGTTCTGGCGGGGACGAGTCTCATGCTGTGTCATTCCACCTTAGTTCTCTCATTCTCTTTCTGGTCTCCTTCCCCTTATTTCTTTCATATTATTTCTGATCCCCTTCCACCTGGCGTCCTGGCGGGGACGAGTCTCATGCTGTGTCATTCCTCCTTAGTTCTCTCATATTCCTTCTGGTCTCCTTCCCCTTACTTCTCTCATATTCTTTCTGGTCCCCTTCCACCTGGCACCCTGGCAGGTACGAGACTCATGCTCTGTCATTCCATCTTAGTTCTCTCATATTCCTTTTGGCCTCCTTCCACCATAGTTCTCTCATATTCCTTTTGGTCTTCTTCCACCTGACTTCCTGGCAGGGTTGTGTCTCATACTTTGTCATTCCACCTTAGTTCTCTCATATTCCTCTTGGTCTCCTTCCCCTTAGTTCTCTCATATTACTTTTGGTCTCCTTCCACCTGGTGTCCTTGCGGGACGAGTCTCATGATGTGTCATTCCACCTTAGTTCTCTCATATTCCTTCTGGTCTCCTTCCACCTGGTGCCCTGACGGGGGATGAGTCTCATGCTGTGTCATTCCACCTTAGTTCTCTCTTATTCCTTCTGGCACCATCCACCTGGTGCCCTGGCGAGGACGAGTCTCATGCTCTGTCATTCCACCTTATTTCTCTCATATTCCTTCTGGTGTCCTTCCACCTGGTGCCCTGACGGGGGATGAGTCTCAATCTGTGTCATTCCACTTTAGTTCTCTCATATTCCTTCTGGTCTCTTTCCACCTGGCGTCCTGGTGAGGACGAATCTCATGCTCTATCATTCCACCTTAGTTCTCTCATATTCCTTCTGGTCTCTTTCCACCAAGCATCCTGGTGAGGACGAGTCTCATGTTGTCACATTCCATCTTAGTTCTATCAAATTCCTTCTGGTCTCCTTCCACCTGGCGTCCTGGCGAGGACGAGCCGCATGCTCTGTCATTCCACCTTATTTCTCTCATATTCCTTCTGGTGTCCTTCCACCTGGTACCCTGATGGGGGATGAGTCTCAATCTGTGTCATTCCACTTTAGTTCTCTCATATTCCTTCTGGTCTCCTTCCACCAGGAGCCCTAAGGGGGGATGAGTCTCATGCTGTGTCATTCCACTTTGGTTCTCTCATATTCCTTCTGGTGTCCTTCCACCTGGTGCCCTAACGGGGGATGAGTCTCATGCTGTGTCATTCCACTTTAGTTCTCTAATATTCCTTCTGGTCTCCTTCCACCAGGAGCCTTAAGGGGGGATGAGTCTCATGCTGTGTTATTCCACTTTGGTTATCTCATATTCCTTCTGGTGTCCTTCCACCTGGTGCCCTGACGGGGATGAGTCTCATGCTGTGTCATTCCACCTTAGTTTTTTCATATTCCTTCTGTTCTCCTTCCACCTGGCGTCCTTACGGGGACGAATCTTATGCTGTATCATTCCCGTTATGTTTTGTCATTTTTCTTCTGGTCTTCTTCCACCTGCGCGGCACGGAGAGAAGCCTGCCCATGCACACTAGGTTACAGTCGCACCGTGCGCGAGCCAAGTATGCCCTAAGAACACTTATAATCATAGTTCGCTGTTATTTCCAACCCTTTTAAGATACATCCATCAAATATATAAAATAGGTATCCTCCCCGTCAAACGAAAAGTGCAGCACGGTCAAGTATGCCATGTATTTACATATAAGCATGATTAGCTGTTATTTCCGAACCATTTAATATATAGTCACCAAATTCATAACAATCGTATCACCTCCGAAAACGAAAAGGGTAGCATGCACAACAAGTATGTCCTAAGCACACTTATGAGTATAGTTGACTGTGATTTCCGAACCGTTTAGGATAAAGTCCCAAATTTCTTAACATAGGCATCACCAAAGACGACGAAAGGTCCGCAGTGTCAATTACTCCTTAAAGCCACTTATAAGCATATTTTTTTTTAATATCCGAACTTTTTAAGATATAGTTACCAAATTCATAACATAGACATCACCCCCCACAACAAAAAGGACCGCAGGGCAAGCACGGCCTACGTTCACTCATAAACATAGTTGGTTGTAATTTCCGAACTATTTATGAAAGTGTCACCAAATTCATAACATAGACATCACCCCGACGACAAAAAGGACATTTAATTAACGCGTACATTTTTTAATGCAACCTGCGACTAAGTGTCTCTTGTTATCGGTGCAAGTGAATACTACTTTATTTTTTATTATATGGTTGGGTGTTAAGGGTTACCCATGCTAGCGATGACTCGGGCCGCCGGCCCTTGTGTTGGACTGGCGGTATTCGTTTATAGTATTATATATTTATTTTACCGTTACTCATGACTATGTACATCATGCACGTAACGCATTTGTATATATATCTTGGTTCTTTCCATATAGCTGTTTGTTGTATGTTACGCATGCTAACATTTATTTATGTGTATATTTTCACATTAATATATGCAGCCTGGATGTCGGTGGGCGAAGGAAGGGTATCTGTCGCTTAGGGGGATCCGAGTTGGTAGATACCTGCGGTAGCAGACGACAAGGGCGGTGGTGGGTCGAATGTCGAGTGCGTGCAGGCCGATGCGTATATGAGCGCTATTTCAGCCCCTGCACTCCTACATGCAATGGTAACTTTGTAACGCACTTGTATGTTTACCTTAATTTTCTTTACATGCGTGGACCGTTGTTACATGTTATCCAACTTCAAAGGTTTGGAAATGCTGACCAACTATGCTTATAAAAGGGCTTAAGGACTACTTGTCCTTATCTCCTTGATTGCAGTCGGAAGTGATGTCTGTGATATTAATTTGGTGGTCGTAGCTTCGGTGGGTGGGAAATGTTGAGCAACTATGCTTATACGAGTGGTAAGGATGTACTTGACCCTACAACCCTGTTCTGCATCAGAGGTGATGATTATGATATGAATTTCGTGCCTATATCGTCGGTGGGTGGGAAATGGTGGGTGACTATGATTATAAGTGGGTTTAAGGCATACTAAGCCCTGCGGCCATTTTTGTAGTCGGAAGTGATACCTATTTTGTGAATAGGGTACCTGTATCTTAAACGGTTTGGAAATAACAGCGAACTATGCATTTAAGTGGGCTTAGGGCATACTTGGCTCGCGCAGAGTGCGACTGTGACCTAGTGTGCATGGGCAGACTTCTCTCCGTGTCGCGCAGGTGGAATGACAGAGCATGAGACTCGTCCCCGCCAGGAAACCAGGTGGAAGGAGACTGGAAGGAATATGAGAGAACTAAGGTGAAAGGAGACCAGAAGCAATATGAGACAACTAAGGGGAAAGGAGACCAGAAGGAATATGAGAGAACTGAGGTGGAATGAGACACCATGAGATTCGTCCCCGCCAGGACACCAGGTGGAAGATCGGAAGGAATACGAAAAAACCCCAAGGGATAGAGCAGGCGAGAGAGAGACTGGAAGGAATGACAGAAGTTGCATGACAGGGCAATGAACTCGATTATTCTTCAGCCAAAATGGATAGTGCTGTCATGGACTGAAAGAGCATGACCGTCAGGGTAAACCTTCAAACTCCCATTCCCCACAATGTAGAGTCATCGGCGGAAATTGTGCAAATGCCAGCGGCATTGTGTAAAAAGCACATTTTTTTTGTTGGAGATGTTGCTATTTTTAAGGGGAATTAGGGACATTTTTAGGGAAATTCTGACAATTGTGGTTGTTTTTGAGGTAAAAAAGTGAAATCGCAAAAAAAATGGAGAAAAGGGCCGCGAGACGTCATCCAAGATGTCCGCCGGCTCGCCCCCTCGTCAACAATCCCCAGCCCTTGCCGCAGAACTGTAATTTTCTACTACTCTTACTATATAATTTCTTTCAAATAAATTGCGATGAAAAGTGCAAGGTACTTGGCACTTAATTTATACAACTGTTAATTTTTTTTTCTGAGAAAATGTTTTTAAGAGACCACTTCAAATAAATTACTATTAGGGCCATTGTGGCAATGGAACGTGAATCTTCATACAGCTCAGCACGAAAAAAAAAATCGGATTTCGCACACAACAGCGTCGTAATATAGTTATATTCTTAATAAGAGTATAGTTAACTGAAGACCTCGTACGTTCTTGGCCAATGTCCATTAAACCAGCCATAAAACGGAAATGTATTGGCAGATGTCGCAATGGAAATGCAACTTTTTTTTTTTAGGCCTCGCCCTCTAAGGGGTGAGGGGTGATATTAGATTCAGTTTTGCGTCACGGCCGCAAAATGAAGCGATTGTTCACTTACTGCTCCGTGCACCTGACAGCCCATTGGCCAGGGTTCAAAACCAGTCGAGGGAAGGGGAAACAATGGCCAAGTGATTGGTGAGATCCCTGGCAAAAGCCCCCCTGTGGAAGTGTTGAAGTGTTTTGAGAGTGCCGGCGGCCACAAGGCGTTCCTAATGATCGGATACCCCCCTCCCCCCTCGCATTCCGTGTCTCCCTCTTCTTCCGGCTACTCCCTAGCTCTCGGTTCATCCCCTCGGGCTCTTCGCGTAGTAATTAGCCAGAGGGAGAGGGGGCGGAGTTTAAGATCTGGGCGCTGGCTTTAAGATGCCAGGCACAATGGGCGAGACCGTGCATTATCCAGCGCCAAGTTCCAGCACTCGCCGCTACGTGCGCTGAATACGCTGGCATTAGCGCGGCTTCTCATCCAAGCGAAGAAAGCAACACTCGTTCTTGGCCTTCATGATGGGCTATAGGGGTTGAAGACTATAATTACTCTACTGCCAGAACAAGTAAACAGAAGTTGACGTATTACTGAAAAACTGCGTGGGGACAGAGATCAGTGGATTGTGAAAATGAATGCCTCACAACTCGTCATTTTGATATTCTTATATAACAACGTGCAGTGATTACAATTTTAACATTTCTGTTCTTATCTACAAATTTTCACAGTTTAAAGTAACTACTTAAATTTCACTTTATTTATGACCACATCCAAAACACTTCGTCAGACGTACTGACTCAGATTCAAAAACACTTATGTAATATTAGGTTTTGTTAGCAGTAAAAATAAAATACGAACGTAAATAAATTTAAAAAATATTATCAAAACTGATATTATTAAGTGTTATAAGATTTATCTGTAATAACATTTTATTAAAAGACAATAAAAAGGATGCACTTCTGTACAGATGCACTGAGATTATATGTATATATGAAGAGAAAACTTGTTTGCTGTATACATGATCTCATCTGGGTTCAAAATATTTACATTGAACTAATGTTAGACATTAAATCTTTGAGCCTTAAAAGAAAACTTAATCTGGAACAATTACGCACTACAACTTGTAAAGAGTTCGGTTTACGGTGAAAATTCGCAAAATAACATATCTATTTACTAGCAATTAGCACCTGTGGTTTTTGTTCTGTTGCAGTGCCATTTGAAGATCGTTTCTGTTGATGTACTTTAATGGCAACTTATGCAACATCTCAGTTAAACAAATTTTTCAAGAAAAAATTTACTTAATCGATTTTTTCTTTGTTGTAAAACCGAAAGAGTATATGAAGTGGAAATTTTTGAAGTTTTTCTTATTTCCATTACAGACATGTTTCTGTTTTATGTATATCCACACATTGCCATAAATATATGCACCCCGGAGAGGAATCGTTAGATTTAGAAGATATTCAATCATTGGCAATGAACGAATATANTATATATATAGCTATATCATTTCATTAGGGCAGCGCAGAATAGTACATCGAAGGATCACCTCGTACCTTGATAAATGTCTTCATACGGTCAAGCATAGAACCAAGCAAACGTTGTATGGTATTTTTGTGGTAGATTTGGCCACATTTGTTGAACGTTAAATATATTTCAAATCACGAACTCTCCCGAACATTATGGAAGTTGGCGTCCCATTTCGCCCTGCAGACGTTCGATGGGCAAAAAATCATACGAACGGCAGTCCCCTGAAGTGTTGAGTGATTGAAGAGATTTGGGGCGACTCTTAACGCCGAGGTCTCGACAGGCCGAGCGAAGTGTTGAAACATGGTGCAAACACACTCCTGAGGAAACCAGAGCTGCGTACGAGCGTTGTCTCGCTGGGAACTGGCTTCTGGGCACTCGGTGAGGAAAGGCAAGCACACGAGGTCGATGCCTTCGCCATCCTGAGCATTCGTTGAACCATCGCATCGCCACCGGCGGTGAACGAAGATCATATTCAACGGCTCTCCGGACTTGTAGTACGGAATGTGTGCCGCTGTGAAGTCGCAGCAGGAACTGGAGCGCTCTCACATGCACGTGTGCTTTCTGTCGCCTGGTTTGTAACACTCGCGGCACACGCCGAACAGACGAACAAACGGTGAGACGAGGAGCTTGTAACCACTCGCGTGAAAGAGAGGCGAGATATCGGCCACATGTTGTGCCCGTTGTGTTGGCATTTGTTTCTCACCTTTGTAATCCCATTAATTAATTTTTTTTATTTGGTATTTCGCCAAATATGTTTTTTTCTATTGGAACGTGCTCTAGTTATGCTTAATATTTTTGTTTATTCACTTTGAAGTTGTAAAACAAACTTTATCACCTGAAAATTGTGTGACGTTTAAAAAAATGTATGTTTATTTTATTTTATGCTTTTGTTTAAAAAATAATTTTCTTAATGTTTATTAATTATTTACGTACGAAATATTGCGTAAATTCTTAGTTTCCAATTATCCAAATGAAAAACATCATTTGTAAATTTCTATATGTCTTTATTGACTTTTGGTTTATCTATCGATTAGTCGCACGAGACCATGAAGTCCGGAGCAAGCCATGTTTCCGCTCAGGTTACTTCCTTCTTCTTTGCTTTCTCGCCATACAGCACGTAGTCAGCTTACGTTACTTACTTATGGAATCTTTCATCATTCTTCAGACGAAATCGTGTTTTTACCCGCCGTGTTGGGTAAGTTTGTTTGCGGATATTTCCTTTTGCGACGTGGTAGTATTATTTTGTGTTTATGATCATTTTTTAAGCATAATTTTTTTTTTTATATACAGCGGTTCCCGGTTCGCCTGATATGGCTTAACCTTATGGCCAACCCTTTGCATCCTTCTTGTGATGCGAGGCACACACCGAATCATGGCATGGTCGGTGTGACCATTTTTTCACTTCTCTCAGCCAGCACCACAGTAAAGTCTGAAATTAAAGTTCGACCAACAAGTGACCTCTAAACTATTTCTGCCTGTTGCATGTGCTCGGGAGTGCTCCGAACTTTCTGTCTTCTGACTCGACGTCTGTTGTTCAATAATTAATTTATTTTATTTGAACTGTTCAACTACAAATCTATTATTTCTGATTCCATTTAATTAAAAGTTAAAAAAAAGAGGTAAAGCAAAATGTGCAGTATTGTTATATTACAAATGAAGCGACGATATAGTCATAGCCATATAATGTAATAAATTTAAAAAAATAATATTATGGCTTGTTTACAAAAAAATAAAAAAGTTAATACGCATCTCTCGATAAGAGAAAAATAAAATTTTATTTTTTAAATACTTATGCTTATATATACATATATGTTGAGGCAAAATAGTTAAATATAACAGATATTACAAAGAAATAAGCCTTATTTATTTCCTCAATTATCGCTTATAGATAATATAAATAGTTCTGCGACTATTATGCTGTGTTTGATAAACTTCAGCTACACCACGAGTGTAATTAATACTTTCTCTTTTATACCGTTTTGGTAGTAATCAAAACAGGAGCACGCCCATAATTTCTGCGTGCAGTATTAAACCCTAGTCTACACAGGAATCTAGATTCCACCTTCTATTTGTGTGCCATCCTTGCGTCGTAACAAGAGTGCCGATAGGTGCCTACACGAAGGTGCTACATAGCAGTGTGACGTGACGCCAGCCGATAGAGAACTGACATGACACCGAGAAACTAACCAGTAAAGCTCTGAGCAAACAACAAAATGCCTAACAACCGACAAGCGACCACATATGCATCTGCGGTCCTCCAAACTATGCCAAGGTAGTCTTCTTCATCATCGTCATCATCATCATCATCACCACCACCACCACCACTCCCCCCCCCCAGAAAAATATAGGAATATGCTATCTTTATTGGTCAGTCTGGCCAAATTCAGACGCGAGAAAAGGAAAACAAAATAATGTTTCGTGGAGGCAATCTTCAGTGAACTTAAAAACCTCATTTCTCGCAAAGGTTCTACCCAATTTAAATTATCGATATATTGTTGGATTCCCCTTAAAAGTATCTATAATATGACATGTAATTGGATCGGATAAAGATAGAAATTCAAAATAAATATCGAAAAAAAAAACAAAAAATTAATTAAAAAATTATCTCTATCTCAGAAACTGCTAACACCACACTCACCAGACTAATTTCAATCGAAAGAGCACCGCTGAATACTATAGGATTATGCTATATTTATTTATGCTATCTTTTTACCCACAGAAAAAAACGCGATTCATCTTTAGGCAATACTTCGCCAGTACACGGAAATTCCACGCTCTTCTCTGCTCGCACCACCGCAAATGAAGGCAAAAGTATTAAAAACATAAGATGTATAGATCATCGGGGTCGCAGATTTACCTGTGCTAGTCGTGTGGAAGTGCTTCTGGTGGAGACAGGGTGCTCTATAGTGAATATCCCTCTTATCTCGGGATAGTGGACAGAAAAGCCCTACCAAACGGTCCTCCTTTCTATCGGTATGTCGGAGACATCCAGGGGGCGGCGGTGGTGAAGTGGTTAGAGTTTTTTTTATTGTGACCATCCAAAAGTCCGGATACGCAATATTTTTATTTTCAGTACCTAACCTAAGCCCTTCCTGGGTAATGCAGGGCTATAAATATTTCCTTTAGTTTATCATCGCGTTATCTATCTTATAATGTCTCTCTCGGACCACGTAACTTTAACTTTTGTTTTCATAACTATGCATGCCATCACCTTTTGATTGACCTTTTGTTGTATATGATTATAAACTACAGTTGGTTTTACTGCCAAGCTGCTCGGAGGGTGGGTATGACGCGGTTGAACCCGCCATACTCCCTGACTCTCGCAGCAACCTGGGATATATTCTCACTTTGGTGGCCACAAACATTGCTTCCTTTCGTTTTATACTCGTGCGATTGACGACTGCATAAATAGGATACGGGGTAGAGTGAGCATGTCATATGCACTGTAACCATTTCCATGTTACAAAATTTAACTTTTTTTTTTCTTCTTACACAACGTCAAAACCACGTGGGTTCGACGGGTGTAACCACATTATTTATTTTAATAGATAATGATATGCTACTATTGTACCAAGTTACGCAAAACATTATTATTTTTTCGTGAAAGCGCGACGGTTGATATTAAAATCAAATTTAGACAAGCGCGATATAATTTTTTGAAATATATTTGAGAGTTGTTTTGTCAGTCCTTGAGCTGATGTTGGCAGCATGCGAAGAAAGGAGTTAGTTACAGTACTGATACTCCAAGTATGTTCCGCGCCTTATTCCCGACAGAAACTTCTGTAAAGGATGTTCACGGTAAAGTGAGCACTTTTGAGGCTCTAGTTACTTTTTTCTTTCAGCCATGTTTATCCTTTAACCACTGTTTAAATTAAATATTGCCATGTAAGTAATTAACACAGTGCGTATATTCTGCCACACTTGGAAGTTAACGTCTGAGACTTACAATCTCTAAATGGTATAAAACAAAGTCGCTTATCCGCGCCTGTCTGCGTATTCGCTTAGTACTTCTAAACAACTTGATGGATTTTGATGCGGTTTTCAACATCATTTAGAGAATTTCTTGAGAAACGTTTTGGTGTATAAAACATTTATATTTAATGTAATAATAGCAGAGAAATGTCGAACCGTTTGTAATCAAGTCGTAAAAAACTGCTTTTAGGGCGCTTACATGGCTTGCGCTGACTAAACCATAAGAGATACATCAAATTAATGCACTACAGAATTGTATCTCTCAAAAACATCTACAGAAAAGTCCGGGATAGCATATGTTTATCTTTTAAGGATGACCCACAGTTACCATTCTTGCCTTTCAAAGTATCGCTGTTAAAACGAAATTGTTACCGGGCGAAGTCGGGCCGGTTCGCTAGTAAAATATATTTATTGACTATCATTCCAAATAAGAGGGCTTTCAAAAGTGCTGACTTTGCCGTGAATAGCCTACACACGTCTTCCAGTCGTGTTGACCGGCTCACTCTGATGGTAGATGCTACTTTGAACCGCGATGGTGATCCTGGGTGTTCACATATCAGACGCTTGTTCGGCGGCTTGACTAACTATTGTAGGTCCATAGAGTTCCGGTATTTCCCCAGGAAGCTGTTCACTTGATTGGAATTTCACACAGCTTACCTGCTTCAGGGAGAAAAAATGTCTACCTCATCTTAAATCTATGCATAATTACTTTGGTAGAAACGTATGCATACTTGCAACAATCTCTCCGTGAAAATCGATTGAAATATGAACGACAGCCAAAATTTCCGTAATATTGTACATTCTACATTGTGTTAAATTATACGCATTGGGAGAAACATTAATGGTAACAGCAGCGATAAATTTATTCGTTTCAAGAGAGCAATACAGAAGTAGTGTAATGAGTTACGTATTTTTTTTTTTTTTTACTTAAATAGATGAGAACCTTTATTCTTACTTACGTGTTCTCTATTTCATCATGCGGCCTGGAGCCTACTAAGTCGCATATTTAATAACACTCTGCGAATTATATGACCCAGCCCGTCTTATTTCTGCTCAGTTTGATATTCTAGATTAAAAATTGGTATATGAATAGGTACATAATAGCAATACCATGAAACCTCAGTATTTTCACAAAACGGCGACTCTGAACAACATGGCAAGTCTACGTCGTCATTAAATTTGAAGGTCTGCGGATACTCACGGAAAGAAAAACAGAAATATCTACAACAACATTGATGTCTCGGTATTCTGCAAGTTAAATCCCGGAACGCAGTTCCAGAGTCGATACACATCCAGCATTACATCAGAAACCTCAGTCCTATTTACACAGTCTTGTGGATTATCGAATATTATTCAGTAATACTCTTATATAGAGACAGTACAAATTTAATTGTTAAATATACGAATATAACATCCTCAGATTTTTTTAGTGATACTTCATGAACGTCTTTTCTAATGTGTATTTACGACGATTTATTTCACGTGGCGTTTGGATAACCGTCACTTACTGTCATTTAATTAATTACATTTCGCTGCAAAATTGTTTACACAGACTCGGGAAAATGCTAATGAACCACCTACAAGTAAACCCCACATTTAAGATTTACTTGCATTACTCTTTCCCACATTAAAGACATATGTAATTTTTTTCTTAACTCGCGCGGGGAAAAAGATTTGTTAGATAGGTGACCCTGCCAAATGATTTTGTGGGTACTACAAAATAATTTTTTACTTGCCACAGAAGTAGTGGTGACAAGTAAATATTTTAGTGGTGACCACAACATTTATTTGGAAAGGTGAATATTAACAACAGAGTTTGTGGTTGCCACAAAATATTTTTCTTAGTGCAGTCAAGAGCCCTCTTAGCTAGATTATTACACGTAGCACCTCGGAAATTGCTAAGCCAACACAGCATAATATTATTATCCGAGGAACCTGATACTGGTTTTTATAATCACGGGTCGAAATCTGTTTCTTCGTGTTATTCCCTCTGACCGGGGATACAGTTATTAAATTAATGTCGTGAACCAGAGTTAAAAATTGATTTATACGCTACTTCCAGTATCTTCACACTTCATAATCAAACATTTGAATAATCGCCCTATATATGGAGAGTTTGGTNTTATACGCTACTTCCAGTATCTTCACACTTCATAATCAAACATTTGAATAATCGCCCTATATATGGAGAGTTTGGTCGTTTCCTGAATAATTCATATATCCCAAGCGTTTTACTCTTCTGTTTCATGAAAACGTATTATTTTGGTTAAAACGAACTTTGATTATATTTTATTAATACATTACAATTTCTCACTAATAATTATCATGATTGGGAGCTGGGAGAAAATGTGTGCAGGTAATGCACAGTAAGGAACAGGACTCATGGAAAATATTAAAAAAAAAAAAAAAAAACTCAGTGCCCACGAACGCGGTGCGTTGTTCCTTTGGTATAATTTTCAAGTTGAACTATTTCTGCATGAGGCGGAGGAANGCGGTGCGTTGTTCCTTTGGTATAATTTTCAAGTTGAACTATTTCTGCATGAGGCGGAGGAATACCCTGAAAGTACATATTTGGTGGGACTTCAGAAAAGTTGGTGGTAACCACATGAATGAACTGCACCACGTGTTCGGTGTTTACCAGACTATTGCACAGCTATGGGTGTATTCCAAACGTATTCAGTCTTGAAATGCAAGTACCGAACGTCAGCCGCGACTACCGCGGGTCTTGCCGTCTGCGGGGTCCTCATCTGTATTTCTCCCGCGGTTTGCTTCCGCCTCTCGCGGAGCGAGAACTGTGTTCCGTGCGGGGACGTGGCGGCGTATTTTCTCGGTCTGCTGCCCTCCGGCAAAGGGAGGAAAAGGCGACGCGGACCAAAGACNGAAAGGAGAGGAAACGACACAGATAACAGACCGGTGTGAAATTTGATGGTGTAGTGGTCTGGAGCGCGATAAACATCGGGATGTCTGGGCCCTGCCTCGCTCCCGCCCTTTGCCACTTTGTAAGAACGAGCGCTGCCTCCTCCTACCCATCGCGATCCTAATATCAGTGCACATCGCGTGCAGGATTCTATTTAACATTCGGGCTTTTACAGCTTGATCTTCCTGGATCAGAGAAGAAGAGCTCGTTTCCATTAGAATTCACGTACGGTCTGGAAGGGATGCCCATTCGTCTAAGAGAATATGATACACAAATAAACCCTAAACATGTTCGTTGTGTAACATAGAGGATAAACATGTTCGTTGTGTAACATAGAGGATTTGAAAAGCCAGTACGTTAAAGCTTAGCTAAAGAAAGNCATAGAGGATAAACATGTTCGTTGTGTAACATAGAGGATTTGAAAAGCCAGTACGTTAAAGCTTAGCTAAAGAAAGGATAATACCATGTAACACGTTTTGCAATTTGTAGAAGAAATAAATAAATAAGTGTAATTCTATAATATTCAGTATTAACTTAAGTAAAAGTAGCTCGATAAAAAGTATAATAATAATAATTTAACACCACCAGCACAATTGTAGATTTTAGCGCGGTTGAAGAAAATATTCCACAGAAATTTCTTTGGACAAAGAAAGATTACAGCGATAAAGTACAGGTAAGTAAGTATTCCTTAGTATTTCCAGTTTGTAACGTTTACAAAATTTTATCCAGTCGACAACAAAGTACAGTGACATGCTATTTTCCAGCATTTTGTGTCCCCGCGGCCTATTAAGCAGGAAGTATACAAAATTGGATTCTGTGTAACTATTTACCAAAAACTCACTGTTTCGAGCGATTTCGATATGCTGGATTTACAACTGATGGAAATAATTCTTGTTCCATAGTTTTAGTTACAGGAGCTCTGTATTTTCTTTACACGTTACAATGGAACCCTTACTTAAAGATTCAAAGGGTTTTCAGTAAAACCAAGTAGAAATTCATTTCTTTGGTTTTTAATTTCCAGTTCCATAATTTTTCTTCCAGAATAACAGTTCTTCAGAGAAAACTAATTG
Organism: Clitarchus hookeri; assembly: GCA_002778355.1. Lineage (NCBI taxonomy): Eukaryota > Metazoa > Arthropoda > Insecta > Phasmatodea > Phasmatidae > Clitarchus > Clitarchus hookeri. The sequence continues at coordinate 11,029 of NQII01003480.1, read as the reverse complement.
GCTACGAATACAGAAATTTGTTACCGAAATTTCGAACATCCTAAGCATTCCGACAACATTTTTTAGTTCTGTTAATTAAAAAAAAAAAAAATGAATTTGTAATTTGCTTTCTTTAAAATACGGGCCCATAGAATCATAATGATGTCAGCCTGTATTCTTGCTGTTGCCACTCCTAACGATTTTAACCATTAAATAGATTGTAACAAAGTTTTTTCAGTTTTAATATGCCAATATTTCTCGCCAAGTCGAAACATTTTGTAAAAGTACGTCGACAGTGTGGATGAAATTCCGAAGAAGCAGCCTACATTTTTCAATATGTAAGTGTGATATAAATTTAAAGATTATGCATCAGTCCGCATGCATTTAGTTTAAGACAGCATAGCTTACAGGTTGCAGCTCTGCGAGCCTGCGAGGCACGGATGATTTATTGACACCCGCGCGCTATCAGTTGCAACAGACGCAGCGGCTTTTCACAAAGGAATGTTGACAAAGCGCGCCTCTTGTGCCTATCAGGGTGCGTGCCCCATCCAACCTTGGGTATCGGGTGTATTTGAGATATCATTGAAGAAGTATTCTGGTCATTACTACTGCCTTAGTTTCTCCCAGCGTGTCTAGGGATGCAGTGAACCTTCCAGATCAATCCAGCGATAGTATAAAAGTGCGACGGTCCTCCTAGCCGGCAGTTTTTGAGAGTCGGGAGTCTGGGCAATTGTGCGATATTAAGCGATAGACGACGAGGCAGAAGAGCATCGAGTGGTGCTGGAAGTGACCAGCGGGACGAAAATCTACGACTGCGAGCATCAGAGCAGTGAAGAGTGCCACTGGCAGGCTGAACTATTGGACTGGGTGCGTGAGTGAAATACATTACAAGTGATGGCAACATACGACTTAATTTGTGTTAATGATTAGTATGAGTTAATTGACTATATCCAAACAGAGACATTACGATGGACGTTAATTAGAGTTGAAATATAAATTAAATATTGCGCTCACTGGGAATTAAAAAGAGTAATAGTGGAGATAGATATGTAAATACTGTAAATAATAGCTTTGTGAATAAACTAAAATCATATTTAGTTCTTTTATTTTTATTTAGACCTCCAACCCTCGCGAACTAGGATACGCCCCTCAGGCGTCTTGTAACAGTACTGTTAATAACAATATTTTAAATATTAATATTCGAAGACGAATGTCATTTTCCAATTGTACGCAGCATTTTACGTTAAAATTTAATACTGTTTTGCATTTAACAAAGGCGAAATTACAGTAACGAAATCAAATCCTCAACACACTAAGATTATGCAAAGAGGAAAATACCTGCCAGAAAATTATTTACATAACATTTCAAAATGCTTGCCAAATATTTCTTGTAGCGACATTCTTGCCTTCATGTTACTTTTCGCTNATATTTACATAACATTTCAAAATGCTTGCCAAATATTTCTTGTAGCGACATTCTTGCCTTCATGTTACTTTTCGCTTTCTTGCGCTATTGTTAGTATAGAACTACCAGGTATTTATAATATTACCAACGAGATACATAACCATGGCAAATATATTAAAAGATCGAAGAGCGGAAATGTATGAGCGTAGTTCTTGCTAGTAACTTCAAAACTTCCTATGCACGAATATCAAGAACTGAGCACGTTGCTGATCACTCCTGATCACAGCTACCTGATCACGCCCAACACCCTGACAATCTCATCATTCTCCACACCATCGTCCATCAAACATTACACGTGATCACCATGAGCAGGCTGATTATCACGATCACTGCGCTCAAAAAATTGATCACCATTCAGTAAAATGCGGTTGTGACCTGATCAGTAATGATGGCTCGATCACTCGTGTCATTTTCTATTACTAGTAAGTCCAGTAAGCGTCTTAGTTATGTCGACCAACTTGCTCAAAGGAAAATAAAAACAGATTAGAGGGATTTTATAACTACAATGTTACTGATACCGACAACACTAGTGACGATATCTCTCACCTATCATCGCCCGCCCCCAAATAATATCTGATCACCAGAAGTTCTATGTCTCGCACCACTTCCAGCAAAACCACCCTTGACCACCAGACAACCACGAACACAACCTGCCTTCAACCATATTCTGCAATCATTTTCAATTCATTCTCGCTCACCATCACTACCAGAATCTTGCGTCGATACTGACCCAACACTTCCCAGAAAAGAGGAGATACTTTTATCAAAACACGAATTGTAACTTCCTTGCCTTTCACCCATCAAAACCTCTCACTTCAACATCATCAGGAGCGGTCGCCGAGAATTCGCCCCGAGCTGCATACACTTCCTCTGTTAAACCACAAATGTATCAACCCTTATGCAAGAAACCACGACATCTCGCCACAACTCCTGTTTCCACCACGTCTGTACAAATACCTCTAAACAACTGTGTCCTGGGGACCACGTTATAAGAATAGTCCATCATTATGGGCAGCAAATTAAGAGGATGTATATAAAATAACATGTTGAGCTAACGAATCAATTATGTGTGGCACGTTACATGTTGGGACTCCTTTTCGATAGTTATTTGCATGAATATAGATAAAACCTCTCTCTTCCTTTCTTTAAAAAAATATTTTTTTTATGCCAGCCATGTTTTACGAAACCAAATAAATAGTTTTAATATTTGTTAAAACAAAAAATTCTAAACTGTAAGGTGATGAATCAAAATCATGGTTGAATACATATCCAGCAATGATAAAAATCCTAACGTTCNAAATTCTAAACTGTAAGGTGATGAATCAAAATCATGGTTGAATACATATCCAGCAATGATAAAAATCCTAACGTTCCGGCAGGAATCAATCACCTACATTATTTCAGAACTAGTTGCATTTTTGTATTCTTAATTTAACTGCTCAAGTAAGCTGCACAATGTAAATATAAATTGTTCGTGTTCAAATAAATTTTAAATAGTTCTCTGGCTTGATAATAGTAACTTCGTACGACTTGATAAGAGGTTTTAAACGTCTTAATTCACATACCGAAACACATTNTCTGGCTTGATAATAGTAACTTCGTACGACTTGATAAGAGGTTTTAAACGTCTTAATTCACATACCGAAACACATTTTGGGATACAAACTTTCCACACGGCTTTCCAAACGCCATAAAAATAATAAATCTCTTAAAGTGAAAATTTGTCATCTAACTTGTCGGTCTTGGACATATACTCAGATCATTCTTATATAACCTAATGTTTAAATACCTACATGAAATTAGCAAAGCCCTTTAACTTCAAAGAAATAAGGAAAGAAGTGGTAGCGAGGCCGTTTGAGCATGCTAGGGAGTCATAAGTGGTCTAAGTGATACTTAAATAACGTATAAATGGGTGTCGGAGAGAGGGATACTAATTGCCGGCATCCTTTAACCTAGGAAACAGGTCACTAACCCCACCCCCGCCCCCCGGCGCTCCGGGAGGTGTGTTGTGGTTTTTTGACGGGTTCTCCCACCCTTTCTAAGGTGTGCTGTGATTGGCTGTTGCCTGTCGGGTTTCCTTTCGGTGGAAAAAGCGCCCAAGCGACATTTGCGGGACTTGGAAATTTCTCGAGGAAGTCTGGAAGCTAGGGACGTGGTAAGTGTGCGTAGGGTTGAGGTGCTCATTGGTTCGAGACCCGTAGAGGGTAATTAGGTGTAATTATATGTAATTGATTAATGAGTAATTACGTAATGAGCAATAGCGTAATGTGTAATTACTTAATGAGCAGTAGCGTAATGAGTAATTGCGTAATAAACAATTACGACTACCGAGAGTAAGTAAGTACGTGTATCGACACTAATTACACTTACCGAGAGAATAATTACATACTAAGTACACATGTTCACCCATTGACTGCCGAAACACAACTGACGAGGTCGGTGAGGGGCTCCTCGGTTCGAGTTCCGTCAGAGGTAAGTAATTGCGTAGTTAGATATAATTGCGTAATGAATAAGTACACGTACCCGAGAGTAATTACATGCACCGAGACTAAGTACACATACCGAGAGTAATTNATTGCGTAATGAATAAGTACACGTACCCGAGAGTAATTACATGCACCGAGACTAAGTACACATACCGAGAGTAATTGCACACTAAGCACACGTCCTAACGCGACCACTGCTCAAACGCAACAGAGCTGTGAATCGCTAATATGTTTGTGATATACGTTGGTCATCTTGAATTGTGTAATATAGGTAAGGGAACCGGGTGCACGCCTACAGGAAGGCCGACCGCCTCCGGCTCCGAGGGTGAACTGAACGTAACTCTCTCCATCACCGCACGGAGCGCTGGGCACGTCCGGTGCACTGTAAGGATGGAAGAAGTCGCGGGGAATAACCACAATATTGGCTCTTGATATTGTATAAGGCGGGAATATATTATTTTTAATGTCTTAGTATGTTTTTAACGTTCAACCAAACCGCATTGGCGCCTGCTTTGGCAATAGTCAGTGACAAAAGAAACTATGTCGGAAGTACCTAAGTCTCTTAACACATTGTACGTGTGCGGTCGACGAGTGACCCGGCGAACCACTTACGAATCGCTCTCTGTGTGCCGCACTTCCTGAGACCCGGACTCCACCATCAGCTGGGACGAGGTTTTGACCTGCAAAGGAACCCTGCGAAGCTCCATTCATCTTCAACCAAAGCTCGCTTTACCAAGGGAACAGAAAAAATGGTACTGTGTCCTACACACAATTACTCAATGACACAGCTGTGAAAACTGCGACTTTAATTTGTCTCCGCATGTACACTGAAGAGTAAAAAAAAAACTGGTATAGGCGTGCGTATGCAAATAACAGAGGTATGGAACCAATCAGAGTAACGCGATGTGGTCGGCAGCTAGATCGGTTACTGCTGCTACAATGGCTGGTTATAAAGATTTAAGTGAGTTTGAACGTGGTGTTATAGTCGGCGCACGAGAGATGGGGCATAGCATCTCCGAGGTAGCGATAACATTTGGATGTTCGCGTACGACCACTTCACGAGTGTACCGTGAATATCGGGAATCCGGTAAAACATCACATCTTCGACATCGCTGCGGCCGGAAAAAAATCGTGAAAGAACGGGACAAACGACGACTGACGAGAATCATTAAACGTGACAGACGTGCAACCCTTTCTCAAATTGGCGCAGATTGGATTTGTGGACTGCCCTGCAGGATTCATGGTGTGAATTGCCTCCTGCATACCTTCAGACATTAGTCGAGTCCATGCCACGTCGTATTGCGGCACTTCTGCGTGCTCGGGGGTCCTACACGATATTAGGCAGATGTACCAGTTTTTTTGGCTCTTCAGTGTATTATGTGACGTTAGCATACGGAAAAAGTAAGACGTTACTTACATTAGACATTGCAAAAGAACTTGTTTTTCTCCCGATGATTTTATAATTTACTTCGCACCACATTAAATAAAAAACGTATACAATTATCTACCAGAACAGTTGCTGGAAGATCTCGATATTAGTTCATAATTGTGCTGTTAGAACTGTCCCTTAGGAATACCTGCAATGAGCAACGATGTATTCGCGCACCATCCAAACACAAGAAGAGAGCGTGTTTGGTACGTAAAATGGAAGAAATAATCCACCTCACACAAGCTTACGATGTGCCTGACTATGTGTCCGGCACCTCAGAAACACCAACAGAGTTACTGTACGTATTATTATTTTAAAAAAGTAATGTTGTGTGCAAACACTGCAAGTGTGTTTAAAAAAAGTATTTTTGTATGCAAACGTTATAGGTAGTTTTAAAAACCGTTATTTTGAGTCAAATGGTTCGAAACCCTTACGAGCTATCACATTCATTTATTGTCAAAAATGTGTCTATATCATGCTCAGACGACGATAATTCCACAAAGTGTTTATTTAGATTTAAAGCGCCATTTACGTGGTTTAATCTGTCTCCATATTTACAAAGCGTGTACCGTTTCCAGACATACGAAGACATAAGATGTTAAATGGGAATCTGGCAACAAACCTCATGAAGACAGTTACCAATATGTAAACGAAGCACTTATTCCACAATACCCACTATATGTGTAAGGTAAACCACAAAAGAAAGTTGTAAAATCTTTATGTAACAGAGATGCTCAAATACTTAATATCAGGAAATACTACGCATGTAGTAACCTTAATGCAATAGTAAAACAGTATTCTTGTAAACTGCATACCTGTTCAAAACTATTATCACTAAAAAAGCGAAGTATTGCTTATTTCATGTACGATAACCCTTCATATGTCTGAAGCAAGCTTAATAAAATAATATGTACACAATACGTTTATCCATTATACTTTATATACATAACTACGTCTGACGGTAATCGTGGGGTAAATATTGAATATCTGTTCAATCATATTGTAAAAAGTTTTAGGTTATACACTGTTCTAATCTTATATGCATTAAGGATGTAATTAAAGAATTCTGAACATCACAAATATAGTTTAGTAAGAAAAAAAAAAGGGGGAATTTCAAATACCATAATATTGTGTGTATATCATTAAGAGCAATTGTATTTATAAAATGATATTACGTGTACATAACATATCACCTTAGTTAATTTTTAAAAAGCAATACACAATTAATTATGGTTTTATCAAATAAAGACTCGCCCAATATGTTTCCTTGATTTCCTTTTATTAATTAATGACTTGAAAATATGTACACGACCATAGAGAACCTCTAACACACAAAAAACACTTCGCAGTTATAAACATCATTCAAAGTTCTCTTCCATATGACAACGCGCAATTTTACACTCAACGCAAATAAACACGAAGCACCATCTTGTATCCTCACAAAGAACTGTCTTGTATAAATATGTTTCACATAAGATAGTTCCGCAGAAGTATAATGAAATGATTATGGAAATAAGCCGAACATGTAAGCTTGTCATATTTATTTCTAAAAAAATTAAAAAATTGTTTGAATAAATTTGGAATGATAAAAACAGTTTATATTAAATAAGCTTTAAAGTTAAAAAAAAAAACAGTTTACATTAAACCAATCTTTGAAATTTAAGAAAACAGTGAACATTAAAAAAAAGCTTTAAAGTTCAAAAATACTAAAGGGTATCTGCCGTATATAATAACAACTCCCCCCCCCCAATATATTGTGTGAATAAACGAACACATCATGATACGTTCTCGTTGACATCACAAAGAGAGACACCCTCCGTTTGCGGGCCAGATGTTTGGTGAGTGGTGAGGGCGATATAGGACCATACACATAAGGCAACGGTGATTGAACGTGCAAGGGAGGCAGGTGAACCCAATCCTGGAGACACCCTGAAACCAGGACTAACAGCCCTAACTTCAGGAGGACTCCACCCTCCCTGCGGTGGTGACGAGATACGCCTGTTCCCTTGACCAGGGGGAGGGAACGACGATGATGTGGAGTCGCCATCGCCATACGGCAGACTTACACTTTCAATTGTTTGATGTGACGATGTTCTCGCGCGTTCACCAGCCAAGTCGCATCTCAAGAAGGCACCCAGATCCCGTATTAGAGGGGTGCGACGTAACGCGCGAACAAACGATATAAAAGAACGTCATACTGCAGATACAGTCTTATCTGAGAAATCAGACAATATTAGAAACAATCCTAATACCACAAATGGTGAGAAAATCGGGGCGTGGGTAGTTCTATAAGCTATGAAAGGCAAAGTTAAAAGAGGAATGGGATACGGTACTACAAAGATACCGGGAAGAGTAATAGGGAAGAAAAAATGTGGATCCCTGCCAGAATACTACTACCTACTCTAATCGCTCTCGGCTCAGTTTCAAGTGGGGCCTCAGCAATCAGCCGGACAGTCACACAAAAAAATAACAACACCGGTGGAAAAGGAATGTTTCTACGTCCTCACAAAGTGCGTCAAGGATATTTGAAAAAAAAAAAAACCTATGACGAGGGGAAAAAACGGAGACGATCATGAACAGTCTTCCAGCCCGCGAGCCCACAGACAAAGACATTCATTCGTGCGTGTACCAAAAAACTTGAAATACCATACTTCCGAGGTTTGTACATGAGAGACGATTTACCACAAAAACCATACTTTCAGGAATGTATGATTATTAATTCAGATTCTAAACAAATTTATAGGAAACACTGGGTTGCAATAAGTGAAAACGGACGTGAATCCATCAACTACGAGAGTTGCGGAGACTTTCGCCCTCCATTAGAAATACGTAACTATTTACGTGATACACAAAACATGCACAATTATGAAACCAAGCAGTTACCAGAGACATATAACTGTGGGAATTTGTGTTCACGGTTCCTGAGTATAAATAAGAGATACGCTCTCCTTGAAACCGTCAGTAGCGTAGTAAAATGTCAATCAAACTTATCTTAAGCGGAAACTCATCCCATCTGCGTTCGGTCTATTTCCCAGCCTTGAAGTTAGATGGTGAATGGCAAATTAGTTTAATTAAATTCGTATCATACAACAGTTTACAAAATGTGGATACACTTAATCAAACATTCACACTGAACATAGGCAATGAAAAAAAATCGAATTGTTATACCTGATGGATCATACGAACTTGAAGATTTGAAAACATTCATAAAGGGAATGGTTCCCGAAAATTTTAAGTTCCTGTTGCGTTGTGATCCGAATACTTTAAAAAGTATAATGCTTAGCAATGCTGATATTGATTTCGCGCAACATGATTCAATCGTATCAATGTTAGGTTACGAACGGAAGGTGTATCCAGGCAATCAACTACACGAATCGTCAAAGCAAGTTAGCATTTTTTCAGTTAACGTGTGTCGTGTAAACGTAAATATTGTCGGAGATTCGTTTTTAAACGGTAGACCTACGAACACATTACACGAATTAACTTGTTCAGTTGCGCCAGGATATAAAATAATTAAAAAACCAAATATTTTAATTTATCTTCCGGTAATAGTTGATAACGTTGAATAAATAGTTCTCATTATAGTAGATCAAAACGGTAGACTTATTGACTTTAGAAACGAAGAGGTAACCGTACCCCTACATTGGAAAAAAAGTGACTAGAAAGTACTATAAAAAGATATGCAATCTGTGTAACGCAACCAAATGGAGATTTTTTACCGTACTCAAAATAAACCTGCTCGTCCTTTATTGAAACACAAGAACATACCCACAAAAAGACGTAAAATACAATGTAAAGCGCTCAGTTCAATTAGAAAACCAATACGGTTAACACGGAGCAACAAATTGTTTTCACGTGAATTGGGATTGTATAAAAATGGAAGACGTGCTTAACGTCGAGTTGCTCATAAGTTATGTAGACTATATAAACAATACGGAGATACGTGTATACGAACCATTTCGAGCGGGATACTATACGTTTCAGTCAGAAATACGCATTCCTGTACAAAATCACGACATATACACATTATCTACAAAATTGGCTTTGCGGTTCAGAGGTACAATCAAAAAGACTGCTGAAGGAAGTAACCCAGTAACCACGGGAATAATTCGCAATAGTATACTTCATCTGATAGATAGAATCGCATACTTACTGAACGGTGTGGAAATCGACCAGACTCGAGATGTTGGAATTACATCTACAGTAAAGAATTACCTCTCGTTAACAACAAAAGACGTTAACACATGCAGAATGTACGGCTGGAACCACACTGATAATTATAAACTGCTCATTTACCCCGGTGGGAAGTACGAAGTTGTCATACCGCTAAGCATGGTATTGGGATACGCCGAAGACTATAAACACGTTATCGTAAATGCTAAACAAGAGTTAGTTATTTTATTTAGCAATGTGCACTTGAACGCTATACGCGACAAAATTACTCGCCTAAATAAGGGCCCGGTGCCCAAAGCCCCACAGTACACAGCCCCTGCCGCCGACCCAATGATTTGAGAAAGTGTCAGGGTGCATTTGTTTTTTACAATCACCTAGTGAGTTATGGGAGCTTCGGCTTCCGGTATCACAACACTAAATGCCATCCGGTGGCGAATGAGGGTTCGGCGGCTATACGCGACACGGGTAATGAAGGGGAAGGTGTTACTTTCGAACTAAGTAGCGTAGAATGGTTGATGCGGCATATTGAAATTAATACTCGTGAACGCGTAAAATTTCTTATATATATATATATTGAAAAAGGGAAAAACCTAGATCTTATAGTCAGGTCCTGGAGTCTGAAGACGTTTCCGTCAGGAACACCATTCGAGAAAGTTGTATGGAATGTAAAATAAAGTTTCTCAAATGAAAAACTGGGATACGTAATTACATGTTTCCAAACCAACCGCCAAAATAATTTAAGAGCGGATAGGTCATTATTCGATCATTGCAATGTTAAAAGCATTAAACTATTTCTTAACAGTCAAGCTTACCTGTACACGGACTTCAACACGCATTTCGATAATGGCTAGTATCTTATTTGCTACAATATGTACAGACAATTCCAAGAGTCATATTATTCGAAAGACAGTGCACCTGTATTAGATCCCGAATCATTTAAAAGTAAAGATCCTTTGTTCGTGTTTGATGTTAGTAAACGAAACGGCTCTATAAATAACAGTGTTGTTGATTCTCGTTTCGAAATAACTTTGAACGCGAACATTCCCCAAAATACCCAAGCTTACGTGCTAATCATTCACGATAGACAAGTATCTTATAATGCTCGCGATAAGATAGTCAAGGCATTAACGTAATTTTGTTTCAGTGTATGACGTAGTGTCATCGAGTAAACATGTTCTGTAATATTCAAGGATTCCGAGCACCAAAAAGATTTATTATTAAGGAAATGGCTATCACAGACATACATAATCATACCACTGTGTTCAAATTCAAAAAAACGTTTTGAGTGGAAATGTTTAAGTAGGAAGTATAAGTGCATCAACACTTGGGTTCCAAAAAATATACATGGATTGGCGTGGGAGAGTGGTTGTATGGAGTACGGTGACTTACGCTCTATTTACAACAAATATCTCAAAGACGAGAAGATATTTGTGTGTGAGTGCATCAAAAACGTATTCTAGCGAGCATGTGGAGTGGTAAAATAATATAATTAAGTTA
>NQII01003479.1:212708-255614 GCA_002778355.1 Clitarchus hookeri | reverse complement strand
CACATTATCCTGAAGGTCATCGTTACATTAAAAATACTTTCTCTAAAATGTACAACAAACATGTGTTTCAGCTCCACCTTAAAGGGTGAGTACCAACCATCCTTACAAAGCATCGTAAACCACATTTCGACGTAATTTTTAATAAGTAATATACAGGCGGAGTTTGTTTGTTTTACAGACAGCCTGCGTAAAAATACAAAAGTTACTGTGTTTGTCATCTCCTATTCGAATTATGGCTTGTTTTGTATACTATAAGGTATAATCCCATAGTTTTTAATATTTTGTAAAGTTATATTTTTTGCAACTAATATTGTAGTATCTAAAAGTGTATGTTTGCCTCTACTTGAAGCCACCGAATGATTATTGCAGTTCCCTTCCTAAAAAAAAAGAGTTATTTGTGACTCATACGAGCGTTATAAAAATAAATTGATTATTTTCGTGAGTTTTAATGTAGGCCCGATTAATCTTTGCGTTAATTTGGATAATTTCCTGTGCATTGTTTTAACCAAAACATTGTTGAATAGCAGAGTAGAAGCTTTTGATAATATGCTGAGTAACACCGACATTGAAATTTTCCGTTTTGTTGTAAAAAAAATTGTACTTGTATTTGGTGCAGTGAAAACGCTGTGGTACGAGAGCCACGTCTGACCAAGTTGCATAACACACCTGACCGAGACGATGTGGTCTTTCTTCAGCTTCTTCTAAACGTATCTTCGCCCATTAAAAAAATTTGGGTACTCAAGTTTTTATAGGCTGTTGACGGTAAAGTGAGCACTTTTGAGGCCCTAGTCTTTTCTTTTTAATCCCTTAACCACCTTTTTAAAATGAATATTGCTATGTAAGTAATAAACGCATTTTGTATATTAGACTGCACTCGGATATTAATGTCTAAGGTTAAAATATAATAGATATTAAAATTATATGTATTAAATATATTTATTAATTATTATTCCAAATTAGGGGGTTTTCGAAAGTGCTTACTTTACCGTGAATAGCTATAACAATATGCGTATAAAGGTATAATCTGTTCATAGTTTCTTGACATTTTTTGAATCAAACCTTTGAATAATTACCTCATGTTTAACGTGTTTGGTTGCTTCCTAAATACGCCCTATACCACAAGCGTTTTATACATACGTTAAAATGAAAGTATCTTAGTTCTAATTAAATTGGTATTTTATTTACATTTTATTTATAAATTATAATTCTTCATTTGTAATTAATGTGAATAAAAACAGCAGAAAATAGGTGTGTTGGTAATACCTAGTAACAAATAGTTCTTATGCAAAATATTATTTTACTGGGTGCGTACGAATGCGGTGCGTTGTCTCATTGGCGTAACTATATAAACCTAATTCAGCTTCGTTCTCATGAGGCGGAGGAAGAGGCTGGAAGTAGAACTTTAGCAGGGCTTCAGAGAAGTTGGAAGTAACCGTGAACGGACTATACGCGCAATTTTCCCAGGGAAAAGCAGTCTCAGTAGAGAGACAGAGAACATTTATTTAAATANCGTGAACGGACTATACGTGCAATTTTCCCAGGGAAAAGCAGTCTCAGTAGAGAGACAGAGAACATTTATTTAAATACACCTACACTAAATATCTTCGTGTCTTATTTTACTGTTCTGAAGTGCTGACTGACCACTGACTACTTTCTTCCATGNCACCTACACTAAATATCTTCGTGTCTTATTTTACTGTTCTGAAGTGCTGACTGACCACTGACTACTTTCTTCCATGATACCGTGTCAGTGTGTTGCGTATGGATTCGCTATTGCAGACGTGATTTACGGAAATATAGAAGACTGTACTAAATCACGTAGGTATTCCAGTCAATTGACTCTATACAGAAATCTGTATTTTCGAAACCAGTCTCTTTGGGTTGGTAGAAAGTAAACCGAGTCTAATAACTTTCCGTTTATTTCATCACATAATCTCCTAATGTGTTTCAATTAATGTGACATTTAAAAGAATTTCAATATTATATACTATATCTAAATTTCCAACAACTGTTAAATCATTTATGCTACCCATTGNCACATAATCTCCTAATGTGTTTCAATTAATGTGACATTTAAAAGAATTTCAATATTATATACTATATCTAAATTTCCAACAACTGTTAAATCATTTATGCTACCCATTGAAAACACGATTTTTCAGCATAACTACCTAGGTTGGCGTAATTATTTTAAAATATTTCGTTACGATAGTGCTGTTCAAGGACAATACAAACACACGATGTAGCAAACACAATTCCGCCAAATTGGTGTAGCGTGTTTAGAAGTTATCCCGAGGCAATTCCTAGGTGACTTTTTTTTCCCCCACTTGGAAGCGCGTCGTATATCGTTACATGCTGATAACGTCTCGCAGCAGGGAGGCANCTGCAGCCAAGGAGTTTAAATGAGGAATTAATATCAAAGAAATAACTTCTATACATCAATTTTAAAGATAACCGTTACAGACAAAAAAAAATGTTCAACGCAACTCACTCAGAAAATACTGACACGTTAAGAAATTGAAGGAAAAAAAAATTAAGTATCTTTTTGTAAAACACAATTTCTAATTTAAAAATTTCATATATACGTATAAATTTACATAAAATTTGGCAAGACTTCTTAACGTGCCATAAGATATAATAAACATTAAAATCTTAGATTTTTCTTACAAATCTTCGTAATGAAAATTTATTACCAGACATAAAAAAAATGAAAGCTAGACATGACATAGATGACTACTCAAAANAGATATAATAAACATTAAAATCTTAGATTTTTCTTACAAATCTTCGTAATGAAAATTTATTACCAGACATAAAAAAATTAAAGCTAGACATGACATAGATGACTACTCAAAGATTTGTTTTTGAAATTTTTACGGTTTCAATTATACTTGTATTTTCCCATGTGGGATTGGCAATATTAAATAATTAGGTAATATTTGTTAACGTTTACAGATGTGAAACTAATCATGTAAGAAAAATAAGTTGGATTTCGAAATAACCGTTATGATGTTCCTTACGCCTTGACTAGCTTGATTTTTAAATACTGACTCCGAAAATTAAGTTGGAGGAAAATATGTAAATCCAAGATGGCAAGGATACTTCCCCCTTAAAAAATTTCACGTACGATACTTTTTGTATGAGACTGTTATCTTTAAAATTGATGTACTGAAAAGGAATTTATTTTACATTGATTCCTTATTTAAACTCGGTGACTGCATTTTTGCTAGACAGAGCCCTTAAAATGGGAAAATCGTACTTGCTCGGACACAAGGCTGTCTTAACCTCTCCGCGCTTCTTCCATTGGCCTAATTCTCCTTAAGTACCTTGNCGTACTTGCTCGGACACAAGGCTGTCTTAACCTCTCCGCGCTTCTTCCATTGGCCTAATTCTCCTTAAGTACCTTGTATCTACGTTTCCTTTAGTAACTGCGGCCTATATGACTAGTGTTGTCAAATTGAAAATAATAAATAATAATTTCTTAAAAGAGTTAAATGAAACGCACAGAAGAAAATTAATTTGTTACCATACGACATTGGAGTATAGCATTCGCGGGAATCTTTTCGCGAAAAACACGTGACCCTACTCGTTTCCAAAAACATTCATCACCATGAACGAACCGTACGATTACAACGAAGGTTGCCACACAGTACCGTCATAGCCCGACATGTGTCCCATTTGCTTTTAATGCGGTTTGATGGTGCAGATGTGCCACTAGAGGGCATACATATACATCCATCGTGCACAGTTGCAAGACACGCAATAAGGCCGTAGTAGCAGTGTGAGTAGTGAGAGCCACAGAGCCGAGTCCAGTGAACACTCAGCATGCCCCGACGGAGCATTCGACATGACTTTGCTTAGCTGGATGAGTTCGAGAGAGGCCGCGTCGTCGGTCTCCGAGAGGCAGGTTGAGCGTATCTGCCACATCCCATGTCCGCTAGTTCTGCTCACGTGCACCGATTCGCAATTCCACGACGACACGGACAACTGCACACCTGGGAGATGGTCTGGCGGTTTAGATGCAACGGCTGTCTTGAATTTCCTGTTGCCCTCCCGGCAGGCGTGAAAAACAACGTGTTTCAAGTGTGTTGCTTGCATGCCAGGTGCAGTAACGCAATGTTTGCGATGCGTGAGTTCCTCTCAAACCACGAGTCAACGCAAGATCACCTGTTTCGTTAATTTCAACCTAATATTTAATAATCCGTCATTGGAAACCCGATTAGGCTTCTGCATCTCAGAATTCTGTGNTTCGTTAATTTCAACCTAATATTTAATAATCCGTCATTGGAAACCCGATTAGGCTTCTGCATCTCAGAATTCTGTGTGACAACATTGTTGCAACCCGTAATTTCTCAATGGCATAATTGAATGGCAGCGACCGGTTTTGCTGCGATTGCTAATATATTCGTTTAACTGCACATTATCCTGAAGGTCATCGTTACATTAAAAATACTTTCTCTAAAATGTACAACAAACATGTGTTTCAGCTCCNTTCGTTAATTTCAACCTAATATTTAATAATCCGTCATTGGAAACCCGATTAGGCTTCTGCATCTCAGAATTCTGTGCGACAACATTGTTGCAACCCGTAATTTCTCAATGGCATAATTTAATGGCAGCGACCGGTTTTGCTGCGATTGCTAATATATTCGTTCAACTANGTTTTGCTGCGATTGCTAATATATTCGTTTAACTGCACATTATCCTGAAGGTCATCGTTACATTAAAAATACTTTCTCTAAAATGTACAACAAACATGTGTTTCAGCTCCACCTTAAAGGGTGAGTACCAACCATCCTTACAAAGCATCGTAAACCACATTTCGACGTAATTTTTAATAAGTAATATACAGGCGGAGTTTGTTTGTTTTACAGACAGCCTGCGTAAAAATACAAAAGTTACTGTGTTTGTCATCTCCTATTCGAATTATGGCTTGTTTTGTATACTATAAGGTATAATCCCATAGTTTTTAATATTTTGTAAAGTTATATTTTTTGCAACTAATATTGTAGTATCTAAAAGTGTATGTTTGCCTCTACTTGAAGCCACCGAATGATTATTGCAGTTCCCTTCCTAAAAAAAAAAAGAGCTATTTGTGACTCATACGAGCGTTATAAAAATAAATTGATTATTTTCGTGAGTTTTAATGTAGGCCCGATTAATCTTTGCGTTAATTTGGATAATTTCCTGTGCATTGTTTTAACTAAAACATTGTTGAATAGCAGAGTAGAAGCTTTTGATAATATGCTGAGTAACACCGACATTGAAATTTTCCGTTTTGTTGTAAAAAAAATTGTACTTGTATTTGGTGCAGTGAAAACGCTGTGGTACGAGAGCCACGTCTGACCAAGTTGCATAACACACCTGACCGAGACGATGTGGTCTTTCTTCAGCTTCTTCTAAACGTATCTTCGCCCATTAAAAAAATTTGGGTACTCAAGTTTTTATAGGCTGTTGACGGTAAAGTGAGCACTTTTGAGGCCCTAGTCTTTTCTTTTTAATCCCTTAACCACCTTTTTAAAATGAATATTGCTATGTAAGTAATAAACGCATTTTGTATATTAGACTGCACTCGGATATTAATGTCTAAGGTTAAAATATAATAGATATTAAAATTATATGTATTAAATATATTTATTAATTATTATTCCAAATTAGGGGGTTTTCGAAAGTGCTCACTTTACCGTGAATAGCTATAACAATATGCGTATAAAGGTATAATCTGTTCATAGTTTCTTGACATTTTTTGAATCAAACCTTTGAATAATTACCTCATGTTTAACGTGTTTGGTTGCTTCCTAAATACGCCCTAAACCACAAGCGCTTCATACATACGTTAAAATGAAAGTATCTTAGTTCTAATTAAATTGGTATTTTATTTACATTTTATTTATAAATTATANAAAATTTGGGTACTCAAGTTTTTATAGGCTGTTGACGGTAAAGTGAGCACTTTTGAGGCCCTAGTCTTTTCTTTTTGATCCCTTAACCACCTTTTTAAAATGAATATTGCTATGTAAGTAATAAACGCATTTTGTATATTAGACTGCACTCGNCGCGCCGCCCGTATTAATAATGCAACGTCAGCTGGGCTCGGTAAACTGCGCGGGAGAAGAACACGGGCTCTCGGCGGCAGTCACGCTATCCCCCAACTGCCCCGCGGGCACCATGTGTCTATCGTCGGCCCGAATTGTCTGCGGGGGTAGGCTTTCCTCGCAATTCTCCAATCAAACCGATGGAAAATCACCCCACATGGCATGTTTTTTTTTGTTTCCTAAATATGTCCTGTGTCACAAGTGTTTTATACTTCTGTTNTTGTTTCCTAAATATGTCCTGTGTCACAAGTGTTTTATACTTCTGTTTGCATAAAAGTAATTTTTTGTTTAAATTGAACATTTACTCATACTTTATTTATAAAATATAATGATTAATTTATAATTAATACCAACAACAACAGAGAGAAAATATGTGTGTTGGTAATGCATAGTAATAAATAGTTCTACTAAGCGCGCAGTAATGCGGTGAGTTGTCCCTTTGGTGTAATTTTCTAGACTTGGTTAAACTTTGTTTGCATGAACCGGAACAATAACGTGAAAGTAGAACTTAAGCAGGGCTTAAGAAAAGTTGGAAGAAACCACGAATGGACTGTGTAATCGCTTATCTTCACTCGATACCCTGGCACGCCGTAGCGACGCACGTGTTTGAATATCGAAAAAAGAAAAGAAGCCATGACCGACATCAGTTACTTGACTCGTCACACGATGGGGCCACGAGAAAATGGAGGCAATCGCAGAACTGCCTTGACTCCGGCCACGTAATTAGCGCCGGAAAAATGCGGAGAAATTATTTTATAGCTATTTCCTTCAATGGCGTTCTTTATGTTCAGTAATATCAAGCTGCCTCGCCGGGTCGCCATTATTTTATACTTTTACGAAACGCCGTTCAACTTGTAGACGTTACTTAGGGACACCCGATTTTCGCGGATGGAATTCTTGTCAAGTTATATTTCTGTCCACTAAACTCAGATCCACTTTCGCGATTGGATGGTTTCGTGCTGCGAGTCTTAGGCAACTGCCCACGAATCACAGAAGTTCAATACCTACCGGAGTGACTTGACATCGGCCCCGTCAAATACCACACTGTCTTCGACGAAGGCACGTGGCCAATAACGCAAGGATAACTGCGGGTGTACCAGTAGGATATTGAAATCTAGCTTCCGTTGAGTTAATTTCGCGAAAATATGGTGACACTATTTATAAGTTCTCTTTCCTCGCATACAAATTTTTTATATTGCGTAGTTTTTTAATTATGGCATGTCAAAATCACAAGTTTAATGGTTCTTGGGTCAGTGTACAAATAAAATAAACGAAATTATTTACAGGAAATGTAACAAAGGTGATTGAAAGGTAATGTCTCATTTTATTTTAAGGTATCANAATAACGCAAGGATAACTGCGGGTGTACCAGTAGGATATTGAAATCTAGCTTCCGTTGAGTTAATTTCGCGAAAATATAGTGACACTATTTATAAGTTCTCTTTCCTCGCATACAAATTTTTTATATTGCATAGTTTTTTAATTATGGCATGTCAAAATCACAAGTTTAATGGTTTTTGGGTCAGTGTACAAATAAAATAAACTAAATTATTTACAGGAAATGTAACAAAGGTGATTGAAAGGTAATGTCTCATTTTATTTTAAGGTATCCTTAGCAAAAATTATTTTACAAAAACCCCTAGACTGCTGCAAATCAAAAATATGAAAACTATTTCTTATTTAGAGCCATTTTTAAAAACCGAGAAAACATTTAATATCGTAATTTGAAAGATTCCTTTGACGTAACTCATGGTATCTTATTTCATTGTGAATTATCTGATTTCGGTAAGTGAGATAGTTTACTATATATTAATTTATGGGTTTCAAAAATACCAAAATTTATATTTCAACATGCTATTGTCTATTAAATTCGGCATCTAAAAAATTGTATGTGAGGAAATAATACTCGTAAATAATGTATATAAGTTGAACAGCATTTCATACAAATATAAAAAAATTTATAAAATAATGAATTGATCTCACCTACCTGGCCCTTGAACTGTGTTACACAGTGTCACTTTTCTCTACGAAACTATTAAACGTGCGTCCAATGGACTGATCTACGACAGGAACACGCACTTCGGACGAGGGCTTTTTATTGTTTCCAAGACGTCACGCACGTTAGAAACACCATTTAAGAGTACTCCAAAACGGCTAAAAACTGATTTTTCAAAGCGTTGTATCTCAAAATATACGCGTCAGATGCATACAAAACTACTCAAGGGCCATGCATTGAACCTTCCTACGGACTTTCCACCAATAAAATAATAGGGTCACCGCTGAAAGTCTCATAGGTCCACGCGGTGCGACGAGAACACTGCACGTCACTTCAGAGCCTTGCACTTAGTGGCAATGGCGGACTTGGTGTGCGAGGCAGTGTCGCCCTAGGCATCTGAGCCTCTCGCCCTCAAACGCGGAAAATAGCTCAAGGGCTTCGCCTGTCTGACGCGTGAAGTACGTTGCAGATGTTCGGGAGAAAGCACGTGATTAAAAAACGGTAGGTTTTTTTGTAGCGGTGCCTGAACACAAAAAAGCATTTAAAAAACATTTCGTGTCCAAAAACATTTTTCAAATTCCCATTCAAACTGCGAGGACTCATTTTTTGAGGGTGTTTTCAGAATCACTTTTAGCTGCTAAATGTTCTACAAAGAACTGTCAGAATTGTCTTTAGACACAAATTATACTTTTGTATTTATTAGCGTAGGACATTAATATAGGGTAACCACTTAGTCACTTTTAGGCAAGTCGCCAACGCGAAGTCTACACGCCAGTTGAACACTTTGCGAGTAGAGGCGATAAGGCAAGTGGAGAGTAAGTAACAGTCGGCCTTAGATCTCACTCGTTTCAAGGCCTCACTTGTGCAAAATAGCTACAGCTAAGCAGAACCCTGTTATATACTTCATAAGTTACTTCTTCAAATATATTTGACAACTTTTAAAGACGAAATACGTCTACCAAATTTCTCCATCAAACAAAGTTGGCCAAGTACTCCTGAATATGTTTTAAAATGTGTAATACTGAAAACTTTGTTTTTTTTTTTTTTTTTTTTTTGCTAACCCAGTAAGANGTGCTTCTTTTTCGCTCGTTTTTGTTTAAAAATTAATTTCAATAGCGAGATACAGCTGCTGTGTTAACATGCAACCCAGTACAGAAAATAAATTTTATAATGTTGTGAATTCTTTTCGCTTTCGAAATAAATTTCAATTTTATTTATTATATATATTTATACGCGATGAAATGAACTTCTTCTTTCCTAACGGTATTCATATTCAGACGGTTTTGTATACATTACTTATCTCCATGACATTTTGTTTCCAGTTATTTCAATTTTTTAGTGAGGTCGGAAATGACATTTTTTGTTGTGCACAATCCTGCTTGGCTGAAATCGCCACACAAATTTAACACTGGTCCAAGATGCAAAATTTTTCGAGAAACTGGAGCCATTCGACTTTTACAGACAAACACGCCGGCGCTAATGACGTTGCGAACGAAATTTACAACAGAAAAATGGGATCGGATAATTCAGTCCGGTGGGAGTAAACAGGTAAGCGCGTATTGAAACTGAAATCATATCGAAACTAAAATGAGCGCGTTCACAAGTAGTATTTCTGCACTACATACAGACGCATGATAATCATTGTTTTGGTTTTTCTTGTCCCATGATGTTACATTAAAATAATATCGGATTTTAATATAATCACTTGGCCGAAAGAAAAACACATACTCAAACTTAATTTTACGTCAGTGATACCGTGATATATGAAAAACTCACTTCTAGTTTTTTACTTTCAATAAATATTCACCGATTTTAACATGTTAATTCAAACACAATAATTGTAATGTAAATGTAATTTATAAAAATATTTATGGCAGGTTCTTAATCATCTTATAATACTTCAGAATATAAAAATGTTATTGAAATGTGATTTTTAATAAGCGAACCGAAACGCGATGAAGATTATTTTTCACTGCTTACAAATTACTGAATATCTATAATGTGTACTTTCCTGAATGTGTCAGAGAAAAAGCCTAACTATGTTTTTCCAATGTTCAATGTCTTACGTAACCAGACTTTCAGAGACCTAAAATAAGGACAAATTATCCTTCAATTTTTAGTGGACAATAGTGGTAAAATAGCCATTTTATTTTTAAGTGTTAAACAAGTTACCAAGCAAAAATTTTCTTTTAGTTGTCATAGTTTTCGCTCGAGTTGATATGTTTACATATGTCTTCGTAACCTATTTGTTTATTTATTAGACGAATCTGCCACTGTGGAAAATTGCGTTATGTGAAATAAAATTTAATGATTTATTTTTCTATCAGTAGATAAATCCGTTTATACTTGCCCAGCACAGGAATCTACCCTCTCTGTCACCGCTGGGGTACTTGGACGTACGCACACACGTCATTAGTAGATTGCGATGAAACGTATTTTGANAAACAAGTTACCAAGCAAAAATTTTCTTTTAGTTGTCATAGTTTTCGCTCGAGTTGATATGTTTACATATGTCTTCATAACCTATTTGTTTATTTATTAGACGAATCTGCCACTGTGGAAAATTGCGTTATGTGAAATAAAATTTAATGATTTATTTTTCTATCAGTAGATAAATCCGTTTATACTTGCCCAGCACAGGAATCTGCCCTCTCTGTCACCGCTGGGGTACTTGGACGTACGCACACACGTCATTAGTAGATTGCGATGAAACGTATTTTGATTCATACAAAATCGTGCTCGTCGCCTTTCATTCCGGAAAGCATATTCCAGTAAACCTTTTTAATTTCAAACAATGGCGATTTCCTCATGGGCTTTACGAACTATGCGTTCTTTGAATGATCCCTGCAATATGTACGTAATTAAAATAGAAGTGGTTCTTGTATCCTTCACGGAAAAACTTTGTATGCCGCAGATAATTCATAATTAACATTGAAAAAAAAAATGAAACAAGCCATGATAACATGTTGTTAACAGACGTGTAAATAACACATAGAAGAATTTAAAAAAGAATTATGTCAGCATCCACAAAGAAGGAAAGACAAAAACAACAGAACGAATAATCAAACTAATGGAGGATCATATACAGGCTGGAGCTGAACTCTGCTAACAAACTTTGGCAGGTGATTCTTAATCAAAAAAATTGGCTGAAAAAATATATATACACGATCTACAGCTTAAATATGTTCTCGAGGGATGTAATCATCCTTGAAAGTGCAGTTGAAGTAGACGTGTATTGCTAGTAACACAACCAGAATGAGAAACCAATTTTTGAGTTTCTTGATAATGCGTTATTGAACGACGAAGTGCGAACAAAAATAATCTGCTGCAAATATTAACCCCCTTCCATGAAAACGAATAGACTGGAACCCCACATGTGTATTTACAAATGTAACTACATATGGGGCATGTTTAGGTTGTTCCCTGCGGATTAATAATATACCATACAAGTTAAGAAATTCGCCTTGAGTTTTAACCCTAAATGCCATCGTTTTAGATAAATTAATGCATGATGNAAATATATATACACGATCTACAGCTTAAATATGTTCTCGAGGGATGTAATCATCCTTGAAAGTGCAGTTGAAGTAGGCGTTTATTGATAGTATCACAACCAGAATGAGAAACCAATTTTTGAGTTTCTTGATAATGCGTTATTGAACGACGAAGTGCGAACAAAAATAATCGGCTGAAAATATTAACCCCCTTCCATGAAAACGAATAGACTGGAACCCCACGTGTGTATTTACAAATGTAACTACATATGGGGCATGTTTAGGTTGTTCCCTGCGGATTAATAATCTACCATACAAGTTAAGAAATTCGCCTTGAGTTTTAACCCTAAATGCCATCGTTTTAGATAAATTAATGCATGATGAATTGCAACATTTGCAGTGTTAGATCATAATGCATTAATTTTTCGGAAACTGTGGCTTTTAGCGTGAAAACACAAGAGCCGCAGGAATAAACAAAATATATAGGACAGTTACATTTTTAATTGCACAAATGGGATTCAAACCCATCCGTTTTTTATGAAGGAGGGATAATAAATGCACCCAATAGTTTATGGTTTGCACATCCTCGTTCAATAATGCATTATCCAGAAACACATAGATATGTCTTTACTTCTGGATGTGTTATTAGCAATAAACGTCAGCTTCAACTACGCTTTTAAGGGTGGTTACATCCCTCCGGAATAGACTTAGGGTATAGGTCGTCTATGTGTATATTCATTATACGTGTATGTGTGTATATATATTCGATCTGTTTTTGATGAGGAATCACCTGCCAAAGTTTGTCAGTAGAGTTTGAGTGACAACCTATATAAACTCTGGATGATGCGAAGACAACACAGACAGACACGATAGAATATAAAATTCTTGCAGCAGTTGCCAGAGTACAAGACGTCCGGAGCGTGAGGTCGAACTACCTCCTTATTCCCACGCCGTAGTCGAAAACGAAAGGAAACTGCTTCATTTGTCATTACGATACATTTTCGAAGTGCATTTGGGTAGAGCAAATTTTGCGATAAGACGATGTAGCGCTAGTGNCATTTGTCATTACGATACATTTTCGAAGTGCATTTGGGTAGAGCAAATTTTGCGATAAGACGATGTAGCGCTAGTGAGATATTTTGGAGGCTAGCTTCAGCTTCGGAATCAAGTAGACTGAAGATTGTATTACGTAATGTTCCCTTTCTCTCGTCTTGTTGCTTGCCGAGAGAAAAAAAACTCTAAAATTACCTATATTTATAGTGTGTGACACGAAACTATGTGTGGATTTCTCACGTTAATGCCTAATAAAGCGGTTCATTATTCTAGATCCGCCGCACTGAGTTGGTATTTCCAGTCAGGTAAATTGGAGTGGTATCGACGTTGATGCTGCAAGGCAACTCGAACCAGAGGCCTTCCTACTCGCTGGTGAGTTTGCGGAACTGAACGCGCGTGTTTCAGAACGTCGCCTTAGTGCCGCGCACACCCCAGGAAAACATCAGCCAAGACCTGGGACCTGGCGACACACACACACGCATACTCCTGCAGATAGGGAAGTGGTTCACAAATGAAGAAGGGTTGGCATTGGCAAGGGGGGGAGGGGGACTGGAAAACATCCCCCACTTGCCCGTCGCTAATTACGGGAGGTATGAGGTGGGAGCTGGCAGTAGGCTGGAGGGAGAAGGATGCATCGCCGTAGTTTGAAAAGCCGTGATTTGCGAGTTTTGCCTGTGACGCTGGTCCTGATGAGGAAGACACACTGCCTTTACTCGCTCCCATTCTCTTGATTGGTCTACGCCCGGGCCGGCCAGCACTTCGCCAAATTACTGTAGCACTCCTCTGCAGGTTCCCCCATTCTCCACCCCCCTCCCATCATCCCACGGTGCTCCTCTTGTACCTTGCAACTCCGCTCACTTACGAGCGCGACCAGAAAGGAATTTATCAGCCGGAATAGCTTGGCGGTGGTTATTCATTTGTTATACCGCGCGACGTCGCCTTGTTCGGCTGGGGTATCCGGTATCGTTCGCTGGCGCTCCCCTCAGATCTCCCGCGCGCCGACAAAAAGAACCACGCCGGCTTTTGTGCTCCGAGCGCAGGCGTTTGATGCAACTCCCGGCTACTCAGGCCAGATTGGAATGCGGCGAAGTCTCGGTCTCCCGTCTGCCTTTCATCAACAACCGAACGCGCCATCCGCGTGCTCGCTCACAATTATTCTGCTGCGAAACTGAGGAAACGACTCTCGGTTTACAATTTCCTGCATAACCTACTTTTCGAAGTGGCTTTCAAGTAACACGGAACGGAATTTATTGTTTTTCCTCGCTATGTACCTTGCCCATTCATTACCTGCCAAAGAATGTGATATCCCGTAATTGCCACGGTCTTGATGACCAGCACATAAAATATTACTAAACAAAGGAAAACCAGACAAATAATTTGTGTGAAGATGTGCGCCTTTGGAGCAAGGGTCACAGCCATCTCAGCGAGGGGATTTTGTGTGAGGGATTCGTAGACTGCCGTAGTCCCGTGAATCATAGCTAAATGAAACAATATAATAACGACAATACAGAAGGCGAATTGCACCGATGGAGGACAAAAGAAAAAATATGAAATTGAAGAAATGGTTCCCGCCTGAAGCAGGCTCACGTATGGATGAGAGGAGCCTGGTTATAATTGGAGTCGCTAGCCCTTACCGAGGGACAGACCTGCCGCTCCAGCCAGCCTGAAGAATGGACGAGGCGAGACGAGTTGAGGGTGAAAACGCAGCGGAATGAAGACAGGGGAGAAAACGTGAGAACCCCGAGAAAACCCCCACTCCACGGCAGTGTCCACGCACTCTTCTCATGAGGACCTGACGTTCGAATATTTCCCGCCCGCTGAGGTCTGCGATATAACATGGGACCTCAGTAGTGGGAGGCCAGTGATTAACTAACTGAAACAACCGTGGTTCAAGGGGAAAATAAAAGTATTCTGAGAAAACAATTTACCTACAACAGCGACTCTGCTACGCGACCCCACATGCGGGAATTCCAGTTTGGATACTCTAAATATATCGTGTCGGGATCACTGTAGGCTAAGGATGTGCGAAGTGTTATTCGTATAGTCACTTAGACCAACTGTGGCATATTGTTAGAAACCCTAAGGTCCAGTCACGGTTATTTCCACCTTTTCTGAAGCCCTACTAAAGTTCTACTTCCAGGATATTCCTCCGCCTTATGCAAACAATGCTGATCCGAGTTTAGAAAATTACACCAAGCCGTATGTGTTAATTTACGTGAAAATTATGGGTTCAGTAAAACTAATTTTTCTACCTGATTAAACGTTATTCTATTAAAAATATCTCCAACCTCTAACCTCCAACGTTTTAATAAGAAAATGAAAACAAATAAAAGCCAAGTTAAAATAGGCAGGCCCCTAGAGGGGCAGTTTATTATGAGCGTTGATACCTTCAAAACTTTAAAAAGTGTACGTCGTATGAAAAAATCAAAATAAAATGCTTAACATATGCAGNTCAAACGTTATTCTATTAAAAATATCTCCAACCTCTAACCTCCAACGTTTTAATAAGAAAATGAAAACAAATAAAAGCCAAGTTAAAATAGGCAGGCCCCTAGAGGGGCAGTTTATTAGGAGCGTTGATACCTTCAAAACTTTAAAAAGTGTACGTCGTATGAAAAAATCAAAATAAAATGCTTAACATATGCAGAATTCCTTCCAATTGTCACAATTATCGCGATGGTCGTCGTGAATCATTCTTTGCATGAATTATATATGTGGAGATTAATACGGAAGAAAAAGTATAAGTAACAGTATTATCAGCTACGATATAGCTTCTCGATCATGCTCATTCTTGTACGAAAGGGGCAGGATATTGTTTTATCTTCCTGCGCACGCCGGATGATTTACTTTACCGCTGGCAATAAAAACTTTTAATTTCCCTTATATTTTTACGTCGGTATACGTACAGTTCAGTACCCATGCTAGCGCGAATTTCATTCCTACACATATTCCCTTCAATATTTAAATTCCAGTAAGGAAACTAATTTTTCGATTTATTATTTATGGATATTACAATGCTCTATTGAACATATGCTTTTGTTAGAAGCTGTTTATTTACAGCATTAGTTTGTTTGAACACAGTAACGTCAGTCAACTGCACAGTGGTTATTTGCTAAATGCATGACTTTTCACTCATTTTATTTGTTACTCATGACATTTTAACAAACGCACAGCAAACCTTATTTCGAGTACTACGGAAATTAAATTTTTACTTTTGGCTTTCGATTTGAACATTTTCACACAAAAGGACAATCTCCATTTACAGAGGAATCATTCAAATAACTTGTTTGTCGTGCAGTAATAAATATTATTATTTTCCTTAAAATACACACAATCTATAAAGTGAGTTTTGCATAGAAAAGCAATCATAAAATTATTCCAACTATTTGCAGTATAAAGAATTTTATTATATGTTAAATATAGTTATTTTGTTTTTAAACAAGCCTGAAGTGTCCGGCAGACGTCTGGGCACGCGAGTTCCCTCATGCTCTTAGTCTGAGCGACAACAGAAAGGCCCGGCAGCATACATATACGGCGTCCAAGAAATGTCGCGTCGTTAGTCTTCGGTTACAGCTGTAAGGACGAACCACTTGATGTTTACGAGACAGCTGATGGAGCGTGACCAGCGCTGCGCGCGCCTCTCTTTCCCTTGCGAAGTTCTTCCCACTTCAGCCCCCTGAAACTTGCCCATACATCTGCCGGACACTGTACAGATTGATTCTCATGTATGCCGATCACGCAAAATAGATACAGCGGACAGAACCTGTGGTTGTTCAAATGTAAGCAAATATTCTGCTTCACCATTTTGACTTTATTTGTGCAGTTTGTTTATGACCATGCTGTTGCGTTCGTGGTTTTTAATACCAAGATCTCAAAACAAATTATGGCAACAAAATAGTGTCGTGTTTATACTCTATTTTATTAATTCCATAAAATTGCTATTTTTTTACTAAATTATTTTTTAAAAGATTGTAATTGTATTCTGTACTTCCGACAATACTTTTCATTTTAGTGCTACCTATGGGTTCATTTTCAAACTACATTTATCTATGNGGACACTGTACAGATTGATTCTCATGTATGCCGATCACGCAAAATAGATACAGCGGACAGAACCTGTGGTTGTTCACATGTAAGCAAATATTCTGCTTCACCATTTTGACTTTATTTGAGCAGTTTGTTTATGACCATGCTGTTGCGTTCGTGGTTTTTAATACCAAGATCTCAAAACAAATTATGGCAACAAAATAGTGTCGTGTTTATACTCTATTTTATTAATTCCATTGCATTGCTATTTTTTTTACTAAATTATTTTTTAAAAGATTGTAATCGTATTCTGTACTTCCGACAATACTTTTCATTTTAGTGCTACCTATGGGTTCATTTTCAAACTACATTTATCTATGACAACATTGAATGAATTTTACGTTCACGTATTCCATCATAAATACATGCAATGAAAAATTATCTACATTCCCATCAATACATGTTGATTATACAAGAAATCAGTATTTTAAAATACGTGAACCAACTTACTTCTGGGAAATACCAGCGAAGTTTGCTCTTTCCGCAAGCATAAATATCGGCGTGAGCTTAACTTTTCTGCAGACTTAAGCTGGACTCACAATAGTCTGTCGCATTCGTCCGTCGTCCGGCAGTCCTCCATCTATCGTTTTCGTCCGTCAGTAAAAAAATATTCACCAACAATCCGTCGTCCGCCAGTCCTTCTACACGGCAAAATTTCAGTGTGACAACTTAACATCGTAATCTTTCTTTAGTTGGGGGTATTCTTTGGTTGGAAATACATTTTCAAGTAAAACAAATTGGGGAGATATTTTTTTTTGCGATAAGAATTTATACTGAAATGTATTACATTTTAAATTCCCAAATTTACCACTAAATATAAATAAACACAGATCCACCGCCTTGTATTTTATTTCAAAGTACCTATTCACGTCTATGGATATGGAATGTCGTCAAAAGGGGTAGCTCATCCGTCCGCGCGTCAAAAGTTAAAGTTTGATAAATATTTGACTGATAGACGGGCCGAAAAAAAGTTGTAGATACGAGTTAACTTGTACAGCAAGAAGCAAAATCTAGAGGGGTTTCGAACCCGCGTCTCTGACCGGTGTAACTGCCTAGTAGGCGGGTCTGCCCTCTTAAACCAGTAATAAAGTTAATCACACTCACCGTACAATATTTTGTTTATTAAAATTTTACAAAAAAAAATTAATTAAAATTTTTTTTGTAAAAAACATTGATTTCTGGAGGTCTCCCCAGCACCACATCCAGCAGACAACTGACCCCCACCAATGATTCTCATTAGCTAATTAGCCAGCAGACCACTACCCCCTCACCTCATCCCTAGCCATGTTCATCCCTCTCCCCAAGCCCAACAAGCAATCATAAGAAATCAAGAAAAATCGCAATAAATATAAATAAAATTCTAAAATTCGAGGAACATTTAGTGTTAAAATTACACCCTTCCCCCTCCTCCACCAACCATAAAAACACCCCCTATTCCTAGCCTTCACACCTCCAAATCATAAAAAATAAAAAAATNCCCCCTCCTCCACCAACCATAAAAACACCCCCTATTCCTAGCCTTCACACCTCCAAATCATAAAAAATAAAAAAATAAACATATTAAAAAATCCTAAAAATCAATAAAAGAATTGCATTGATGATTTCTACCACCATGTTGAATGCTATTATCATTGCCCTTAACCCCAATGACCCTAAAAAGAAAAATCGAGAAAAAAAAGTAAAAATGGAATAAATTCATAAAAATCGACGAACATATTACGTTACTGACTACGACCCCCATGATGAATGTTGGCAACCTTAACCTTCGCCCCAATAAACTTACACCCAAAAAATAAAAATAAAATTATAAAAAAGTATAAAAACATTATAAATATAATAAAAAATATTAAATATTAATTTAAAAANAAAATAAAAATAAAATTATAAAAAAGTATAAAAACATTATAAATATAATAAAAAATATTAAATATTAATTTAAAAAATTAAATATTTGGATGTCTAACCAGCACCAGGTCCAGCAGACGACTGGCCCAAACCACTATTTTTTCATTGATTAATAGTCACACCCCTCCCCTTCCAGACCATAGCTTGACTGATTAGTCAGGTACTCTATACCAGTTACTAGTATTCGTTCGATCCCCTACTTCCCCACCACACATTTTTGTTGTCTCCCCTCTTACATCTCACTGAAGTTACATTATACCACCTACCCTCCCGCCTGCAAATTTCTATTCATCAATCTCACAACCTTTCCATCAATCTCGCAATCTTTCCATCAACCTTCACGTCAATTTTTCCATTAATTTTGTAATCGCACCACATGCACCACAATTAGCACCATACGTACCACAATTAGCACCATACGTACCACAATTAGCACCATACGTACCACAATTAGCACCATACGTACCACAATTAGCACCACATGTACCACAATCAGCACTACACGTACCACAATCAGCACCACGCGTACCACAATCAGCACCACACGTACCACAATCAGCACTACGCGCACCACAATCAGCACCACGCGCACCACAATCAGCACTGCATGCACAACAATCGCATCCACATGCACCACAATGAGCACAGCACACTCCTTATGCACCACAGTTAGCACTACATGTACCACAATCAGCACCACACCTTCCGCAATCAACACCGCAAGCTCAACAATCGCTCTGCAATCCTCACCAATCCTTAGCAATCGTCTTCCACAATCCTCGCAAAATCTCAGCAATACTTCTCTACCGACTGACTCCTGCCGACTGACTCCTGCACAGTTGTTACTGATTTGCTGGTTGAATAAAAACTAACTTCTAAGTCATGAATAAATTAATTTATATATGCAGATAATTCATCACGTTCTTTGAATGTCAAGTCGAGTATCAGCCATTTGTCATATGACGCATAGCACCTCTGGCTGACAGTTTTTCTCTGGGAACTCATGTTTCGCCTCGCCCTTGCACTCTGCAAACGTTCCAGTCACCTCATCTCACCACACTGTCATACTTCTAGCTGGCCGGGAGTGTCAAACATGCCCCTCGGGTAGAACAGCTTGCTCNCCTCATCTCACCACACTGTCATACTTCTAGCTGGCCGGGAGTGTCAAACATGCCCCTCGGGTAGAACAGCTTGCTCCGCTTGGACACCAGTCTGCCCTCGTCAAATTAGAAGACCTCTGCCATTGGCGGGAAACAGCAAGTTCCTTGAATTTTAGATTTGTTCGATATTTTGCCATTTTTCTTGGTTTTGTATGATTGCGAGTTGTTAGAAGGTGGGGAGGGGGTGAGGTTAGCATGGCTAGGGAAGTGGTGAGGGGGCAGAGGCCTGGCGACTAATTAACCAATGAGAAACATTGGTGGGGGATCAGTCGTCTGCTTGACGTGATGCTGGGGGACCTCCATAAATGTAATTTTTTATGTTTCTTTGTTTATTTTTAATACATTTTTGATAAATAAATGTAATGTTTTTTTTTTAATTTTTTGGGGGTTTTAAGATTTTTTAGGGTTCCAGGTCATTCAAGGTCATGGACACGGGGTAAAGGTCACCGGCGTGATGTCAAAGTCAAGGCCACCGTCATCCAGATCCGGCAGGGAGGTCGGATGACGTCATAGTATGGCGACCGGTCGGCTGTGACTCCGTTGCCCCGTACCCTTCCTTGCCTTCGAGCTCTCTATATCCTTCTACTAACTGAAAAAAATTATTATTTTTCAACAGAAGTATAAAATGCGTATGAAGCATGATATATTTAGAAAACAACCAAACATGTATAAAAAGGATTATTTTTCGAAAGTTTGATTAAACAAGTTTGAAGATACTCTGAATGGATTATAGTGTAGATATTATTATAGTATATATTATAGTATAGGTATAGTTTACCCATTTATAATTGGATGATCATGTGTTTGGTTCGGCTAATTTCTTTGATACAATAAACTAGATGGTTTATGAATGGTCTGCAGAGTCATCACTGGTTCAATGAAATAGGATAGTAGCGTCATATAAGCATGGCATCTTATAACGAAAGAAAAACTGTCGGTCATGAGTAGAGTATACGTTGAATCCTAGGAAAAAAAATCAACGTTTCCCTTAATACACCATTGTCTCTACCTATATGATACCAGGGAGTGATCTCTGCACAGATGAGGATACAGAGCGACGTGGCACACCATTATTTTGGAGGCGTTTACTCCAGTAATGCTGTGTACGCATGCAATTTAATTTTAATAAATTCATTCGCAGATGTGTGGCATAGGATACATAATTATTAAAAAAAAAACACAATTTAGCAATTACTTGTGCCATCTGGGATTCAATTGTTTACTGGCGCATATTCTCCGCAGCTACACTGGGAGACTGTTTGCATTACCTAGTAGGTAAAACATTTGCTTTTTTAAATACAGTCATACATGCTACTTCCCAAGTGCAAATTGAAACTCTAATACTGGCCATTATCTTGTGACTAGGACTACAGGCAAAGTTCAGATTTTGAGTTTATTAGTAATCATTAAAGGTGCGTAATCCTTCTGAGAATATACTTTGTGCTATGTGCTGCAGTAAATTAAAATAAGGATATTTGTTATGGATACATATGATCGAAACGACTGAAACCCTCAAGAAAACCACGTACATAATGGTTCATTTAATTACTTCCAGGAATAAATCATTTATATACATTTGATTCAGTATGGCGGTTTGTCATGAATAATAAGTTAAAAGGGTTACTAATTAATAACAACTTGAATAGCGCGCACGATTATTAAATGGTCAGGTAATTACTGCTCAAAATGAAAATTAATAATGTATTAACTTTTTTATACATTTGCGTTTATGAATTGTTTAGCTGAACACAGCTTTCTTGTTAGGTGATAGATGCCGTAAAACTCGTAAGACAAGTAAAATTCTGTAAATATTTCTCTACCACAACAACGGTCGAAAATAATGGTTATTGGGTAATTTTTTACCGTATACCATATTCTAAGACAAAGAAACAATGTGCTACGGCCCCACGATCAGCTTGGCACTTCGTGTTCTAAAGCCGGATGGAAATTGCTANTACCGTATATAAAACTATGTAACATATTCCATGGACCATATTCAAAGACAAAGAAACAATGTGCTACGGCCCCACGATCAGCTTGGCACTTCGTGTTCTAAAGCCGGATGGAAATTGCTACTCGAAACATCAGACCATTATTCGATAGCACGTAATTGTTAATATTCATCTTTGCTATGGTTATATTTACCAATAGGTCGTATTATTAATTGAATGTATTAAATAATGCCTTTGCAAGTAGTGTGCTTAAGCCGCGCTGGTTCTGGTACCGTGTGTTTTAAATTGTCGCGAATGGGTAGCAAGGGCTGTCGATTCGGGTCGACTTGATAGTACTAGGCAGTCCGGAAGATACGTCGACACTTACAACCCGGACCTTGTGCAAAGCGCTTCGCAGTCAATCGAGAGCGATCCTACGGGGTTTTTTTGAGAGCCTTAGGCTGTATTAGCTTTATAGACTTACGGCGTGACAAAACTTAAAATTTATCTTCTTCATCCAATTTCAAAAATTATTATTTTTATTTGTTTAGCAGTGCACCTTCGTGTAAAACATATGCTTTGAATAACTTCTGAAACTATTCCTTCAAAATGTATCACATTTCACATTTTATGAAAAAAAATTATGAGTTTATCGTATTAAAAAGGGTTTTTTTTTCAATTAATGACGACAACATATGTACAGTGCAATGAACACTATATGAATTCCTCTATTAATTATTTATTCAACAAAAATATGTCACAATCTTATATTCCAATAATTTAAAGTCAAAAAAATAGAAATAATTCTTTTTTAGCAACGTATCCTTGTTAAAAAGAATAACATGCTAAATGGCTTTTATTAACTATGCCTTCNTAAATAATTCTTTTTTAGCAACGTATCCTTGTTAAAAAGAATAACATGCTAAATGGCTTTTATTAACTATGCCTTCATAAATTTACGAAACAGGCATTTTTTTAAATTGAAATCATCAAAATGATCTAATTAAAATAAAATTATTTCTTTGCAATTATACATAGATAGTTTGTTAATAACAGTTAAGACCAGAAAAAATTCGTCTTTTTGTTGATTTCTTCGGTATTTGTCTAATATCTCAGTTATGCTGCATTAGATCATGTTGATGAGCTAAACTGAGCACCGGCCACTTTTTCACGATCTATTATTCCAGCTTTATTTTTGTATGTTGGTTTTATGTGACCTTGAGTCATGGTTACCCTTACTTCGATAGTTCCAAACATTAATAAAATTCAACTCCAGACAATATTATTGAATTTTTCTTTGTGAGTTACACTGCGTTCCCCCATTCCAGTTTGTCAGCTACGATTTTAAATTTTCTTTAAACACTTTATTTTTTAAAATTTATAGTTATTTAACTAATAGTAATATACTTAAAGATTCCAACACTCTTTTTTATGTTTTTAAGTCTGCTCGGGCTGCTGTTTCGGTTGTTAGGATGCAAAACTCTAAAATCTATAAAACTGATACAATAAAAATTGTATATTATTTACAAAATCATACGCAGAGCACAAGCGGTAAAATTTACTGTTTTTTCAACTATGTCAAATATATTAAATTAGTTTTTTTTTTTTTTTTCCCCAATTATTTCTCAAATGTCTTTGTAGAGCCAAGCGCCAGTTAAAACAACCACTAACTCAGAGTTAGCTCTCGTGGTACAAGCTTATGCCTGATTCGATAGTCAACATAATTTTGTCAGCGATAATTCAATTTTCAATAAAGTTCCAGGTAGTTTTCCATCTTAGTGCTATAAAATACATTAATATGCCAGAGTCACCTCAGATGGCAACAAGAACCTATTGTGCTATTTGTAATTCGCCTCTACACACACTCCAGGAAAAATGCATTAACAGTTTCGCCGGAGGTACGACCATCACTTAATCAATGGCCGAGAAAATGTTTTATTTAAATTTTTGATCAGACTGAAACTAACTTATCTGGTACTAACATTAGTAAGTCATGAAGACTCTAGCAGCCAATCATGTGCGAGCACGCAGTATAATTGGATTATTATTAAGCATGGTATTTCGCCAACGACTTGGTCATTATCGCGAGCCACAGCCAAAAATACATGTAATTGTCACAGTTGCTCAAGTAGATCGCCGAGTTCGATTACGACTTGATGAAATATTATTTTCCTTTCATTCCTGCCCACGCCATGGTAAAAGTCAGTCAGACAATCGTTTGTTTTCTTACTCTGTCCAGTAGCACCAAGTACATGTCATTGTATAGTATATTACCAGGACAGGCCTAACTTGTATCGTAGATGTTTATATTGAGACTATCGACTTCGCCTAATAATGCTGTAACTTCGAAACTTCGGACATTTCAACCAGACCCAAAACAATCATACTTCACGTCGATAAGGATGTCGATTATTCCTGTGTAATGAACATAACCAAATTTCTTTGAAGCCACAAACGTAAGTCTAGAAAATTAACAAAAACAATAAGAGTATTAAAAATAAATTTTACTCTTAAAAGTAGGTNAGCCAC
Organism: Clitarchus hookeri; assembly: GCA_002778355.1. NCBI lineage: Eukaryota > Metazoa > Arthropoda > Insecta > Phasmatodea > Phasmatidae > Clitarchus > Clitarchus hookeri. The sequence goes on along the minus strand of NQII01003479.1, from coordinate 231,365 downwards.
AAACGTAAGTCTAGAAAATTAACAAAAACAATAAGAGTATTAAAAATAAATTTTACTCTTAAAAGTAGGTCAAGGGTTTCAGAAGCACTCATTCACCCGCACTTATGTGTGGAGCTACAACAATCTCAACCGACAATCTGTTATACAATGTAATCTCACATTACATCGTTCAGGTAAGTACTCCAAGAAAACTTAATATACTAACAGCATTTGTTTAAAAAACTGATCTTGATGCATGTGCGCCAAATGAATTTATTATGTTACAGCTTTAAATACTGCAACAAGCTGACAGACTGCAGTACAATGCCAATCTCAGCAGCAGATACGGGAAAACTTACATTTGATATGCTCACTATAAGAAAGCAGACTGATGTTCTTATCGACGTAACACTTTAAAGTATATGATGAAAATTAATAATATATTTTCTACATTCTTTGCGAGCATAACTTCTTCCTTTTGACAGCACGAGGTAAAGGATATGAACTCTAAATGCCGTGTAAATTTACGACTTCAGTATTTTTGATGCAGCAACTAGATTATTTTGGCCATTGCTGAACAACTATTACGTGTTGGCAAACTTTGCTGTAAGAAACTGTTCGGTGACATGTTTTCCGTCCAGTTTGTAGGCACTTTCAACTTCATGACCAACAAGCTGATATATTACTTATCACGATTGGTGCTAATGAATACACATTAGGTGCTATTCCTCACTATTGGCAGATAATGGATCAGTGCTAGCAACAGTTTTGCGATGTTCAATTCTGGTTGTGTAGTGTAAGTGCTTTCTAGCGTAGAGAATATGTGTGCATATTTTTCTCCTGCAATTAAATTCTTTTACCCAGATATGCTGGCAACCACTCTTATATTTTCTTAAATGCGTTCAGTCTAAGAAAATAAATTGCATAGATAAAATAACAGAGATAGAGTTCGTCTAACTACAACTGTGAAGAAACAGTATATGACATTCATCGTCCGGCACGATTCCCAATTGCGAAAATCCGAGAGTAACCGACCTGCGATTGAACCCATTTCGCCTTGGTGGGAGGCGAGCAGGCTAACCTCTCAGCCCCTGCGGCCCCGTCTAATGGGATGCTACCAACCCTTGACTGAGCGGCGCCACTTAGCGGCACGATAGAATGGCCCATGTGCAAAAAGCATTATGATTACATGCGTAAAATGAATAGATGCGAAAAGAAAGAAGATGGACCTGACTTTTAATTCAATGCTAAGAAATTGAACCTCTTGTTGTACATGTTGCCACATTAATTGAGATTGTGGCAGTCAGTGTGTCCTTAAGATTATGGAAGAGGTCTTGGTGGTACATTAGTCAGACTACTTGTCTTAGTTTAATCAAGGCGAACCGGGTTCAGTTCCCGGCGGGGTAACCGGGTTTTCGCAAGTGGGAAATGTCATTGGTAGGACCAGTGGCTTTTCGCGTAAAAATCGGAGCACACAGTAGACTTCAATACTAGATACACACCTCAGCTGTTGTTATACCTCCATTGGCTGCTGGTGCCATGTCCGTCTTTGACCAAGCCACTCAGGACTAAGTAACTCCGACACTGAACCTTAGTGGTTCGTTCGCAAACGGTTAACATCGACCAGAACATTTTCGAGCCAATCAAATAAGATGTATGACCCTACAGTGCTTTGGACTGTATCTTGTCTCGAAATCTATTCGCGAAATATCACTGCCCTAGTCATTGGTGTGTTTGCTCGGGGTACTCCCGTTTATCCTGATCTTTCATTCTGCCACTGCTCATCTTCACCTCATTTCAGCCTCAACGGCGTTCAAGACGTTGCTGTTAAGCACCGATGAAAACCTCTCAACCCTCAGCTTAAAATTATGCGCAGTTATAGGTATAGTCTATTAGCGGTTTTTTTGCACTTCTTGAATCAAACCTTTGATAACACTCCATGTATGACGTGCTTGGTTGCTTCCTACATATGTATTTGATCACAAGCGTTTTATACTTGTGTGTTAACATAAGAGTACCTAATTTCTCGTTAAATTGAACTTTTACTTATATTTGTCTACAGATTACAATGTTTAATGTATAACTAATATGAATAAAGACATAGAGAAAATATATATGTTGGTAATGCCTAGTAAGAAATAGATCTTATGCAAAACATTATTACAGTGAACGCGCACGTATGCGGTGCATTGGCCCTCTGGTGTAATATTCTAAGCTTTGTTTTCATGAGGCGGAGGAATATCCTGGAATTATAACTCTAACAGGGCTTCAGAATAGCTTTTAGTTAACCGCGAATGGACTACATGGAGTTTGTCATAGGCTGATTTTACAAATGCTTAGTTGACCGAACAGGCCCGTGATGGCTTAGCGGTTAGCCTGCTTACCTCCCACCAAGATGAACCAGGTTTAATCCCCGGCCGGGTCAATCCCGGATTTTCGCAATTGGGAATTGTGCCGGACGATGCCGCTGGTCAGTGGGTTTCCTCCGGGATCTCCCGTTTCCCCACCCTTGCATTCCGGTGCAACTCCATTCCCGCCTCATTTCACCCTCATCGGCTCTCAAGACCTCGCTGTTAAGAGCCGCCCAAATATCTCAACTCAAATCAGTTGACCACGAACCAGCTACAGTGGTGTTTATCTGAGTTGACGTGTGATCCCATGTTGGGGAATACGTGACGACCAGCAACTGGGTGGCTCTGAGAAAAGGCCTGGGCGTAGTGCTGAACCACCAGAGCGTGGTCTACCGCCAGTTCCTGCAGACGGATGAGGGTCTCTTCGTGCCGCTGGGGTTCGTCTTCTCCAAGCAGGCGTGGATCGCCTCGCTGCTGCTGCTGCTGTGCGCCGGACTGCCCATGGACACGACCGTCGACGAGGAGCATGCCCTGCTACACGCGGCGGCTGCGGGCGGCGACCTGCTGCTGGTGAAGGCGCTGCTGGACCGAGGGGCTGACGTCGACGTGCAGGACCCCGGCAGGGCGACGCTCCTCATTGATTGCCGCCTTCTGGGACCAGCTGGCCGCGGCGCGCTGGCTGGTGGAGGCCGGTGCCAACACCACAAGGATGGCAACACCGCCTTCGACGCAGCGAGGCTCGTCAATAGCGCTGCAGTGGTGCGCTACATGGATCAGTTCCCACACTATCCTCGCACACTCTCACTCGCTGTTTTGCGGCTGTATCACTGGCGTAGTTACTTTATGCTACGGAGCCTCTCAGGAGCCGAGTTGGTCTCTGTGTGAAAAATGTGGATGCACAATGAGAAATGTCCCCAATCTATCGGACGGTTATATGAAAGTATATTAAAGTTTTCTCTAAATGTACTAAAACATAAAATATTACAGCAAGTGGTAACATCTTTCTTTTATTTGGAAACCATATTCGCTCAATGAATATGCAAATCCATTATTTTTAACATACTACGGATATTTTAATGCAGTGTTCAGTAACGATGTATCACTTAACTGCACTTGCAAACAGCAGACGTTAACTTACAAAGTCTGTGACGAGTAGTGTAAAATATGTTAAATGTTGNGCCTGTGACGAGTAGTGTAAAATATGTTAAATGTTGGTTATTCGCTCAGCGAGCAGCACGGCGTGTGCCACTGATGGCTACACATCGGAGACAGTGTTTGCTGTGTTGTCGAGAACACGAGAACTGGAGAGCTCAGCAATGGGGTCGTGTGTTCTTTACTGATAACAGCTCTCTAGCGATTCCAGACATCTGTATATCTGAATAGAACGGGAGATATACAATCGCCCATCTAAAATAGTCGAACGACACCTGTTTGCAGGTGGCGCGGAGTTCTCGTTTGGGGAGGCATAATGCTTGGTGTCCTTAAGAGCTCCATGTCTTCCAAGGTTCTGTCAGTGATGACCGCTATTGTACCGAGATTCTCCTTCCTCTTGCGCATATTTTCTGGTGTGCTTTAAGCCCTAAGCTCATCTTCGCTTGACGACAACGCTACACCTCATCGTACAGCAGTCATCGCTGAGCTGTTGAAGAGTGCAGATATTCGCTGCTTGGATTGGCCCACGTGGTCTCCNCTCATCGTACAGCAGTCATCGCTGAGCTGTTGAAGAGTGCAGATATTCGCTGCTTGGATTGGCCCACGTGGTCTCCGAACGTAAGTCCAATTGATAATGTGTGAAAAGTTGTCGGGAGATGCCTAGCATCACATCGCCAGCCTCCAGCTACGACTCTGCAGATACGAACGGCTCTAAAAGAGGAACGGCCGTGATGCCTCAGGAGCTCGCCATGAACAGACGATGCACATACTGCATCGCAGTCAAGGGTGATCATACACCTTACTGACGTCTGAATTTTTCTTTCCTACTGCCTATCACACTCTGAGAGAGAGGTTGGTTTGAGCGAACAGTGTATTTGTTTATATACTGTATGGGATGGCCAAACAAATGTATATAATCGATTCGTCCAATTTTGCTATCCCAACCTAGAGGTTTTGTCAACTTAAATGTGTATTGTTTTTTATGAACAAAGTCATCCATGTTGTTTTTCATGTTTTGTTCACTGAACAACATATTTAGTTGGAGAAACTCCATTATTGTTTGGCCTTTATACAAGCAAGTATTTTGTTGGCTGGAACAAAACCTTTTTCTAAGTTATGGACGCCTCTGCCTTATCCTACTGTGCTCGGAACCCACTTTTGAATAAAGGGAATTTGCACTCTTTGCATTCCTTTTTGTATTACTGCTGTTCACCTTTCTCGTTATCTAACATCTCGACAATGGTATAGTATGCTCTTTACCTATTTTAAACACAGCTACGCGACATTACGTGTGAACACCTGTCTCATCATTAATTTTTAAACACCGATGTATTGAAAACACAAGGCACCCACGAAAGCAAGTGAGATGCAATTATGCATGTCAGTGGTCGCGGAAAGGTAAAAAAACTGTTAGATAAAAAACCATGATACGCAATGTAATCACACAGTGTAATAATCCAGACGATTGTGCAGTATGTAATGAATGTAGCCGATACAAATTATATTTTGAAAAAGAATTTCGTCAATACTCATGAGGCAATTTGCAGATATTGTATTGTCTCTTGCATCAGTGCTGTGGTCGGTAAAGACGATACACGCTCGGTTACATCTGAATTCTTTGACCCATTTAAACACTGTAATACATTTCGAGCATGCTTTATTGTATGCAATTTGCACGAATCACCAGATATCCTCTGAAGTTTTGCCATCCTTAGGTGTATCCACATGCAATCTTATTTCACCTTCTGTCCTTCTGTTCTTACCACATAGGTCAAAGATTTAAAAGTGGAAAAAACTCGCGTACTTGCAAGCAAACATAAAAATTTAAACTGCAAAGTTGCGCTTTAAAGCTCCACTTTATCAGCAGTGTTCATATAAAAGAATTGCCCCAAATTGTAGTGCTGTAAACAACGAAAAAATCTGGCATCATTCGCTGCGGCCTTGCTGTAGTACTGTTACATCTTTAAGACATCATGTACAAGTCAGGCGCTGTTGACACTCACTACAATCATTTTATCATATCATTGTCTACTTGGTGCACATATTTTATTCCAGTATGTCCTGGTGGCAGTAGCGGAATATAAAAAATTATTCCATCTTTCACTGGCCACAGAAATTAACGACTCGCGATAATACGGGACTGCCTATCTAACATGACGGCCAAGAATCGGGTGACGGTGTAAACTGCCTGCCAAGTACTGTTTCTTTTTCATTGTAACTATATGCTTTTACTCAGCCTCCAAAACTAAAAAATAAATCGTTATTGAACTACTGCTGGCTTCTATGTTAATCTGTAGCTCACCGCATGTTTTTCATTTTTCATTACACTGTTACGATTTCGTATAAGTTGTTTAAATTTTGGTTCCAGTCAGTGTTTCTGCATTCAAGACTGACCATAGCCACATCACGATAGCCACATCACGACTATGAATGGCGTGTTCGAAACATCATATGACACACAATCCTGTTACCACTTGTCATTTTCTGTCGGTCTATGCTTCTTTCGTAGTGGCAAAATGTTTACTTTCATTTTATCCTGGCATAGCTGAAGCCCTCAATTTTTTTTCACCGCCGTGTAAAAAATCTCGCGAGTCATCAGAACGAGATATCAGTCAGACTTCGAGAGCAGCAGCTCCGCCGTCTGCGAAACGCTGATTTCAGACGAATTCCGTGTTAAGAGTGCCGTTTCCTCTGGCTTGTGTAAACGGACGCGGCCGGATGTAGCTGGAACGCGAAATTTCACGCCGCCGTGGCCACACGGAAGTTCAAACAGTCGAAACAATGCTGTGCCGCAGTGACCGCCGGGGCTCGATATTGGTTAATGATGTAATGGATAATTAGCTTTAATTTCTCGCTCCGCTTGATGCGGCACCTGGGAAATGCGGAGCTAGAGAAAGAGAGAGAGAGAGAGAGAGAGGCAGCCCCTCCGCCAATTAGCATGACGCGTGCTCGCGCACACAGAGACGTGGACGATGTATCAATTAACGAGGCGCGGGAAACGAAACGACAAGAGCAACTTAACACAGGCCCAATTAGCCGACCGCACAACTTTTCTACGCTTTGGACAGCGAACGTTGGCGGAGAGAGAGAGAGAGAGACGGAGTTTTTTTTATTTATTTATTTGCGAGCGTATCAGAACCTTATTTAATGATACGCNCCTTCCCCGACCCCTTCCACAATCACGACGGCTCTGTTTTCCCCCCGTTTCTACCCCTTTCTGCTCCCTACCCCGTCGCTGGGGCTAGTACGCCGCTTTACCATTTGGTCGTGTCCTAGAGCCATGTGAGAAATGAGGGGCGTAGGTCTATATCTGTATCCAAAAACACTTGAGATTACCACGGGCAAGCTACCTCATACTTCTCATGCATGCTTCTTAACTGATTGTAATATTAACTTCTTCCTTCACTTTGCCAACAATACCTTTTCCTCTTTACCCACTTTATTCACTATATCGCATCTTGAATGTAAAGCCTCGTCTATAAACTTGGAAACACACGTCTGAAAACTTTTTCATGTTATTTCTAAACAGTTTGTAAATTGTCTACAAACTGTTTGCAGGCTGTTCCCAAACTGTTTCCGAAACACTAAAAACATGTTTCATAAACCCTGTTCCTGTACCGTGCTGTGTTGCCAGTTTAAGAAGTAGCTTTCAGTGCTATAGTTTGTTATGAACTATGTAGCACGCAGCTGGTCGAGAATGAAACTCCTCGGTGCGTTTCACTGTGGTATTATGTGTCCTCACATTCATTTTAATAAGATGACCAATTACGGACAACAGTCGGCAGCTTGCACACAAAAACTGATGGTAGTACCTTTGACAGTTGAGGAACGCGAACTGACTGATGTCCAAGGACTTGTTTCTCCCCCCCCCCCCNTTTCTTTCTCCAAATAAACCGGAGTTCGTTTCGTCCCTCTTTTGTTAGAAAGCAGTATTCGAACTGTTTGCAAACATCAAAAATACGTATAGAAAGCTCATGTACAAATTTGTAAACTGTTTACAAATAATGTTTCTAAAAACATAATTTGTAAACTGTTTACAAATAATGTTTCTAAAAACATATTTTTATAAAAAAAAAATTACATTACTACGTTTACCAAGTGAATTGAAAGTATTAAAATTGTGTTGATATATAATAGTATTTCAAAACACATACCTGTGTTACTTACATGTGTTTCCCTAAATGCAACACTCATTTATCTGCCGCACGTCCAATAATCGTAAAAAGAATGTTGTTACAATCCTCCACTGTGAAGTGGAACATTTCAAAAAGCCACTTTTATGAGTTGCGATTATCGTGCATTTAGGGTGCGATGATTGTTTTGCTTACTGCCTTCATAACCGCAACTTTACTCATAACAGATATTTAATGGAAGGCCAAGATAACAACACGAAGATAGAAAAAATTAAAAATTATTCAATAACATGAACACAGGAAATATTGTAGTTACATATTTTTATTTTCTAATACCACGCAAAATTGATATTGAACTAGAAAGAAATACGATCGGTTAACTCGCTTGTTTCTGGCGTGAGGAATTGCAAGGTATGAATCCTGGTCGACGTATAGGAAGAGACGTGCAAAATTCGCGTTATCTTTCGGTGAAAGGATAGACTCCACTGCCTTATAAACAAGTGAGCACAGTCCGTGGTTTCATTGGCTGCAGCACTTTAATCAATGTCACCTACCTGATTGATCTCCATAAAAGAGATTGGCCACTCCACCACTGAACCATTATTACTGGCTCAAGAGTTTTCCTGGGCGTGCTAGACGTATTACCTACCAATGACTGAAGTTTGTCAAACGCACAGTAACTTGCAGTTCAGTCTTCCCTTAAATATTAACGCAAAATTTGCATGTTTCTACGCATAGGTACTTTGTAGCAATAGTAACTCGTATGTAGTGAGGTCCTCCCTTAGACGATGTTATACCCACCAGAGAGGCTGGATTGTCTTCGTAAAGTAGCAGCTTTCGACATGATGAAATGAGGTAATGCCTAAAATACAGGAGACCAGGAAAAAAAATAACATTTCAAGAAAAGCCATCGCCAGTGTGGTCTTAGGTGGTCCTGACATTGAAAACTGAGTGCAGCGTTGATAGGTTGGCGAGCGGACCACCGATTATAAAGTTTTTACTTTATTAAAATTATATTTTTCAAATCCTCTGAATGTTTAGGGGTTTTTAAGTTAATTTGTATTGTACAATATGTATAATGTTTTAAGTATGTACTCTATTTTACAATATACTTATATAGCTATGTAGCTATTTATATTATTATTTCATGTGCCGAAGAATATTTGGTGTAAATTCACGTATGAGATTGGTGGCATTAATAAAGTATCACATATATTTTAAAAATTATATGTTAGGTCACTTAAACCGTAGAGAATGTTTAGCGCTATTAACATATTTATGGGGAATTGTTCAAATATATTTTAGCCTTATATATTTTATTACTTGCTTAAAATTTCTACAAATCATATTCTATTCTGTGGCATAACATTTTCCAATTATTCATTTAAGTCACCCACCCCACCCCCCTCTAAGACATTTTCCCATTAACGCACAGGTTAATTCAAACACCGCCGCCTATAATTTTTACCTATCTAGGTGCTTTACAGCAAGAGTACGGTGATATTCCATCCACAGATAGCTGCTAGAAACTGTTGCGTGGCTTATTTATTCAACTCTTGTTCCGCGTTTCAAAATGCTATATGTATGCGAGAATATCTTAACTGGAGCTGAAATCAATTTATTAGNTCAACTCTTGTTCCGCGTTTCAAAATGCTATATGTATGCGAGAATATCTTAACTGGAGCTGAAATCAATTTATTAGAATACTTATAAAAAGGTTTATATACACTCGATATATATATATATATAAACGTTTGTGTAAACTCCAACACCAAGAAAGATACATGTGATTGAAAGGAACTTTATACCACAGATTAGTTACATGACAAATTTGATTGATTAGGATTACAGAACTATACATGAACTCTGTCCTTGAGAATTCAGTATGGTGTGAAGCCCCCACTTGCTGCAATCAGAGCCCCTAAACGTCGTGGCATGGAATAAAAGAGGACCTGAATATGTTCCTGGGGAATCTCTTCCACGCGGTTTGTATGCGAGTCCACAAAGCTTCAACNGAATAAAAGAGGACCTGAATATGTTCCTGGGGAATCTCTTCCACGCGGTTTGTATGCGAGTCCACAAAGCTTCAACAGTGGTTGCTAAAGGACCGTGACGAACAAGTCGCCGACCAACTATATCCCAGACATGTTTGATGGGTGTCATGTCAGGCGAATGTGCAGGCCAGGGAATAAGTGATACCCGTCGTTCATTGAAGAAGGCTTGCAAATTACTCGCCACATGTGGCCGAGCATTTTCCTGCTGAAATATGGCATGTGGAGTTGTCTGAAGGCGGGGCAGTACCTCGGGCTCTAAAACCTCCCTGATGTAGCGGTTGCTGTCCAGATTGTCCTCAATGCGTAGAAGTCGAGATCGCATTTTGCATCCAATAGCACCCCAAACCATCACACTTGGCGTTTGTCCACTATGCCGCTCCACAATGCAGACTGCCAGATTGCGGTCAGCACGGTAGTGTCTAACACGTATTCATTCGGCCATCACTATAATACAGGTTGAAGCGGAACTTGTCCGAAAACACTACATTTTGCCTCTCAGCACGCCAACGAAGACTTTCACGTGCCCATTGCAGTCTGAGGCGTTTGTGGTTTTTGGACAATGGAAGCCAACGCAATGGCATGCGTGCCACCAGTCCAGCCCGCAGCAGACGGCGTCGAACTGTCGACGCAGACAGGTCCACGCTCGTTACAGTGCTCTAGTGTCGAGCCAATACTGTGTACGAGGCTGTGCTGTCCGTTATGGCTATGCGGACATGATGGTGGTCATTCCGCGCTGTAGTCGCATTGCGTGGTCCAGTACCCGCTCGTCGCTGCGTACGACCATCTTGTATCCACTTGTGCCACACACGCATCACTGTCGTAGCAGTATGCCCTGTACGAGCTGAAATGTCACGGCAGGACACACCCGTTTCCCGGAGACCGATCATTCTACCCCGTTCGGACTTACTCACATGCTGATATGACACCCTTTGACGTCGACGAGGCATACTGGCACTTGCTTTCACTTCGTTTGACGGCCTTACACTGACTGCGCTTGGCGTAACACTGATCTTTCCAATCACACACGAGAGGACGCTGCTGAGCCTACGTGTACGCCATCTCTGTGCAATCGTAATCACTTATTGCTGGTACACTGTTATACATATCCTTCGATTTTGGATTCATTCGGGCCATTCTTTCTGGGTGTTGTAGTTTTCGCAAACAATAGTGTATATACAAACACACTTCTGCTTATTTATTTACCCATTTTGATGTCTGATTGTCTCAAGAAAGCGGATTACAGAAAGGGCACGTACTGTATAAAATGTTTTGAGGGCGTGGTCTAACGAACATACTCGTAGAAGAGCTTCAACTGTGCAGCTCCCCGCCCCTTAGTCGGCGGATGAGAGGAAGGGACGAAGTTCTGCGATCTTACGTGTATAGTACATTCATGGTAATAAACCTTGGTTATTACTGTATACAGAGTGGAACAAAAGGTCGTTCACAGCGTTTGGGGGATGATAGATGAGGTCGGGGTGAACATTTGTATTTACCGAGTCATGTAATAAGACCGTTTTGCCGTTAGGGGCTCAGGTAAGGTGGATGGGTTTAGGAGCGCGCATCCTCCGTGACATTATGCGTTAGGTCGGTCACTGTTGTCAACATGTGTTGAAGAGCAATCTGTTAATGTTTGAAGACGACCAACAGCATGTGTTTGGCAACACAGTGTGTAAGCACTGGTGTACTCTACTTTGCGTGCCGTCTTTATTGTGTCACTTATATAGAGCGTTCCTGATAATTACTGTAAAGTACGTACATTTGCCATTTACGATAGGTTTAGAATGGCGGATTTTGCATTCCCTGAGCTGGCGAACATGCGTCTGTTATAAGGGGAGACTGCAAGGCACCTGTACGCCGAACGCTTTCCGATTAGACGGTTGCCGTCTCACTCCTTCCAACGACTGCATGAGCGCGTTCGTGAGACAGGATCCCTCCAAGTACGACAGGAAATTGGTCGCCCTCGCACTGCGCGCACTGTACAAATGGAGGAAGAGGCTGTGCTACAACAGTTTCTGCAGAATCCACATACCAGCACACGTGTTGTAGCCAGACGTCTCAACAACTGCACGTGCTACTGTGCTGCATGTTCTGCATCAGGAGGGAATGCACCCATTCAAGTTGCAGAAGGTGCAGGACCTGTCTCCTCGTGACTTTCCCCTTCAACTACAAATTGCGCAATGGTTTTGTCAGCAAACGTTGGATATTCATGCCTTCTTAACGTGTGTTTTGTTTACGGATGTGGCACTGTTCACGATTGTGGGGGGGGGGGAATTTTCGGTAACCACAACAGCCAGTGTTAGTATTGCGATAATCCGAAGGATACTGTAGTGCGCAATTATCAGTCCAAATTTTCTGTCTGTGTGTGGGCTGGCACTGTAGCCGACCATCTTGTTGGGCCGTACATTTTACCGAACCGACAATGTGGTGGCAATTACCACGTGTTTGTACGTGACGTCTCACCACAGCGCCTGAAGAATGTTCCACTGAAAGTGAAGCAACAATTATGGTTTCTGCATGACGGTGCACCTCCACATTATGACCGCAATGTCAGGAACTGCTTGAATAAAAGGTTCCACAATCATTAGACTGGCAGGGGTGGGCCTGTTCCTTGGCCACCTCGATCTCCCAATCTCACTCCGATGTATTTATTTCTGTGGGGGGATATTAAGCATCTCGTTTACGCAACCCTTGATAAATACCGCAGAAGATTTTGTTGACTGTGTTGCTGCAGCTGCAATGGTCGTCTCGAAAATACATGGAATCTTTTAACGTACAAAGACAATCACTGGTACGCAAATGCCACCTATCTATTGAAGTCAATGGCAAGACATCTTAGCAATGTCTTATGTGTAACATGGCAACTCTCCTTTCGTGGAAATGGTACTTAGTACGTATAACTGTGACCCACCCTAGCAGCAAAACAGTCGAAGTACATAATTTTTGGTACATATCATCTTGACTTCCTCTATCATCCCCCAAACGTTGTAAATTACATTTTGTTCCATTCTGTATAACGATTAGTAAACTTTGTAGAAGTAGNTTAGCAATGTCTTATGTGTAACATGGCAACTCTCCTTTCGTGGAAATGGTACTTAGTACGTATAACTGTGACCCACCCTAGCAGCAAAACAGTCGAAGTACATAATTTTTGGTACATATCATCTTGACTTCCTCTATCATCCCCCAAACTCTATCATCCCCCAAACGTTGTAAATTACATTTTGTTCCATTCTGTATAACGATTAGTAAACTTTGTAGAAGTAGAACTGGTTATGGAAAATCATGGTAAAGGCTAATTGTACTGGAAATACTGAAGATAAAGAAAATATAGTTAAAATTAGTGAACAATGTGTGTTTGAATACTCAGCTATTGAAATGCCCACGGTTAATTATTCAGCAATTAATGCCACCTAATAGCAACACACTAAAATTTTCTTTAAAAGACTTGAATATGTATTAGAAAGTATATTTAACTATAATACTCGCAGGAAAGTTATAACATGTGGCAATTTATATATAGATTTTAACTTAAAGAATAAATATAAGCGTGAACTTGAAATATTTTACCCAGTATTGAAAATAAAATCAAGGGTAGCGCAATGTGCACAATAACCTCAGCAACAGCAGTTGGTTAAGTGTTAAGTAACATAATTTTATATGATGTTGTAAACATGCACGTGGGTTTATCTAACTACCAAGCACGGGTTTTTTAATTAAAATATCAGGAAATTTCCAAGAAAACTTTTAGTAATAAACACTATAGATTCCCAAGGAATTTCTGCACTAGTACTTTCCAAGTGTTCAATTTCAAACTATCCTTGGAAACATGAATATAACTGATTGTTCAAAAATGTTTAAATAAAAACTTTAACAAAATCTTAAATATATTTCTCCTTTTCTTTAAAGAAACATTTCCAGTTGTAGCTAAACTTAACCATACAAATGGAAACAAAGGTAACAGAGCTACCTGGTATAGCAAGGGTATCATTATTTAGAGCAGAAATTAAAAGCATTACATAGGATTAGGAACCAAACATTATGAGTATTTACAAAATTACTACGAAGCTTACAAAATAATTTACCCCAGAACCTTAAAATTAGCAAAGGAATGACGTACTAGTAAAAAAAAATAAGAAATCGGTAAATAAACCAAGGAGAATCTCGAATATAATTAATAAAGATGTAGGTGAAAAAAAAAAGTTATCATAGAAGTAATGAGAACATATTTCAGTCTTGTAAAGAAATAACATAAGATTTTAACAAATAGACTTAAATGTTAGCTCCAAACTTAACTTTATCAACAATATACCACGAAACGTAGCACTAAACATAATACAAAATAATACAAAAACTACATAATCTATTTTAATCTTCATCCAGTAACAAAAGAAGTAAAACTAATACTATGTACGTTAAAGAATGAAACACCACAAGATATATATCGTCTATCAAATAAATTCATAGAATGATGTGGACAGAATTTAGTAAAACCTCTAATTATGTTAATTAATCAAAGTTGTAAAGAAGGTACTCTTCCTAGTAGACTGAAATTCGCTAAAGTTATGCCTATTTTTAAAAAGGCAGACAAACAAGTATAGAAAGTAAGTTTACTTCCAGTCTTCTCAAAAATATTGAAAAAGCTATGTACAACAGGTTAGTCAGATACCTGGAGATAATAATATATGAAATAAATCCACAATGACTGCAGTAAATCAATTAACTAAAAAAACATAATAAACTCACTTGACAAAGGAACAATTACATGTGGCACTTCTTGCGATTTGTCAAAAGATTTTTACTTTGTTAACAGTGCAATTTTATTTAATAGACTAAATTATTATGGCATTACAGGTCGAGCATTCAGCTGGTTTCAATTTTATCTCATGCAAAGATATCAAAGAATATCAAAAATTTAAAATTGTAGGAAAAATTGTGTTATCTATTTCTGAGTGGGAAAATATTACTAATGGGCCACCACAAAGAAGTATATTTAGCACCTTATTGTTCCTAATTTATTTTAATGACATACCAATTGAAATTAAACATGCTCATACAACTCAATTAGCATATGAAACACGCATAATTATTAATAATATAACCTATAAAATTTTAGATTTCAAACCATGTAGACACTGAATTCATTAGACTAATGGTTCAAGGCAAATAAATTGATTTTAAACATTAATAAAACCAAGTTCATGCAAATCAGTAAACACATCTCTGAAAGTCTAGAAATACTACCAACACATAAGAAAAGAATGGAATAGGTGATAGTAACAAAATTTATTGGATTACACACTGACAACTTTTAACAGGGAGTGAACGCATCGTTACTTGATAAAATAAACTCTCTTCAGTCAGCTTGTTGTTGAGGCCCTTAAGATAAATAGTGGATGACAAAACTTTGAAATTGGCCTATTTTACACATTTTCACTTTATAATGAGATATGATATCGAGTTTTAGGGAAATGCATCAGAAAGTAAAAACATTTTCTTACTCCAAAATAAAGCATTAAGAATTTTCAACCAAGGTTAATAAATTTACCTCTTGTAGGAAATTATTCAAAGTAAACATCAAACGTCCAATTTATAGTGAATATGCAATATGCGTAATCAAATTCTTCAATAAAAATGAAATAAGTTACCAAAAATGAAGCGGTGCACGACTCTTACAAAATAAATTCTTACAAACTGAGAATTAACCAACACTCAAGTGCACTATTTAAAAAGGTATATTCCAATCTAGTCTATCTCTCTTTAATACTTGAACATATAATTTTAGATAATTACTTGCAGAAATTTAACAAATTAATACTTGAATTGATGGATGCATATTGCTGCCATAATCCAACATAAATTTATGAATATATTTCACAGTTATGAAATCAGTGATATATATATAATATATATATATATACATATATATACATATATACATATACATATATTCCAAAATTCCAAACAAAGTACATTTATTTAGTTTGTAAAACAGTGTTACGTAATGTGTAGTAATGTCATGTTATATTACATATAAGTGTATTGAATGTATTGACTTCAACATATGTAGAGTACTATTTGCACTTAGCTTTATTTATATTAGTTAGGCTAGTAGGTTATATTTTGTACAATTCTATAACACATTTTTTATGACAAATCCTATATCCAAGAACGTGTTCTCAACGGATCATACTGAAGCTTGAAATAAATAAAACAAATAAATAAATGGTTACTTTCAACTTTTCTAAAGCCTGCTAACGTTCTACTTTCAGGCTATTCCTCCGCCTTATGCTAACAAGGCTCAATGAAATTTATAAAATTATACTGAAGGGACAACGCACCGCGTTCGTGCGCACTCAGTTTAATAATATTTTTCATGGGAACCTTTTCTTACTAGGCATTACCAACACATGTATTTTCTCTGTTTTGATCTGTATTAATTATAAATGAAATAGGCTATCATAATTTACCGATAAAATGTGTGTAAAAGTCCAGTTTACCCCAAAATAGGATACATTAATATTAACATAAGAAAAAAACGTTTGTGATACATGACATATTCAGGAAACAATCAAACACGTCCTACGGGGGTGATTTTCAAAAGTTTGATTCAAAAGGAGTGAAGATAGTTAGAATATATTATATAGTTACATCGGCCTTCGTAACCACAACCAATGATTGTATGAACGCCACTTGGATGGCAATGGGCCGGGGCTTATTGTTTCTCTTCCCAAAACCTTTGCTATGCTGCCCTTTCTGTACTTAGAATTGACGTATTTTAACAACGCCACGCACAATGTAGTGCTGTGAAAAGGCCTTCAACCCTCAGCTGCTAGTTAAAAATCAGGCATAATGACCCCATCCCCACCTCTCTTCTACTCCACGGGGCTGAAGGCGCTATTATAAAATTCAGGAAGGTTTTACGGAAACATTATTTAACTACGGGTTAAAATACTCCTACTTAGAGCCACGTTATGCATTCCCACGTTATACACTGAGTTGTTAGCGGCTAAGTTCCAATTGAGGTCGTGGCTGTAACGTCAGTTACTTATTTGAGCCACGTACGGAGACACTAAACCAATGGTTATCCTCTCGTAAGTAATCGGAACGCTAGGAAAAGTGAACTCCATACGAAGGTAAAAATTGAATAAGTTGGGAAAGAAGCAAGTTGAGAAAGCAGTCAATGACGTACTCTGGTTCTCAATCATTATATGCCAGTGAGAAATTATCCAATGTATTAAAAAAATTTGGTGCTAACTATTTAAGTTACAAGGTTAGCCATGAGTTCTTGCTAATAACATATAGCAGACTCAGTTTTTAAAACTCGCTTTAAAACTGGGGATTTTTTAATTGAGCCCCTTTCTCGGTTTAAAATGTGT
This sequence comes from Clitarchus hookeri, assembly GCA_002778355.1. Taxonomy (NCBI): domain Eukaryota; kingdom Metazoa; phylum Arthropoda; class Insecta; order Phasmatodea; family Phasmatidae; genus Clitarchus; species Clitarchus hookeri. The sequence goes on along the minus strand of NQII01003479.1, from coordinate 214,320 downwards.
TTAATAAATTAGTTACTGTAGCGCTGAAACGGTTTCTTTGAGTAAGCAGTGGGTGTCAGAAACAGGCATTTCCCTTGTTATAAAGAGGCGTTGAAGTAGCGAAAATTACAAAACACCTTCAATTTAATGAACTTAAATGCTAACGTCATTGCCCACTTCTTCGGTCGGCAAATAAAATATTTGGGGATGCTAAGGATAAAATGAGTTCTGGCGCCGCTGGCTCGGGAAATTTTTGTGTGGCTGACAGGGCATGTCAGCCTTTTCACAAGCGTTAACACTCTGAGAACTATGGCCGAGAGTGGATTGGGCAATACTTGGGTGAATATTTCTCTGCCGGTAAAAAAAAGTACAACTGACTTAGTTGTAGTTCATTGTTTCGCTAATTTTATCAAGATTTTTAAATAGAAAACATAAAATCACCGACAATTTTCTTTAATGAAAGACAAATTATTGCACAAATGCTGAAAATAGCGTGACGTTATGTACATAATTTTACATAAGGAAAAAACATAATTCTGGTTGGAACACGTCCAACTGGACACTCATTGGCTGACATTCAGCCGGTGATGAAATTTAAGGCGGTCGCGTACCTGGTTCTTGAAACTACTTTGTAGCATGTTTTTAAAACGCGATTATTGACGAAACTATTTAACGTGTCCCCGATATGTTTACCTACTGTTATGTTCTTGTAATAAGGCCTTACTAGCCTGATCGTATTCGCAAGCATATCGCCGGTAATTGGGACACGAGCCATGAGCGCCTAAATCTCAACACAAGGAATCCCCTCCAACTGGTTGGAAGGCGTTGCCGTTTGTTATAGACAACACGCGCCGGGTGTTAAGGCAGGAAGCGCGGCGGATGGCGTCTTTGTCGTCGATACGCTACACCATGAAGACGTCAGGAGATGGGGTGTGCCGACCGCCGTAATACTTCTACTGGCATCAACCTTCGGAGCCATGATTAAGGCGAAGACTGTCCATATAACTAGCTTCAATAATTAATAATGTACCGTGGCTTATTAATGTGTGAGAATTATAATTATAATAACATTTTAACCTTTCACTATATATCGAAGCTCTCCAGATTTAACTAATATTTACTTTAAAACGAGTTGTAACTGTTGTTAAGTTAATACAATGTTTATCAAGCCTACCTAATTCATTCTATATCTGAGTAAGCATCCCCTAAAACATTGTAATGCCTAATTTTTAAAAGCAAAAATTACAACACTACGAAAAGAAAACATATCCCAGGCGAGGATGGAATGGTAGGGGAGACTGGGTCGGTTGTAACAACTCGAATATTCGCAAAACTATCCACGGTTGGTGAGGGGTACAAGGGGAAAGACACGCGGCTTGCCTGTACGGACCTGATCGGCAGTGTTGCGTCGCCCTCCGCGCGCTTTGTTTGCTTGTAGAGGCACCTATTGTGTTTTGTCACACGAAAGTAAGTATTTTTGGTCGATTTCATTCTTGGGTTGCTTCTTTAATATTATAATTTACGTCTTGAGATTTTTCCTACGTAATTGGTGGACTTAAGAGGTAAGTAAACAGCAACAAGTTTTTGTGTAGGTTATTTTCTCTCGCCTCTGAAACCGTTTCACAGGCGCATT
>NQII01003479.1:185831-212585 GCA_002778355.1 Clitarchus hookeri | reverse complement strand
GGGGGGGGGGGGGGTTACGGTTGTGAAAATTTTTGTGGGTACGGTTGTAACGTTAGTAATATTTTTGTTTTGCATTGCAGATGTCCAGGAAACGTGTCAGGAAGACATCGAGAGGTGTCAGCGACACATCGCGTTACAAGGATGCATATGACGAAGTTAAAAGTGGCAGTTCTTTGAGACGAGCGGCAGAGATCTACAGAGTTAACCACGTATCTCTGCTACAATACATACAAAAGAGATGCCATGAACGAAGGTGCCGAGGCAGAAAATATTAGTATGGGATATGTAGCTCATAACAGTCTTTTCGGAAGATCAAGAACATCTACTCGCCAAATACCTCATCCGTTGTGCATATATATAATTCAGTATTTCTAATAAAGAGGTAAGAAAGTTAAATACAACTTAAAGATACCTTTTAGAAGTTGTTTTCTTTGATTAGATACTATTTTGCTAGCTTCAGATTTTTTTTAAATACGACGTTAACTTGAAAACGTTAAATTATAAAGTGATTAAAGAAGACTGGTTAAAATGTTACTAAAATGGTGCCATATTAACCTTAAATAATGTAAAAGTACTCGCAGGTGATTTATTAGTAATAAAACTGATTGAAATGGGTGCATTGTGTATTATATGTGTATGTTTCAACTGACCCGCATCACTGTTACAACCGTCCTTGGCATGGAGTCAGTTGTAACAGTGGCACACTTTGTGAAACGTCTCTTGTCTGGTAACTACTGCATCTAGGCCTATCAGTTTAATATAAATTTGAAGACAAATGAGTACTCTTCTATGTCAAGCGACTTANTGAAATGCGTGCATTGTGTATTATTTGTGTATGATTCAACTGACCCCCATCACTGTTACAACCGTCCTTGGCATGGAGTCAGTTGTAACAGTGACACGTTTTGTGAAACGTCTCCTGTCTGGCAACTACTGCATCTAGGCCTATCAGTTTAATATAAAATTTGAAGACAAATGAGTACTCTTCTATGTCAAGCGACTTGTTTGTTGTTTACAGCCAGAATGGCAACGCCACGAGTGATCAAAGCAAAATTGTTACAACCGTACCCAGTCTACCCTACTTTCTAGGTAACTCTGATGCTATAAGTATTGTTTTGGATCCTTTTGACATCGCTAAAAACGGCTCACTCATACGCGGCGCCAACTCAATGCCATGCTCGCACCGTAGCCGTAGCCGTATGCCCAATCAAACAAGACCACATTTATTTAAATCGTGTTATAAGTCACGAAGTTAAGTGTCTGGACTCATCACCCTGCAAAACATGGCATCGCCGTTTCCGTCCTGGTACCCATTTTAAAGATATATTCACGTCAAAATAATTGCAGTACATCAAGAAAAATGTAGCCTCAAGACCTACATACGCAAACTTAACTATACCACATACTACAACACTGAACACGATAGCCATGATGGCATTCCACACAAAAACAACCCAGCCTGCGTGCCATAAAAATGTTAGCATAGTTGTGTAAGAGAAGCTCCAGCATTGAAATAAGTTTCTGAAACTCTGCTCATGTAACCCGTTTTCATCCTCCAGATGTTCTTAATGTGAGTAATGTTTCCTCGGCGTTTTTTCATGTTACACACAGCCTGTGTAGCTTTGTACACTGTTAGAAAAAATGTCCATAGAATTACGGAAAATACCTGTTACTAATTATTCAGACATCTGCATTATATTACGGTCTCTTCGTTTTTATTAATAACGTTCTCTCCGTAAATTTCACATTATTATCCGTGAATTCACGGAACGTGTCCACAAACTTGCAAGTTTGTTTTTTTAATCTGCTCTTTATAAAAAGGGGTAACAAAAGGTAACAAGGGGGATATGTGGGCTATTCACTGTGTATAAAAATTTATATAAAAAATAAAAAATTTTGTCTGGTAGCGGGAATCGAACTCGGAAAATAATTTTAATAGACCAACGCTTAACCAACCTACCACGCGTTTACAGGAAGTTCTGTTGTAATTACAGATTTTATGTACAATGATCCATATACCTCTTAGTTTCTAGTCATGTTAGAGTGTGTGAGATTTTTTTTGGGTTTATAAACAGGGGTAAGAAAAAAAATTATTTTCATAATGTCTTTCACTGTGTATAACAGAGAAATTAAAAAAATTTAAATATTTTGTCCCATAGTGGGATTTGAACACGAATCTAACATTTAATAAGCAGTAACTGGAACCACTCTCCTTTATACGAAGTAAATAGTAAATATGGATTTTCATTAAAGTGATGAACGCGCCTGTCTTAGTTTTAAGTCGTGTTAGAGCCCTTGCTATATTTGCGGTTTATAAAACGATGTTACGACAATATAGTTTTATTTTCGTTATGTGCGTGTTTCACTGCGTATACAAAAGATTTTGTCCTGTAGAGGAATTTCAACAATAATCAACAAATTGGCACGGATATTTTTCGGTTGACTTAAGTTTATTCATCTCCTTATTTACAGCGTAGGTGGTCAATTATCTTTACACGAATGTCATCCTGCTGCTGAAGCTTGTTGGACCTGACTATATGACACCTCTAAGTGGTGTTGCCATAAGAACGATATCGCCCACAGAAGTAGAATTATTTTTGTCTTCTGCGCGTGTCTCTGAATTTGATTCAAGAACTTTCAAAAGCGTGTGGTAAAACCGATACAAGAACTTTTGGTTAGATTTGCTTTTCCACCTGATTTATATATGTATATATTTATGTATAATATAAATGTGTATTTGTGTTGCTTAACTTGAATATATTCTAGAGTCTTTAACTAACATTTAAAAGGATGTATTTATATAAACAGTATTGTAAACTCGAATACAATCAACTTTGTTGTGCTACTGATATTGGCAAAAAAAAAACAGTTCAATGTTGAGACACGGATAGTTTTTACTACGCACCTGTCGTGCGCACACTACGCCATATTCAATCTACTATAAACATCGTTTTCCATTCCCTGCCATCACAGTTTGTACCTACAGAAGAGGGTTTCTTGTTTTAGACTTGTCGGTGGTTGCTAAATTTCTAATTATTCTTATTTTCCGATTTTTAGTAGTTTTGGCAACATTCACTAAAATATATAGGAATGTTTCCACGTTTTCATTTTAAAAAATGTTTGTGCTGGTATTGTGGAGATAATTTTTTTTGCTATGTGTGATTTTGCGAGTCCTATGAATTCGTGGGTCGCTCACATGGTTATAGTATTATTTTTAAACGTTAAAAATAGTTTTATTTGTTTTCAAAATGTCTAAGATTACACCATTGAGTGGCTCATTCTGTATAGTGTAAATAGGAAACTGTTTGTTGGAATACTGTCCTAAGTATTTATGTATGTTCGCTCGCACTAGAGAGAAAAAGAAAGAAATTAAACGAAAAAAAAAAACATATAAAATAAAGTGCGATGATGTCAAGTAAACGGAATGTGTGCGTTTTCGTTTCGTATACGATAAGAGTTAATTTTGGACTGTTATTTCGGTACAATACACAATTTACAGTCATTCCTGGAACTAAAACTAAAAATACTTCTTTGACAGCCACAAATTTACTTACAGCATGTTCTCTTTAACAGGCAGAAGAAATAAGGTGTTGATTTTATTTTAATAAGAAGTTATGGCTGTAAGCACAAAGTAATGAAGGGCCTGCGTGAATTCTATTAAATGGGCAATTCAGTGGTCCTGTGTTCACATCACGCCACTATTATGAGTGTACTGTAAGCAGCTTATGTAAATACATTGTTTCAAAGGAGTGCATTACTGTAGTTTAACAAAGATAAGTTTCTAGGAGAGATTCCAGATTGCATTGTGCAGTCAAGCAGAGGTACTGTTACGTCATAAATTTTAGGCTACGGACTTTAAAGGTTTTGTTAGTATTTTCGACTAAGGAGTAGGGAAGGTTTACAACCAAACTGAAGTTATATACAAGACTGAACAGGGATTTAATTTAAATAGCTTAGGACGTACTACAATAAATATGAGCTTTTGGCGAGGGAGGTCCAAGATATTACCGATGAGCTACTCAAATGTCACTAACCTGTATGTACCGTTGGCGTATGCTGAATGCTACGAAGGAAAGCGATGAGCGGCATACCAAGCTTCATCTTGAGGGTTGATCTTCTCGGCGTGGATCCACAGACACCGAGTTCAAAGTGTTGCAAAGCGTTAGGCCTATATACAGTAGTTTTTTGGTAGTATAATTGCCCTGAATACCGTGCCGCTGGGAGGGGAGGTTCACTGGCGCTTTACTGCTTTGTTTTACAAAACTGTAAGCTTAATTGTTGCAACGTGATTTGTATTCTTCCCAACAGGTCGCTGCACTTTGTTTGGCTTGCCCGCTTTGACAGATTCATGACAATACTAAGACTGGTATAGCATATTCGCGGTTTCTTCACACTTTTTGAATCAAGCCTTTGAAAAGTGACCCCATGTATGACGTGTTTGGTTGTTCCCTTAATATATCACGTATCACAAGCATTTTATACTTCTTTTGACATAAAAATGCATTTATTCTTGTTCTATTGAGCTTTTACTTATATTCTATTTATAAATTAAAATATATAATTTACAATTAATGTGAATAAAAACGGGGAGAATATAGGTGTGTTGGTAATGCCTAGTAATAAATAGTTCTTATGCAGAATATTATTGAAATGAGTGCACACAAATGCGGTGCGTCGTCCCATTGTTGTAATTTTCTAGACCTACTTAGGCTTTGTCTGCATTAAGCGGAGGAATATGCTGAAAGTAGAACTTCAGCAGGGCTTCAGAAAAGTTGGAAGTAACAGTGAATAGACTAGTCGCCGTTGTAAAGGGCACGAGGTGGACTAGAACCTCTTTAGTATTGCCGTTTTTATTCTCGTCTCACGGTGGTTATGCACAGAGGCTGCAGTTGACCGGACCTCCTGGTTGACCCTTTCAGTCACGATGTCCTATATATGGAGCGTTGCGCAAGAACTGGATTTTATGATCTTCACTCTAAATAACAGAAAATACCGTCCCATGAGGGAAGTCCCGTAGAGTGAATATGGAACAGAGCGATCCCGCTGGCAGGGCACAACCAATCTCCGTGTCCCAACATTGAACTGCTTTACTGCCAACACGGCTATCATAAACGACGTCAATAGGTTTAGAGCAGTGGTACTCAGACTTTTTTTAGGGGGCCATATTAAGAAAAACTAAGACCACCGCGATCTGCACTTACGACACTTGACATAATAATATTTGTGAACTAAAAGTAGGTAGATAATTCGGTGACATTTAAAAGTCANCTGCACTTACGACACTTGACATAATAATATTTGTGAACTAAAAGTAGGTAGATAATTCGGTGACATTTAAAAGTCATAGTGTCGTGTATCGTCTTGCAAGTCGTTTGTTTATTCGTTCGATATTGTGATGGCGGGCGTAGGCAGTACATCAANGAGTGTCGTGTATCGTCTTGCAAGTCGTTTGTTTATTCGTTCGATATTGTGATGGCGGGCGTAGGCAGTACATCAAAAATTTTTACAGAAGTCGCCTGATTAATAAACACTTCGACGATATTGTGATAATTGCATGCAACACAAGGAAGCTGAATTATAATAAAATAATGAAAAATATCGTCTAGTTTTATTAGTGACTTTAAATTTTAATAAATTCGTTTTATGTGTTGCTGTTTTATTTTTGTAACAGACGCCGTAAAAATAAGAATTTAGTAACTTGTATTTACTGAAGCCGGCGAGCGCGGGCCACAAAGAATGGGCCCGCGGGCCGCAGTTTGAGCACCCCTGGTTTAGAGGAAACAAGTGCTTGAGATGTTTGTATAGTTCCTCTAACCAATTTGTAATGCATTTTGACTAAATTTTAATTCGATAAAGAATTTTATTCGTACAAAAGTGATAGTATTTTGAAAATTAAGATATGAAGAATTACTTTCGTCACTGTTGACCATGTGACTTTGACAGTTGTGTCGCTTTGGGGGTAGATCAATTTTGGATACATGCGCAGAAGACAAAGAAGCTGTGGTCTACCTCATCTTTAGTATATGGGAAGTCCCCCAGCGGGAGACATAATTATTTGCTGAGACTTTATTCCGTGGTCTAATGAAGAGCTGGCATCCAATAATAACTAGCGCAAACACANGACATAATTATTTGCTGAGACTTTATTCCGTGGTCTAATGAAGAGCTGGCATCCAATAATAACTAGCGCAAACACAATTTGATTGGTCCTGACACATGCCACAGCGTTATACTGATAGACGTACAGTTTATAAAAATGGTTTATTGCTACGCCTAAAATTACGAATTTATCTAAGAGACTCTAAAGGCTAAGGTGGGCTGTGAACTAGGTATTTCACTAATAACTTGTTAAATAAAATTTTGCTCAGTTTGTGATTTGCCCAAAAATCCTACGTTTATTTAAACATCAGCGATTCATTCAAAGTAATCTGATGACTTAGAAATAACGTTAAAATATGGCTCTTGGCTCTCAATGTCAGTCCGCTGTGGCATTGATCTACTTCAGCTCTGTAGGGCTGTGTTGTGTCATACAGCCATGTTCGCAACGTTTCCGTTCACAAGTGTACTACAGGATGAAAGACGTTGTGTAGTCGTAACTCGGCGGTGGAAGGACACTTATTTTGTGTAAATAGTTATTATTAATTACATGTAATATCTAGCTCACAATATGAGAAAACGATGTAATTATTAACCTTACAGTATTTTCTTTTGAGTTACAAAACATCACTTCAGCAAACCACGACGAGAAGTCACGAAATGTGTACGGCCACTTACGTCCTTGTAACTTTATCTTATCAATAAAATTTGTCGTAAAAGAATTTATGATTTCTCAGTGTTCAACTTTAGTTTTTATTGGTCTTAAATTCAACACTATTTGATAACGCCGGTGCCCTTGATTTTCTAGTCATAATTACAAAACGTAGACGCGATGCGCCTTCTCCGCCGCTGTTGAATAATCGTGGATTGCACTGCGAATTCATCCAGTCCTTAATAAATAATGTACTTCTCCTCCGGAATTGTATCGGATACCAGTCAGCCAACCGTTCACTGGCATTTGTTTAGATCTCCCGTCCAGGTACCGCGTAAACATTTTTTTTAATCCCCCAGACAATTGTTTTTGCCGATGGCAGAAAAAATTTGCTAATTGCTCCTAATTTGATTGATCTCTCTGGCGGAACCGCGTCGAGGAGGGAAGCAGGGAACATAGTGAGCTAACTGTTTTAGCCGTGGAGTGTGTGTGTGTGTGTGTGGGCGCGCGCGCTCGTGTGTGTGTTAGGTAAATTGAATCAATCGCGTGGAAGAATCGACNCTCCATCAACCCCTCCCCATCGCCGCACTTTGTGTACTGCCCGCGGGAAAGGAAAATGTGGGAGGGAGAGGAGTCCTTTTTTTTTCCAACAGACCTCGATGCGACCGAAATACGATTTCCATTGGTTCGTCCCATTAGCGACCTGCTAAAAAGCCACACACACGAACACACATGCACACACGCGTACACAAACGTCGCACTTTCCGATTACACGACAATTGAGACAAGCACTTTTTAAATGATTCCGTGGCCTACCTGCGAAATCTTTAGTGATTAGTGAAACCGCCATTTTCCAAAGCAAATGGATTTAGGATTTAATACNCGTGGCCTACCTGCGAAATCTTTAGTGATTAGTGAAACCGCCATTTTCCAAAGCAAATGGATTTAGGATTTAATACTGTCATTCTTTCATAGGTCAGAAAGTAGTATTAGTTTTGAATTTTCGCGTTCTGTTCATGTATAAAATTAAAATACGCTTTAGCCTGTGCCGTTTTGCTAAAAAAAAAAAACTCCCTGCGTTATATCAGATAAGCAGCGTATTCGAATATGTGAAGTAATGTTACTTATAATGANCGTGGCCTACCTGCGAAATCTTTAGTGATTAGTGAAACCGCCATTTTCCAAAGCAAATGGATTTAGGATTTAATACGGTCATTCTTTCATAGGTCAGAAAGTAGTATTAGTTTTGAATTTTCGCGTTCTGTTCATGTATAAAATTAAAATACTCTTTAGCCTGTGCCGTTTTGCTAAAAAAAAAAAAAAACTCCCTGCGTTATATCAGATAAGCAGCGTATTCGAATATGTGAAGTAATGTTACTTATAATGANTAAAAAAAAAAAACTCCCTGCGTTATATCAGATAAGCAGCGTATTCGAATATGTGAAGTAATGTTACTTATAATGAGGCCTACAAATTTTTATCACTTTTTGTTTATCTAAGCATTTAACCAGCACCACAAGTATTTTTCTATTTTGTTTACAGAATAATAATTAATGGTTATGTAATTTCCAGAGTTAGTTACTTAGCATTGTCTTCATAATCATTTGAAAAACGGAAAAATGAAGAGCAATAGAAAACACATAAAATACAAGGAACAGAATTTCCCAACATTTCGCAAATATTACTTTAGTCGATCTTACATTTGAACGGCCCTCNCCATCTTATATTTGAACGGCCCTCTGGTCAAATTTTTACAAACAAGTTATATACACCATTTTGTATATTTTTCTGAATCTGCAATGAACTTTCAGCTGCAGCAATAATCTTTATTGCTGGTAACACGTCACCATAGTTTGCCACGTCCTAATTCCGGTTTACCGGTTTATCTGCAGTTATTTTCTGCTCTGGACTTCAAGTTCCGAAATATTGAACTGAGCAAAACTACATGTCTTAAGACTACAGCGTCCATAGCAGACAACACTGAAGGTTAGCCGTTTCCCCGGCGATGCTCTATACTCACTTCGCTTCACCCTTGTCTGCTCTCAAGACATCGATGTTAAGAGCCGCCAAATATCTTCCACTCCCAATCCCCTACATGCCGGTATCACCCTGTGGTCACGCCCACAGTCCATTCCCCGTTAGTTCCAACTCTTCTGACGCCCTGCTTAAGTTCTACTTCCACAATATTCCTCCGCCTCATGTTAACAGTTTAATCAAGTATATAAAATTACACCAACGGTACAGCGCACCGAATACGTACGCACTCAGTGTAATAATATTTTTCATTAGAACTATTTCTTACTATGTATTACAACAGAACGCTGTTTTATTTATATTACTTACAAATACTAAATATTATAATTTAAAGAAAAATATAAGTAAAAGTTAAATTTTAAAAAATATAAAGTATGTTTGTATTAACGGTAGGAAACAACCAAGGACGTCCTACATGCGATGATTTTTCAAAGGTTACACCTGAAAGTTGAAACTCTACCACGCTACCAGTTCACACAAATTCAGTAGTTTTTAATTACGACTGATGCACTAGTGCTTGAGAAACAGCTTTTGTATTAATTTCCCATTATCTGGGTATTGGTTCAAATTTGTATTACTCTTCCCAATGGTAACTAAACGTTGCCATGGTCAATATCATTTGCATTGGTTGTATTACCAAGGAATATAAATAAGTTTCAACCTGACGGGTTCGTCAAGATAGTGGCTTCATTTTGTCTTCCTTTCANTAATATTTTTCATTAGAACTATTTCTTACTATGTATTACAACAGAACGCTGTTTTATTTATATTACTTACAAATACTAAATATTATAATTTAAAGAAAAATATAAGTAAAAGTTAAATTTTAAAAAATATAAAGTATGTTTATATTAACGGTAGGAAACAACCAAGGACGTCCTACATGCGGTGATTTTTCAAAGGTTACACCTGAAAGTTGAAACTCTACCACGCTACCAGTTCACACAAATTCAGTAGTTTTTAATTACGACTGATGCACTAGTGCTTGAGAAACAGCTTTTGTATTAATTACCCATTATCTGGGTATTGGTTCAAATTTGTATTACTCTTCCCAATGGTAACTAAACGTTGCCATGGTCAATATCATTTGCATTGGTTGTATTACCAAGGAATATAAATAAGTTTCAACCTGACGGGTTCGTCAAGATAGTGGCTTCATTTTGTCTTCCTTTCATCAACTCGTCTCAAGTAGAAGCCACGTGGAGCGTGTATGCTCTGCAACTGCAATGTGAGCTAGGGACGAGAGTTGACGTGGAGCCTGTCTCGGAAAACAGGATACGTTTTATTACCAAATCTTGTATGTCATCCAGCTGCACAAGGAGACAAATGTCTTGACGGGTGCCGTACCAACTGTATAACAGCTACTATGGCAGACCTTGCGTAAACTTTTACAGAATCTGCTACCGTGTGATACGACCATTGGCGAGCCGAGCACGGCCATCGCAGACCACTTCGGGGAAGATAGGAAAGGATGAACGTGTGTAACTTCCGGTTGCCAATCATCGACGCTGCCGAGCGTCAAAGTACATAGAATTATCATAGAAATATATTTGACGTGTCAGTTAACTGGTCACTGTGTCTTCGCGCATCGAACCCGTGACCCTGCATTCAAGTCTCTCGTTCTATCGACCGGTTGATTCGCCTCGTACACATCATCCTTCATGTATTAATATTGATGAGGAGGGAAATCGTGTGAAGAGGTAATAAAAGTAGCAGATAATGCCGGCTTCTAGATAATTCTAATGCCACATTTCTCTCTCTTTTTTTCCTTGTACATTTTTTCCCCGACCCTGCTGCTTGAGCAGCAAAAGGGTCTATGTGCTGACAGCATTAAGCTACTCTTCAACGCAGTGAAGTCCACTATCTTGCTGAATGCAACTTGTTATAAAAATATTTATCCAAAGTAAGACTTTTTAAAGAAACGTAATTGTTTTGGTATAACAAGCTTCTAATCAGCAAACCTCACGAAATACCAGTGGTGGCAAACTGACGTTTAAAGCAACGTATTTAAATTTGGCGAATGCGTTGAATGGAAGCCTATTGCTTTTAAATCCATAATTACGAGTTCTCTTTGATAGATGGAGTTTGGCCCGTGCTTTTTTTTAAGTGCATAATGACATTTCATACAATGATGAGAATGAAANTTTTTTTTTTTTTTTTTTTTTACTTAAAGGTGAAAACGTAATTTATTAATATTCTCAGCTAATACGGAAACGTTGGTCTCTGTTCAGTCCCCAGTCAGTGCAACATTCTCTATATAGGCTGTTCACGGTAAAGTAAGCATTTTTGAGGGCCTAGTTACTTTTTCCTTTCAACCATTTTTTTTATTCTTTAACCACATTTTCAAATAAATATTGTCAAGTTAGTAATTAACACAGTGTGTATATCCCCCCATGCTCGGAAGTTAACGTCTAAGGCTAAAATAAAATAGCCTATATTTATTTACTATTATTCCAAATGAGAAGGTTTTCAAAAGTGCTCACTTTATCGTGAATAGCCTATAGTAGGTTACCATGTGGGTAGTGCAACATTATTATTATTATTATTATTATTGTCAAGTATAATGCATATAAGACTACTAGGGAGATGGCGTGTTTAGTCAAATTGTTCTGCNTTTTACTTAAAGGTGAAAACGTAATTTATTAATATTCTCAGCTAATACGGAAACTTTGGTCTCTGTTCAGTCCCCAGTCAGTGCAACATTCTCTATATAGGCTGTTCACGGTAATGTAAGCATTTTTGAGGGCATAGTTAATTATTACTTTCAGCCATTTTTTATTCTTTAACCACATTTTCAAATAAATGCTGTCAAGTTAGAAATTAACACAGTGTGTATATCCCACCGCGCTCGGAAGTTAACGTCTAAGGCTAAAATAAAATAGCCTATATTTATTTACTATTATTCCAAATGAGAAGGTTTTCAAAAGTGCTCACTTTATCGTGAATAGCCTATAGTAGGTTACCATATGGGTAGTGCAACATTATTATTATTATTGTCAAGTATAATGCATATAAGACTACCAGGGAGATGGCGTGTTTAGTCAAATTGTTCTGCNTATTATTATTATTATTGTCAAGTATAATGCATATAAGACTACCAGGGAGATGGCGTGTTTAGTCAAATTGTTCTGCTTTAACATCTAAAAGACGCATACAACCATTCCTTAAGCGGGGCATGAACCCAGGACTACTTCGTCCGCANGTTCTGCTTTAACATCTAAAAGACGCATACAACCATTCCTTAAGCGGGGCATGAACCCAGGACTACTTCGTCCGCATGCCAGCACCTTAGACTCCACTCCCACACACACACTAAATCTGAATCAGGAGTTTCAATCAATGTAACTATTATTACTGAAACGTCGGTTAATGAGCTGTAAACTACTGGCGAATTAGTGTAATGCGCTGAGGTTTTACTGCCAGGCCAGTGTAATTCACGAAGAATCAGTATAAATCACTGTTTAATCAGTTATTACAACCAACTTAAATAATTACTAGAATTTGACTGACTGCAGATCTGTTGAGCCTGCTCCATTAGAATAAAATTCGCTGATGTGGAATAGTTTTAACTATTTCTTTATTAGAGTGCAGAATTTGTAGAACGGTGTCTCACACGTCAAAGTGTGAACTATAAATCATATTGAACTAACAATCCCTGTAATCTGGAATTTTAATTTGTAACTTTCGTGACCGATATGAGCTTATTATGGGGTCTCCTGCCGTTTTGCTTTTCCCTTAGTTGGAGGGCCATGGATCGCTGTGATCGTCAAGGTTTTCGCNATTATGGGGTCTCCTGCCGTTTTGCTTTTCCCTTAGTTGGAGGGCCATGGATCGCTGTGATCGTCAAGGTTTTCGCGCTCATGTGGCGAAAAGGTCTCAAAAGTAAATGTTCGAAATCAAAGTACGCCGTGGTCCAAATCTTGAGTATCCGGTTGTTAATTAAGTGGTTGGTCGCTTACCTTAATCAGGAGATCCAATCCTCTTTAGTCTTACGTGCATAACAAGGTGACGTAAAACTCAACATAGACAATCTTCAATAAAACTATCTCCAACCCCAAGTTCCCCGACACGTGTTCATTTTGCTATTCGAAAAGACAGAACTCTGTTTAAAGTGGTCGCCTGGTTGTCGGAATTTTGCACGTCTAAGACCTAAAAGCGTGGGAGCGCTAGGGGTGACCGAGACATGCGCATCAACTCTCTTGTCGCCTATACGCGCAAAGCACTGAACTTGCGTGCAGTCTTACCGTCGATAACGCGTCTCTATGAGACTGTCAGCGGAGACCCTGCCATTTTATGACGTAATAATAAAAATAAAGGTTTGATGAGAGTCCTTATTCCTTTTTTAATGTTTTGTACCTTAATGTCCATACCTGAAAATAACCGTGAAAACTCCCGTTTGAGCCATTTTCACTATCACAAAACCATGCTTTAGAGAGAAATGGAAGAACTGAAAAACTTATGCAGATGGGTAACGTTTCTTAAATGCTATTCGTGAGCAGATCTCACTCAGACACGTTGAACGGTTTTTTAATAAAACTTTTTATGCTGGCGTTCTGCACGCCGTTCGGCGGCCTACCCAGGCGGNAGACACGTTGAACGGTTTTTTAATAAAACTTTTTATGCTGGCGTTCTGCACGCCGTTCGGCGGCCTACCCAGGCGGTCATTTACCTACAACACAGTCAGTAATGTAGCCTGATGTATATTAATTAGTTATCTTATTTAATTTCATGCAAATTTGTAATTTCTTCTTGCCTATGAATTTCTACGGTTTCGATGCCGGTTCACCCCCTTCTTTCTGCAGTTTAGGGTGGCTAGTTATTGCGGGAGGTAGCAATGGCCTCAACCACCGCCATGTTTACTCAATCCCAGGTATGCCGCAAAGCTTGTGCCCTGGTGTTAGTACATTTCCTGAAATCCCAGGCGTATCAGGTCCAGCCCTCAGGCGCACATAGGTCCCACGCCTACTTCTAACCTCTGACTAGTGCTAAATATTAAGATTATTTCTACTACAGGTTGGCAAGATCAATGCTAAAATTTTGGCAAACATACATTTTCGCTACTAGGTAAACGCTAGTGTCGCATGTGTTCCGGTTTTCCTCTATTTCCCAAATTAAAAAAACAGGATAATTGCAATAATTATAAATCAAATCAAAATAAATTCGTAAATAAGTAGAATATTTATCTTTTATTATTCACGTAGCTTAAAATTTTAATTTAAAGTGACCTTTTGGATCATTGCGCACCTAGCGGCGGAAATCTTCCCTATGCTGAACTCTCCCATAATAAATCACGTGTTGTTCCTAACCGGAGTAGAATAAACCTTAGTTAGATTAAGGTAGTCTATGAATAAATAAAAGTTTACAATTACCGGCCTTTGTAAGTTAATTGGCTGGGACATCTGGTACGAGGGGCTGTGAGTTCGAGTTCTATAGCTAAGGTTGATTTTAGATGTCAGTAAGTTAATTTAAGTTGTATCCTACCACCTTATTAGCTTTGCTGAAGAAACACAGGGTACAAAATATTATTTTACTAATTAAACAGTGGGAGGTATTGATTCAGTTCCAAGTTTCACAACCGACATCAAGAAAAACTGCGGTAACCGATGCAGGTGACACAATCTCAGCCAGAAAACAAGCAGCCTAGTGTGTACTGAGTGGCGTAGGCGATGACAAGTGTAAAATCTGTGTTTTTGATCATTCGGACTCTTGAAGAAGGCTAGTAGATCCCGTTGCCGAACACTGCATAATTGTTTCTCGATGAAGCATACAAATGTTGTTGGAGAGGGTGTCCGTCCACATATCCTGCATGACTGTATCTAGCCTTGTGCTCTAAAGAAGCTGTGATAAATGCTGCAGGCGTGGCGGTGCAACTTCCCAGGTGCAAGTAACGTAAATCAATGTGTGTGTGACACGTGCAGCTACCTTCTACCAGCAGTGTGGGTGTTTTTGGGGCACTGAAAACGCTGCGGTAGCACGCATGTGTGCGGGTCTTCATACTTAACTGCATTAACGTGTGCTATTAGAGCTCACATAACTTAATTTATTTTCCTAAGAAACAACCATAAAAACAAAACCTAAAACATACCTAAAGCAACAAAAATTTCTATGAATCTTCCAAAAGTAAACAGTTATCAAAATAAGATTTTATATTGATAAACCTATTTTACACTTTTTAGATAAGAAAATAATTTAAAATATACGTTTAATTGATAAATAGAACATTGTTTAATTACGTTTAATTTTCCGAAATGTATTGTTTTCTTGTTTAATTTTTATAATTACTATGTATGGTTTGTTTTTGATGAGAAAATAAATATCTGATAGCATTCTCGTACTCATTGCTCACAGTTTGAATGGCGTTCTCTCAATTGCAGTATTACTGGACGTGAACCCGATATCTTAGACTTATTAAAATAATTGTGACGATTAACGTCGTTCATAAAGACAGTTTTCAAGTCGAATCGACATGGCCCCTTTCGAAGACTGTATATTGTTTCGAGGCGCCTGTTGGTCGATCGCGTCAAACTGTTCCGAAAAAGGAATAGCACTGAACTGTTGGTGATAATAGTGTTTACTGAAATAAAACTAAACTAATTAAATCAAACCATGTGTAAGTGATATTAACCTTATAACTTATTCAGCGTACCACGACTGAACATATGTGTTAGGCCAAGTACTTGAATCCATTAAAACCCCACTGGTATCATTATATGTGTATATATATAATCTGAAAAATTAATTTACCCAACGAATATTTTTTTCACTACATACATAGTTAACTGAAATAATTCCATGTAATTATGGGTACAATCCACTTCACGCACTGTTTAGAATAACACCAAACTGCTTTCATAAATTGTATTCATATTTATTTTTCACTGTGGGATTAAGTGTGTAATAAATGTTGCGTGGAATTATGCATCACAGGTAATTGTTCAGCTGAACAAAAGAAAATAACTTCAAATCCATATTTTCGTCTTTAGATGTTCCGAAGCTAAAAATATCGATATTCATTATATTAAATAAACAGCATAAGCTACATATTTCATCGATTTAAAAATTGACTAGCCTTTGGTAACACTAACTTTAAACAAACTGTGTAAATTGACTTAACAGTAGATTTTTAAAAGAATTAAACAATATTGGTACTTTTCTTTTATATTCGTATTTGAGGCATTCAATCGTCAAAATGTTTTTGACACATTCGATCTTCAAAATGTATCTTAGAACCACTGAAGTAAGGACTGTTTACCTTCCTGCTGCGGTAATTTCAGAGCACGTCGTTTCTTATATCTGTCGTAATAACTCGTCACCTACGATTATTTTTCAAAATAAGAATAAAAATATTTGGGAAACTACAAGGCATTCCTTTCATTTTAATCGGATAAACGATATTAAGAGGAGTATTACTGAAACGTTTTGTGCGAAATCTTTGTTTGCACGAATACGCATATCTTGGTAAATAAATGTTCTGGAAATACAACTTTTTGCCAGAAAAGGTACATATATATATATATGACATATATATGATATATATATTACACACATATATATGACCCAATTTTTTTATGTTTAGTGCATTTGCGGAGAAAAATTGGGAAAATGGTTCAATATCGTTTATTTAAAGCTAGGCAATGCAGTTTCCTTAAGCGGTAAGAGAAAAGTAAGACTATACGGCCGTAGTTTAATCTGTAGGCTTTCATCGCGTGTAATGAAGTCTCACTGTTACAGATCAAATCTGCAGAGTACAGCATAGCGACGGAAACACTGCACGTCTTGCACATAAGAGCGATGGGACGCTAGGGGTGCGTGTTAGTGTCGCCCGTATCGCTCCCTCGCTTCTTGACCTTGAACGTGCAGCTGCATTCGCTTCTTTATAAACTATAATGTACAAAGCGCGCATGAGAATGCAAAACGATCTTAACATATTTTCTTGTAAACCAAATAATATGAATTGTATATGTATTTTACCCTTTGTCTTGAATTAAAACGCACAGATTGCTTGAGAGCAATGAATATTGCCACGATGGTGTGTAAGTAGTCAAGACTGATCGCTTCCCATCAAGGCGAAAACGCTTCGATTCCCGGAGGGATTGCCTGGATTCCCGCATGTGGGAAACGTAGTGTGCGTTGTTGTTGGCTGGAGGGGTTTCTCCGAGTGCTCGCCGTACTTGCGTTCCACCGCTGCTCCATCCTCACTTCATTTGACCCTCGCCAGCGCTCAAGATCTCTCTACTAAGCGCCGATAAAAACTTCTCAACTCTCAACAACTAATATTGGAGACATATAGGAGGCTGACAGAGCCACAGACGCAAAGCAAGGACGCCAGCAAATAGTGTTAATGATCAGCGCTGCGTGCCAGCGATAACTGGTGACGTAAAGACTTTTAACCATGACATTAATGAATGAAGTAAAAAAAGTATCAGGAATGCAATCGAAAGTTCATACAGAATTTGCAAACGTGAAAAAGTTCACATGCAGAATTTGCTAGCGTCATGGGGCGCGGCGTAGCCATCAACAACGGCGAAGTTCACTCCCATTCGACGATTAATACGAATGGTCCTTTTCATCTCAGATCACTCCTTAACTTTTTTGAATTTAATATTAAAAATTGAGCCCATTGTGGTACCAGATGTATCTTAATACTTTGATTTAACCTAAAACGTTGAATTCTTGTTTTTACATCTGTAACCGTAATATAAAGAATATAGTTATCTCCTCCAAAGTGTACCATACTTGATAAAATAGAGATGTGATCGAAACATTGCTAACTTTAAAAATTGTATGATGTACTTCCGTATATTATAACAAAATTTCATTTTTTATTTCAGATATTAAAATTTAGGTAGAAAGAGATTCAATCAAGTCAAAACAAAGGAAGTGTATGTACACATTAAAGCCTACATCGATTATTTAGCTACGTCAGGAACAAGTAAAAAAGTGTACGGTTACGACGGAAAGGTTGTCAGTCGTGGAACAATTTGGTGGAGCGGTCGGAAGCCCATGAATTCCGACGTTCTTCGTCATTCTTACTTGTTTGAAACATGTAACTTTAATGGATGTTATGATTTTTATGTGATTCTTGCAAAAGGGGAGGGGCAGAGTTGATTAACCTGAAACATCTTTGGATATACGCCAACGCAGTATCTTAAGCAATAAGCAAAATAAGGGGCGGCTTATAAGGATAGAGCTTGCTTTCATACGAAATAAATTACCTGACTTTACAATATACGCGTTCTATTACAATTTATGTAACACATAGGTGTTATCAGTTCCTTCATAGTCATTGTTAAATATTTACGTAAGAGTTTGAACATAATATCTGTCACTGCTAGAAAAGTTCTGTATTCCCGCTTACGAAATATAACTGTTGGCAAAATGGTAGCGTCTTTAATTTAGTCTTGCAAAATTTTTTTTTTTGGAGAAGCAGTCATTCTAACAAATTGAGAATTTTTTCTTCCGCCGAGCTAACCGTTGATAAGATAAAGTTTACTTTTTACAGTAAAAAAAATACAAGTGACTTCAAAAATGTGTGTTATGGAATATTTACTACCATTTCGAATATTCAAAGAAAATGGTATTAAATTTATATTTGCTATATTTCTAATATCCCATGTTTGCTCATGGCAAAGCTCTGCGATTGGGCATTCAGTTTAATGGTAGAAACTACTTAAGTTTTAAAAGCAAACCGTTTAGTAAAAGGAATTTAATTTGGGCAGGGTTAGAGAACTAGATGTTTATGTGTAGGTAAATACTCTACTCCTTGGAGTTCTGAATAGCCACAAAGAAAAAGTAAAGACAACGCTTGCTCTTTGCCAGGCTCCAGGCGGCCGCGCGCCTTCGACAGGTTTTACGGCTCGAAGGCCGGCACACACTCCATCCTCCCGCACTGCAACTGTACTCGGATGAGTATGACAGAGCACGGTGGTGAAACGTCGCCTGGCGACCAGGCAAGCGGTAACCGAATTATACAGGCTATTCACGGTAAAGTGAGCACTTTTGAAAGTCCTCTCATTTGCAATCATATATATACACTGAAGAGCCAAAAAAACTGGTACACCTGCCTAATATCGCGCAGGGCCCCCGCGAGCACGCAGAAGTGCCGCAAGACGACGTGGCATGGACTCGACCAATGTCTGAAGGTATGCAGGAGGCAGTTCACGCCATGAATCCTGCAGGGCAGTCCACAAATCCAATCTGCGCCAATTTGAGAAAGGATTGCACGTCTGTCACGTTTAATGATTCTCGTAAGTTGTCGTTCGTCCCGTTCTTTCACGATCTTTTTCCGGCCGCAGCGATATCGAAGATGTGATGTTTTACCGGATTCCCGATTTTCACGGTACACTCGTGAAATGGTCGTACGCGAACATCCAAATGTTATCGCTACCTGGAGGATGCTATGTCCCATTTCTCGTGCGCCGACTATAACACCACGTTCAAACTCATTGAAATCTTGATAACCTGCCATTGTAGCAGCAGTAACCGATCTAGCTTCCGACAGCATCGCATTACTCTGATTGGTTCCATACCTCTGTTATTTACATACGCGCACCTATACCAGTTTTTTTGGCTCTTCAGTGTGTGTGTTGTGTGTGTGTGTGTGTAATATATACTATATATATATATATGCGAAAATGTGTTTGGGTGTTTGTTTCTCCTTCTTTCACGTCAAAACGGAGCAACGGATCAACGTGATTTTTTGCACAGACACAGTTGGAGGACCGGGAAGTGACATAAGCTACTTTTTACCCCGAGAAAATGTCTCATTCCCCCAAAAAAAAAATTATTAACATTAGCGCTTGGGGTACAATACTGCGTCAATGCTCTATATATCGATATTTTGGTACTTATTGATATGTCGATACTTACTGATGTATCGAGCATTGACCCAACGTACCCCAAGCGCTAATTTTACTAAAAAAAAATTTTATTAAAAAAAACCTAAACAATAATTCCGTAGTCCTTGCGAGCGGAGCCGCGGGCATAACTAGTAGTCAATAAATGTGTTTTATTTTAGCCTTAGCCGTTAACTTCAGAGTGCAGTGGAATATACACACTCTGTGTATTTCTTATATGGCAATATTTATTTAGAAATGTGGTCAAAGGATAAACGATAGCTGAAATAAAAAAGTAACTAAGGCCTCAAAAGTGCTCACTTTACGAGAATAACACCATGTATAGTCTGTTTACGGTATAGTAGTCCTGAGGCACGTTCCTCCAGTCCTCTTTCATCTGCGCATGGAGTTCAACAAGGGTTGTTGCAGGTCGGAGTAGTTTATCAGTAGTCACTTTAGCTGAGGTTGCTGGAACGTAGCGCCTGAGCGCAAATGACCAGGGTTGTAATCTCCAGTTTTATATTAACCAAAACTGTTTAATGTATGCAGAGCCAAACAAATCTTTAGTTGCACCAGCCAAATACTATTTTAGGAAAACCATATAAGAACTACAAAATAATTCTGTTTCAACAACAAAAAATTTATGTTCTCCATACAAACAATTAATTTGATTGCGCCAAACAAACATTGTTTGATTCACTAAAATATATTGCTCAGTGTACACCCGAGTGTTATGCCGAGCTCTGAGACGCCCCTTCCTCGTGCCTTCATCATTGCACCCTAGAGTATAGAGTGACTCGTGTAAAAAATCAATGCGATGAAATTCCTGCAACCAGTACTCGCGATCTCTGCATCTCAGATGACTATGGATGTTAATAGAATCTTCGCAGGGGACGTCTCGGCCGAGGTCCGTATCCATTCAGTCGCCTCTATCTGCCCCTGTGCTTGACGATAGATCGGTGTCAGAAGCAATCCACTCAGGGAATGCTGCGACTGTTGTCCGCGGTTACCCAGTCCTCTCCGGATGTTACACGGGGACACTGGAGCCGACCTCCCGTGCCGCAGTCGGCTGGTGCGGCGCCGGTCTGCGGTGCGGTAGGTTCTGGGTTCGAATCCTAGGTAAGGCATGGGTGTTAGTTTAATTTAGGTCATAAAATAGTATGTAAGCCGTCCCCTGATAACCCTTCAGGTATAACACCGGGAGGACGTTAATAAGCTCTTTCCGATCAATCAATCAATGTGGGACACTGGCTACCGTAGTTGTGGCTTACAGCTCTCCTTATACGTGTGGATGTTGCGCTTAGGCCTGTCGCCGCGTGTAATCTGATGTACCTGTATCCACGACCTTTGGTGCAACTACTGTAGCCATTATAATGTGTGCGCGTGACGTACTGCCTTCATTTGTACATGTGGCAATACATCTTGTCACGGAGACGAGACCACGGCCTACATGATGAGCGATTGGTCGAGCCGAGCAACCGGCCTCGCGCAGGACCACTGCACGGCCCCGTTCTAACTGGTCCAAATACGGCCGTTGAGTTTGCTGTTGACGGCATGCCATCCCCCGAGGTCAAACGTAAACATCAACTACGCCTGCGTACCTAGTTGCAATGGCATTTATGTCGTCGTGCGTAACATCTAGTGCCCGCTATGTCGCGTGCTTCCATTGTGTCATTCATGCATTACTAAGATCGTTTATGGTATGATGGCGCTGTTCTGTTGTGATCGTACGACAAAATTGTATCTGAAATACATACGTCTGATGTGTCAAGGTAAAAATGTTTTTACGTAAGAACAAGAAACAGGCGTTGTGCATTTTTCCCACAGTAAGTACCTTTTGTGTTTTTTCCAGAGACATACGTCTCATCACCTGAAGTTAAATACCCACGAGTCTAGGAAAATACTCTGTGGGAAATGTGATGTAACTGACTATGCCGCAAGGAGTATCAGAGTGAAGTGTTCCTTTTTTGAAGTTATACTTCTTTTGGCGCGTTGAGGGTAAAAGTTTAGTGTGCAACGGAAGTTGCGCGCGCACAGTGTAACGAAATTCGATAGTGAACGTGGTATGGGGTATGACCCAACGCGCATGCGCGTATCATCTAGCTATATACAAACGCAAGGTACACAACATAGTACGTGGTTACATTTAAAACAGACAGAAAATCAGTTCATGTAATAAGCAAATTGAACAACATTTTATTTATATTAGTAATTCTTTGTGAATATATATTTATATACATATATCTTATTAATTAATTTTACTTACATTGTGCCGTGAAAAATTTGTTAGTGACAAAAATTGTATAATAAAATTTTGAAAGTGTTTTCAAGTATTTGAGGTTAATTTTTGTAATTATTTAATTATGTTCTTTAATCAGACCTTTATTAATTGTAATTAATGTTTTTCTTCGGTCATTTTATTGTTGTCCTACTTATATAAATTATTTGCATACGTAATAAAATTTTATTTTAGTCACGCCAAAAAAGTATAACTTTTAACGTGCGTACATAAGTACACACATCCGTGTTTTTTTCTTTGCTTTCACTCTTATACGAGTCACATATTACTATTACAAAATTCGATCATTATAGTTTTAAAGTTTTATTATGTCACTTTGTTTTCAAATGTCTGAATACAAACTAATGTAGTACGAAGCACGTAGGATATCGGATGCATATTGCAAACAAGAACTTTTTTTCGTTTAGAATGGTATGATCGCGCTTGTATCATGCCATGACCTATTCTTAAGAAGAGAATCTTTTAGACTCAGATTTTCATGCCAAGGCAGTTTTTGCTATCGTATTTGTGTAAAACCAAACAATTTAGTATACAGTAATTGTGTTCTACTATCTCAATGATTTATTTTGTTTGTTTTGTTGCATTGTGTCAATTTAAGTACAAAACCATTAGGTATAAATTGTATTTTTGCAATATGTTCTTTTGATTGTGTTGGAAGCTCTCTTAACCTCGACAAAACCAATAGCATTTGGATTACCTCTCCTGAACACGAGAGACTCAGACTTCACTTTGATGAAGTATATGATGACCTCTGTTGTGCATCCATTGAGTTTACAAGTGCAGTGAGGTATTGAGTATAACGTGGGTCATCTATTATTGCATGAACGAAATTCGCGTTCACGAAATCGCGAATGTATCTGTAAGCTCACATCGATCGTTTCACGATTGCTTACGTTCCATCTGAAACTGAAGTCACTACCGCAGTCACGACACCATTCTCGTGCTTAGACAGACGTAGTACTTTTTACTGGAAGATCGCTTCATCCTTGAACTAGCTGACGAATGGGAAAGAGGGACAATAATAGGCGAGGTGGACACCGGAGCGAAAGAAATTAACAGTCCAGTTTCAGTTTCCAGATCGCAAGTTAATAACAGATTATAGATGCGTATTCTTTTATATATTAATCTCGTGCGGAGATAACAAACTAGACAGAAAAGTCACTTTTACTGTGATGTTAAAACACTAAATTCCATGATGATACTGAACAACCTGTGATAATCGCTACTGTCTTTCAAGGATAGTTTTTAATTAACTGGCAAACCCCACAGGGACGTAGAGGGGATGAAAACAAAAAAATTTGATTCGTATAACCATATCCAGAAACGCGGACGTTAACTATCAAAATGTATCTGAAATAAGATTCTAAACGCCTGCCTTTCGATGCAAAAGTAATTTTGGTTGCCTATCTTGCAGGCACTAGCACCTGCCAATACACCAGTATTGCCATTTTGAGCAAGTGTGTGTGTCAAGTTACCTGTCGGTTGAGATGAAGATACTGCAGCTCTGGAATTCCAGTTGATTGCATAGGAAACTAAATGCATGTCAGGCTACTGCATTACCACTGGACACAAACGCACATCACAATGTGTTCGCATAGTAGCCGTGTACTCGATCGAACGAGACCACATTTATTTCAATATAAATTATTTTTGTTATTAGTTTTATATTTTCTGCCATCGTTAAGCTTCTGTGGTTACTTTAACGTTATCCTGTGTACCGATGCTTACTTTTTTGTATATTTATATTTGTATATATATTTGTGAAGGCTCTTCACTTTAAAGCAAGTACTTTCAAAATAAAGGTTGTAAAAAAATTACCACCCATTAACTGTAAAAATACTTCCGTATACACTAGCATGCAGGCTCGCAGTTTAATTGGCAGCGAATCAGGTAAAATTGTTATAATTCTTGACGTTTTATAATGAGTGTAATGTCTAAAATTNAAATTCCATGATGATACTGAACAACCTGTGATAATCGCTACTGTCTTTCAAGGATAGTTTTTAATTAACTGGCAAAACCCACGTAGAGGGGATGAAAACAAAACATTTTGATTCGTATAACCATATCCAGAAACGCGGACGTTAACTATCAAAATGTATCTGAAATAAGATTCTAAACGCCTGCCTTTCGATGCAAGAGTCATTTTGGTTGCCTATCTTGCAGGCACTAGCACCTGCCAATACACCAGAATTGCCATTTTGAGCAAGTGTGTGTGTCAAGTTACCTGTCGGTCGAGATAAAGATACTGCAGCTCTGGAATTCCAGTTGACTGCATAGGAAACTAAATGCAGGTCAGGCTACTACATTACCACTGGACACAGACGCACACCACAATGTGCTCGCATAGTAGCCGTATACTCGATCGAGCGAGACCACATTTATTTCAATATAAATTATTTTTGTTATTGGTTTTATCTTTTCTGCCACCGTTAAGCTTCTATGGTTACTTTAACGTTATGCTGTATACCGGTGCTTACTTTTTTGTATATTTATATTTGTGTAGATATTTGTGAAGGCTCTTCACTTTAAAGTAAGTACTTTCACAATAAAGTTTGTAAAATAATTACTACCTATTAACTGTAAAAATACTTCCGTATACGCTAGCATGCAGGCTCCCAGTTTAATTGGCAGCGAATCAGGTAAAATTGTTATAATTCTTGACGTTTTATAATGAGTGTAATGTCTAAAATTNGCAGTTTAATTGGCAGCGAATCAGGTAAAATTGTTATAATTCTTGACGTTTTATAATGAGTGTAATGTCTAAAATTAATCCCAATTCAAATTACATTTTTTTCTATATATGCAATAGTGTACAGATTAACATTTTAGTGACACGATTAGATTCCTAAAAAATCCGAGTTTTCACTTGACTATCACATGAATAAAGTAATTAGGCTTATACGCATTGTAAATTTTAAATAAGCCGGAAGGGTACAAAACTATGAATAAAGTATATCCTAAGCATGGCTTTCAAAAGTACTCAATTAACCCACAGACAACCTATAAATAATCGTGCACTTTGGCATTGTCAAACTAAGAAAAATGCCGATTGAAAAAGGTCATGCCCTATACACTGTTCGCCTTACAGAACACCAGAATACAATCAGAATGGTTTTCTTCTGTCAGCTCGTATTTTCAACGGCCAGGCAGAGTACTATACTTTCTGTTCAGAAAACATTAATTGTGAATGATCTCGCTCATAGCACACAACCTTTTGATACACTAATTGTATGATTTTATAATATTACAAGTTTGTTTTGTCACAATAACTATGCTGTTTGTTCAGTTTTCAAAATTAGTATAAGCAGAAATATTTGGTATTTGAGATTAAACAACTGGGTTTTAAGTCGCGTTAACTCTACAAGGACGCAAAAGGAAATATAAACGAATACAAAATGTATACAAACTATGAAGATATAATACACTATAAAGGTCCAGAACGATAAATCAAAGTTTAGTAAAGATAAGCCAACCGAGGGAATATTGGTGAGATATTCTTGTGCGTATGATTACTGGTCCACCTGTTAAAAACCTATTTTGGGGCCTGAGCAAGTTATAGTTCATTCTGGTTTTAAATTTCACGAAGACGTGATAAAATTGCAACTAATTANATTTTGGGGCCTGAGCAAGTTATAGTTCATTCTGGTTTTAAATTTCACGAAGACGTGATAAAATTGCAACTAATTATAATTTATGCACTACATTTTACTGTAAACTACACGCCCGATGTAAGTCACAAAAATGTTAAAAATATTGATGAAACTTGCACAAGTTTCTGTAGTGTCCATATTCCAAAAACATAATTAATATCCGACCACTCTTCAACACATTTTTCAAGTAAAATTTAATCATATTTTGTACCGTCACATTGTAACTGCTAGAGCAGAGTCGTCACTACATTCAGATACTATGTTACTTTTCAGAAGTAGTTTCATCGCTTTCGTCACTCAGATGTTATGAACTCTTCCAAAATATTTCCCATGATCTAGTTAGTCCTTCTAGTATTCTTCTTCGATCCTAGCTACATGCTGATTATCTTCCCAGTCGGTGCTTGTAACTGAACGCAAATCATCGGTGATTTGCAGCAGTAATGTAGTGGAAGTTCTCCACAAGTATTTTTGCCCCCAAATCAAACACTTAATTTCAATTCATGCCAGTTCGATCACATTTAGTTCGCACATGTAANCAAGTATTTTTGCCCCCAAATCAAACACTTAATTTCAATTCATGCCAGTTCGATCACATTTAGTTCGCACATGTAATGAGGTAGTCGTATGACGCGATAATTGTGTTACACAACTAGATTTTCTACTAAGAAATTTTTTTCCTTAAGACCGATGTTTTGCCATATAATCATTAAGTTTTAGGCCAAACATTGCCACCATTGCCATACGACTTATAGGTATATCAGCTGTTCAGAAAAATGAATTCCAAATGTTTTGTTTAACTTAGTTTTGGTGGAAGTTCGCTAAATTTATTTACATAAAAAGCTGTAGAAACACAGTAAACTTGTATAAGTCATGTAAATAATATATTTTTGTGCATATATTTCGACGTTTATAACTTTTTTCTTTGTATATATAAATGCCGTTAAATTTAATCTAACTTACTGAGGTCATTATTTTTGTTTATGCTGTCTCTTGAAAATCACAGAAGAGTGATTTGGAGAGATACGGCAGAAGTAAACGCAGTGGACTGAAAGTAAATACTGCCTCGGATTTTTAAAAGTGATTACTTAACCGTTAATAACCTACATGCAATATGGCAATTTTTTGTAATAATAATTACAATTACTTTTTTTTTGTAGTAGTGTTTGACCCCCCCCCCCCCCCCCC
>NQII01003479.1:9487-185816 GCA_002778355.1 Clitarchus hookeri | reverse complement strand
CCCCCCCCTCCTCCATAAGCACCCAGTAGGTTAGGCTTTTCTTTACTGTGTTTTCTAATTCGTGAAATCTATCCCTGACTTACACCTGTGTATCGCACAGATTTTTATGTAGCTTTTGCAAGAGATATCAATAAGCAGACATTCGTTTGCAGCTGCTAAGTTTCTATCTTTATAAGTAGTTTCCCTCTCCCCACTATGTATAACTTTGGCGCTGGGCTCTATTCCTTGATACGTGATGTGCTTTATTCGAAGCACGGCGCCTAATGTTTTTGCTACGGACGACACACAGTGGCATCGGCGCGCGCGCACTTACGACCCCCTTCGCTCAGGCTTCCCTGCTCGCAGCATCTTCACACCGCCTAGGCGTGGCGCGCGGACAGTATTGCAACACTGAGCCCCACTAAGCTGTAATGCTGCTAGCGTTGCAACATTATTGCTGTGGCTAACGAACACATTTTTGCCTGCATTATTGGTGACTACAAAAGTCCTTCTGTGGTAGTCACTAAATATTTAAATGACAAAAACATTTTGTTGGTGTCACGAACTCTTTTGTGAGGTCTACATTCACAAAATAATTGTGTGGTCGCCAACAAAAATTATTTTATGGTCGTCATAAAACTGTTTTTTTTTTTTTTTAAGTATGAGATNTGTGTATCGCACAGATTTTTATGTAGCTTTTGCAAGAGATATCAATAAGCAGACATTCGTTTGCAGCTGCTAAGTTGCTATCTTTATAAGTAGTTTCCCCCTCCCCACTATGTATAACTTTGGCGCTGGGCTCTATTCCTTGATACGTGATGTGCTTTATTCGAAGCACGGCGCCTAATGTTTTTGCTACGGACGACACACAGTGGCATCGATGCGCGCGCAGTTACGACCCCCTTCGCTCAGGCTTCCCTGCTCGCAGCATCTTCACTCCGCCTAGACGTGGCGCGCGGACAGTATTGCAACACTGAGCCCCACTAAGCTGTAATGCTGCTAGCGTTGCAACATTATTGCTGTGGCTAACGAACACATTTTTGCCTACATTATTGGTGACTACAAAAGTCCTTCTGTGGTAGTCACTAAATATTTAAATGACAAAAACATTTTCTTGGTGTCACGAACTCTTTTGTGAGGTTTACATTCACAAAATAATTGTGTGGTCACCAGCAAAAATTATTTTATGGTCGTCATAAAACTTTTTTTTTTTTTAAGTATGAGATTTAACAAGTTTTAATGTCTGAATCATGATTGGAGAAGTTGAATGTTACAGTTTCTATGTAAATGTCAAGCAAATGTCTTAGAAGTGAGCACATCTCCTCAAAAGTTACGGATCGCGTGGCTCAATAAAGTACGGAAATCGTTCTTATGGTGCTATGGAATCACTCTTACTTACAAATACAACATTATTTTTTAAACAAATCGCTGCTTTCAATATTTACGCATCATTCAAATAAATTCAAATGGACGTCACGAAGAAGTGATAAAAGATACAAGTAAACAGTAACAAACAACTTAACTATGGAATAAAAATACAATACAAAAAACGCACACACAAATTTCAATCATTTATAGATATTAAGAAACATACTTTACAAAAAAAACCATACAACAGGTAGAATTGATCAATGAATAGAAATTGAAATTTCTTGTGTTCTAAATAAAAAACTGCCTAATCGATGCCTAATATTAACGACTATGAAGACTTCACAGATTTTTAACAGATTCAAAGGGAATATGTTTACTTGTCTGTGGACGAGGAAGCGTCTGATGCTTCATGAACAACTTCGAAGAAAACTATCGTGTAGCATATTGACTTAAACTTATGAAGAGTAACTGTACAGCAGTTTAACAACTTAAAGCTCTCAAATCTTTACGCAAAATCACCTAGCTTTCTTACACATCGTTGTAGCTCAGTGGGAAATGTCATACCAAATTAATATTGAGTATATATTCATTACTGTACAACTTGAAAAAGAAAATCCCTTGCGCTGTCGCTATCGAAATCAAGATCCAAAGATCAGCTGAAGGTTAAAAGAAAGTACACGTCCATGAAAAAACACGTGGAGGTGTAATTTCATCGTATTTTAATAGGTGCTAACTAAATTCACACGAAACCGATAGTTGGAAATACCGCGTATTTAGGCAACATTAATCATAAATAATAGAATATCACGAATAAAAATGCGGACGTGGATGTGGTCAAATCAATAGAAAACTTGCTAAGGTAAAAGCCCATAAAAAATTATGAACGTACCTGAACCTCACTAAATGCATAATGCAAAGGGTGCAATAAATAACTCACAAGATTCAAAATATATTAAAGTCTCAAGGGCCAAAATTCAACTCTATTGAGAGGGTATGCCGACACGCGCATTCATTACCCAACCATACGAAAAATGCCTTTGAGGGAACAAGTGTCACAAATCATTATGCCGAAATAGAATTTTAATGGTTGCCTTCCAGAAAGAGAAGATTTTTTAATTTACTGTAAGTTAAGTGTTGAAAACTAGAAGTTTTTACATGGTACAGGTACTTCCTAGACAACGACCTGCCTTGCTGCGATGACATATAACTGAAGTTAGGCAGCTATAACCTGTTCACGGTTAAATACTTTCGAAAGAACGGCTTAGTTTATTGTATCATTCCGCCTTATATAACAATTAACGTTGCTGTGGAGNCGAAAGAACGGCTTAGTTTATTGTATCATTCCGTCTTATATAACAATTAACGTTGCTGTGGAGTTAATTACTTGTGTTCATGAGCCCATCAATTTAAACTGTGAAATGGTTATAAACGTAGATTTATAATGACAATTAGTTTTCTACAATGCGTATAAAGCGAGCGGAAACCTATTTCAGTTATACTGTAACTCCTTTAAAAATCGCGCTTTTGTCAAGATGTTAAAACATGGAATTAATGTTTCTGACTGATTGCCAACATTATAGTTACTACTGTTACAGGTGTCTGAGGGGCGTATCTGAGTTCGTGAGGGACGAAAGTCTTAATAAAAATTAAAAAACTAAACTACATTTTTAATTTATTCACAAAGCTATTATTTACAGCTTTAGTNGTTAATTACTTGTGTTCATGAGCCCATCAATTTAAACTGTGAAATGGTTATAAACGTAGATTTATAATGACAATTATTTTTCTGCAATGCGTATAAAGCGAGCGGAAACCTATTTCAGTTATACTGTAACTCCTTTAAAAATCGCGCTTTTGTCAAGATGTTAAAACATGGAATTAATGTTTCTGACTGATTGCCAACATTATAGTTACTACTTTTACAGGTGTCTGAGGGGCGTATCTGAGTTCGTAAGGGATGAAAGTCTTAATAAAAATTAAAAAACTAAACTACATTTTTAATTTATTCACAAAGCTATTATTTACAGCTTTAGTNGTAAGGGATGAAAGTCTTAATAAAAATTAAAAAACTAAACTACATTTTTAATTTATTCACAAAGCTATTATTTACAGCTTTAGTCTATCTATGTCCACTATTGCTCGTTTTATTTCTCAGTGAGCCCGATATTTAATGTCCATTCTAACTCTTACTATCGTCAATTAACTCAAACTCATCATTAACACACTCTCAATCTATCTGTTGCCATCATTTTTAATGTCTTTCACTCACGCATTCAGTCCAGTAATCCAGCCTGCCAGTCGCACTATTCGCTGCTCCGATGCTCGCAGTCACAGATCTTTATCTCGCTGGTCACCTCTCTCGCTGCTCGTTTCGCTCGCTCGTCGTTTTTCCTTGAAACTCCAGTCACTCATCACTACAACTACAGCTCACTCCACTCATCAACTGCCGGCTCGGAGGACTGTAACACTTTTGTATCGGTCGCCCTGACCATTTGGAAGGTTTTTGGAAGGTTCAGCGCACCCCGAGTCATGCTGAGAGAAACGAGGTCAGTAATCCCGAGCATTCTTCAGATAAACCCAGAAATCCTATCCGCCGAAGGTCAGGAGCGGTGAGCCGCCGAAGGGTTATCGCGGCAGGATGCCTTCATAACTCAAAATGCTGGTAGGATTATGGCTCGACTGTTATTCAAACATCCCCTAGTGTCATCGCCACCCCGCTATCGTATCACTACTCTGTGCTCTTNATTATGGCTCGACTGTTATTCAAACATCCCCTAGTGTCATCGCCACCCCGCTATCGTATCACTACTCTGTGCTCTTGCGCACGCTCGCGTGGGGCGGGCCAAGGTCAGCGGCGTATACCAGCGGCACGCAACACTACTCATGTCAGTGTATACGTTAAAATAAATGCAGCTTTGCACAATTCTTTTTTCGAAAGTTGGTTTGAAAAGCGGTTTTTACCCTCCAAAATGTTTTAGAGAAGTTTTGGTATAGACTGTTCATGGTTAATTGAGCACTTTTGAAAGCCCTGCTTAAGATCTACATTTCTCCTCATTTTGTATGTTTTCGCCATATGTAAACTTTACGTTGCCATGGGCCTGATCATTTTATTCATGCGCTAGTAAAGTGAAAAGAGGAAATTGTTGCAAAACTACATGTGTTACTAACATGCTATTTCGTACTATACTGTGTATAAAGCAAATAAAAACACCATCTCGAGTTGCTGTAAATGTAAATATTTCACTTGCAATATAATGCCAAGTCTTGGAACTACTTTTCTTAATTAACTGCCAACTTAATTTAGAGCCTACATGCCATAGTGCACAATAGCGTCAAGTTAATTAATGGGCACTGATTTTTTTTTTCAAAGTTGTGCCCGCTTTACCGTGAACAGCTTATAGACTGAGCACTCGAGAAGTCTGGAGGGATANACATAAAATTTTTTCGAAATAAATTATAACCTAACTAAGAAATATAGTTGATAATTAATTTATTATTTATGTAGTAGCGGAAGAATGTTATGAATGTTATGTTCTCCCCATCTTTTAATGAACATCCGCTCTCTCCCTCTCATCGGCTCATTCACTTTATATGCGTCAAAAATATTATGGTGTGTAAGAGAGTTACGCATTGGAGATGATTGATGAGTAAGACTGTCAGAATGACTACAGCCTATTCATGATGTCACAAAATTTTTCATCGTTTTATATTAACTGGTGAATTAAACATATGTACAGCATATTTATGCAGTTAACAGGTATCTAGGTGTCAGTTTCAAAGGTCCAGCATCAATTGTTTTCGAAACATCTTTCAGTATTAAGAGAAAATATTTTTGGAAGTGGTCGTTGACATTTTTACATAAATCCTTAACTTTGTATATATATTAAATGTTCAAATAAGAAGTGCGTCTGGATGAAGTAAATGAATAGAAAATATGTATTTTCGTTGGTTTTTTAATCTTAACAATAACACGTTTACATAGTGCAGTGAGGACAGGGGGGACTAGCGCTCTCGCCTCACAATACGACGATGTGGGTCCGATTCCCGGCGGGGTCATTTGCGGATGTTCGCATATTGGGAACGTGGCGGACGCTGCCGTNACTCGACTGCCTTCACCCGCTGGCGGGTGTGCCCCCTTTTTTTGGCTAAGTACGCATCCTCCATATGTGTTTATTTATTTTTTGCATTACAAGTACATACTTAAAGAACTAAATATGTGTTAACTTGGGAGTGAGGGAGTGACCTCTGGCGAACAACAATGTTTAGCGACACAGTAGATAAGTACACAGAGAGAATATAGCTGGGGGATTGTTTTCATGAGGGCGATTAGCTGCGCGAAGGTCCGAGAATGGACTTTGTGTCTGATTAGCTACCGCTGTCGGTTAGTGAGTAGGTTACCAAGTGCTTATCGACTAACGGCGTTCAAACATTTTTCTGGTGAGTGAGGCAGTTTTTCTGGAGTTGGCGGTAGAGGTGACTGTTTCGCCTCTGTTTTTTCGACTACTCGACCAGTCTGGGGAATGGAGTTGTGCGGTTCTCGAACCCAGCGGTCGTGGAGAGTCCGCGNTTTTTTTCGACTACTCGACCAGTCTGGGGAATGGAGTTGTGCGGTTCTCGAACCCAGCGGTCGTGGAGAGTCCGCGCGCGCTGGACATGCGAACTCCCGCATCGCACGAAAAGCAATGAATATCCCTGGGAAATGAGCCTAACCACTCTCCCCTCTTCACCCGATGGCAATTGAATTATTGCCGTCTTATTTCAGGGGAGAAGGTGAAGGAGAGACAAGAGTGGTGCGACCAGAGGGGGATGGGGAGGGGGGACTATTTACCGATCCTCATCCCAGACAAACCCCCCACTGCCGATGAATAATGAATTTTAAACTGCGGCTAGGGGAGGCGCGCCCGGCTACCGACTTGCCCCTTCGCCCTGCCAATAATATCGCAGCATGGCCACGTCAGGTCCTGACGACGTACACAGCGGCCGTCTGCATACAACTGTGCACTCTTCGCAGAGTACCTGTGTGCACATATGAAGCGAAAGCGCCAAAGGCGTTCCTACAATTGCTAATGAAATAGTTAAATATGCATGGGGAAGTTCCCAACTTTAGTAGCAACGTTCAACATTCCCATTTCTGCAGGCTGATTTATAGTATTATTTCCGTACTACGTATAGGTTAAAAACTTATATTGCAGTTTAGGAGGTGTACAATAGGCTGTTCAAGATTAACTGAGCACCTTTAAAATCAACCTTTGGAAAATGTAACTGCCTCTACCTGCATACATTTTAGCGGGCACACTGACTGGCATGCGCCCAATAAAGTTGATAACGACGGAAGGAAAGTAGTTCCATGTCTTAAGGTTGAATTAAATGTATAAGGGAAAAATATTTTTGTGGACACTAAAATGATTTATTTTTCTTTCTGTTATTTAATGCATATAAGTGTAGGAATCGGCTAATTTGTAAAATATTAACCACGTATTTTAATAATTTCACAATTTCACTTGACCGAAGCATAATTAAAGTGATCAAGCCCATGTCAATGTTAATTTTACCTATGGTGGAAGAATACACAATGCACACACAAATAGTGCTCAGTATACCGTGAACAGCCCATATAAATATTTTACAGCGTGTGTGACTCGACGCAATCGTAAGTTAACGCTACGTTACGCACCTCCGTCAGTTTTTCCTGCTATCGGTGATTCGTAAAACACTTCTAGAAAAACAATAAAGATAACGCAATTGCGTCTTCATATCCTTGAAGGAATATGAGTAAATATTGCGCGTACCAGCTGCTCAGTTACCACACACAGTTCTAACATTGGACTAATTTTCTACCAATAACACTATCAAACACAAGATGGATAGGAATTGAGGTTAGAACACTGTTTATCTAAGTAAGTGTTTTGAGATATTACTGCATGTTCCCCTTAGTTTTAATGCAACTACAGTATAATACAACCTGTTTCTAAAACATGGGAACAAACTTCGGCAGTGTTTTCCTGGCGAAAATATAAGACTAAAATGTAAGAACCACTTTTCTCGTCAAATGATTATTAAGGAAGCTGTGCGGCNTTTCCTGGCGAAAATATAAGACTAAAATGTAAGAACCACTTTTCTCGTCAAATGATTATTAAGGAAGCTGTGCGGCTCTGAAAAATTCTCATTTAAATTGCCTTACTCTGTTTTGTGGTTTGTCTACGTGGTATGCAACACACGTTCTGATTTGAGTATTCCACACGAATTATCTAGAGTGTTCCGACAAGACGACCTTTTTTTGTCAATTTAGACGTGCTGATTCACAAATTGTCTTCAAAATTGCTTAGAACGCAGTGTTACGAAGTTTTATGCAAACACAGGATGCCAACATNCGCAGTGTTACGAAGTTTTATGCAAACACAGGATGCCAACATCTTTTTCCAAAAGGAAGGGGGACGACATTACCGACCGCATGTTTAGATGTGTACTATCTCCTTTACGGAAAACACCATTCACAGATTTTTTGTTTAATAACAAGTGGTTTTTTATATTTTCAACTAAACTCATTTTAAAACTCAAATTTGATGGACACATAACTTCCTTAATAATAACTGTAGCGGATAAGTTATGCATGCATTTTCATCTTATATTTTCGTAAGGAATTGCCTGCCGAAGTTTGTCCCCGTGTTTTAGAAACACGTGGTATATAGTCAGTTTTGTCAAAGTATTTTATTCGTATAACAGGTTGGGTCTGTTGTGAATTCAAATGCAAACAAACACGTTAGCCACCGTTGACAACGTGACCCTGACAGTTGTATNTTTCCTGGCGAAAATATAAGACTAAAATGTAAGAACCACTTTTCTCGTCAAATGATTATTAAGGAAGCTGTGCGGCCCTGAAAAATTCTCATTTAAATTGCCTTGCTCTGTTTTGTGGTTTGTCTACGTGGTATGCAACACACGTTCTGATTTGAGTATTCCACACGAATTATCTAGAGTGTTCCGACAAGACGACCTTTTTTTGTCAATTTAGACGTGCTGATTCACAGATTGTCTTCAAAATTGCTTAGAACGCAGTGTTACGAAGTTTTATGCAAACACAGGATGCCAACAGNTTGCTTAGAACGCAGTGTTACGAAGTTTTATGCAAACACAGGATGCCAACATCTTTTTCCAAAAGGAAGGGGGACGACATTACCGACCGCATGTTTAGATGTGTACTATCTCCTTTACGGAAAACACCATTCACAGATTTTTTGTTTAATAACAAGTGGTTTTTTATATTTTCAACTAAACTCATTTTAAAACTCAAATTTGATGGACACATAACTTCCTTAATAATAACTGTAGCGGATAAGTTATGCATGCATTTTCATCTTATATTTTCGTAGGGAATTGCCTGCCGAAGTTTGTCCCCGTGTTTTAGAAACACGTGGTATATAGTCAGTTTTGTCAAAGTATTGGTTGGGTCTGTTGTGAATTCAAATGCAAACAAACACGTTAGCCACCGTTGACAACGTGACCCTGACAGTTGTATTGGTGACGGGTGAGTCGATGTGGCGGACATGCGGAGAGTATTAAATTGATCTACCTCATTAGTCTGTGCTTCATCTACACGGCACGCATTTCCGACCGCTACGTCATTGATGCTGTTGGAAAATATGATAATTACTCTAAGAACCATAGTCATTAAAAGTGTTGGGGATCACATTCGAGCGATTTTTAACTTAGGTTTGCTATATCNAGAGTATTAAATTGATCTACCTCATTAGTCTGTGCTTCATCTACACGGCACGCATTTCCGACCGCTACGTCATTGATACTGTTGGAAAATATGATAATTACTCTAAGAACCATAGTGATTAAAAGTGTTGGGGATCACATTCGAGCGATTTTTAACTTAGGTTTGCTATATCAATTTTTTTATTCGACTGGACCGTTTGGCACACCTGGAAGTCCGATCAGATTTAGTGCCCTAACAATGAAGGCTCCCAACTTTCTCACTACCAAATTTTCTACGAGTCTGGCAAACGGAAGAAGCTGTGGAAATACCTAGCTTCCGTAATTAAGGATCAAATTCCCAGTGTCATAAATTTTAGCATATATTAATGTACTAATAATATGCGAATTGTAAATATATGTCGCAAACTTTAATACATTTTACAAGACTTAATTAATTATTAAGACATTTAAATAATACAAGAGGTAAAGATATTTTAATGCCACACATTGCAGATATGAAAGTACTTTAATCATCAATTTCAAAATCATATTCTATCTTGAGCAACATAAAGATTTAGAACTCTGAAATACGAAATATTTTGGTACAAGGGGAAGGAGTATTTGGCTTTTGGCTTCGCGTCTTACATCAAATATCAGTCGTCAGTTGAGTGTACATTTATCCAAATAGTAAGGTTCAGGGAGAAGGTGGTTAGTAGGGACAGTCGAATATGTAAATCTGAGATTATTTTCGAACAAGTATTGGCTGCGGATCCCTATGGAAAAAATTGTAACACTGAATTGATTTTCAAAGGTAGGCCCTATATGCTATTTGTAACTGTAATGCGTAATGAATACAAGAGGTTTCGACGGCTATTTTTACTCTGGGATCCAATGAGGGTGAAGCGAGGCGAGATTGGAGCAGCGCCGGAATGCGAGGGTGGGGGAAACGGGAGATCCTCAAGAAAAACCCGCCGACCAGCGACACCATTCAGCGCGATTCCCTAGTGCGAAAATCCGGGACGGACTCCGCAGGGAATCAAACCCGGTTCCAGCGCCCTAGCCGCTGCACCACCGCAGCCCCTACTGTGGTGCGTAAGGAACATGGCATCAACATTTATATGATTGAAGCATGTATGCCATGATAAAATTTATCCGTATAGGCTGTTCACGGTAAAGTGAGCACTTTTTAATGCCCTGCTAAATTTTTCCTTTCAACCACTTTCTATCTTTCTGCCACTTTTTAATATAAACATTGCTATGTGACTAATAAACACATTGTATACATTTCACCATTCTCAAAAGTTAACGTGTGAGGCTGCAATGAAATATATTTATTAGTGGTTAATGGCTGTTGGGAGGGCCTTAAAAGTGCTCACTTTACCGTGAATCGCCTATACAAGCTCGTGTGGAAGCTTCTACGAGACCTGATACCCAAGCCTGCATGTAGGCAGGTATGGAGGTTTCTATGGAATAACCTGTCACACCATACTTGATGCCACACAAGTAAAGGAGATTAATTTACTTCTGCAACTGTGGTTCAGAAACCGTCTCCACTCACGACTTCAGCATTATCTGTCTATGCACATAGCCTAATAGTTTTGTTGTGATAACTGGAAACTGTTAAATAAACGCGAATGTTTAACAAATGCTATTTTAGCATCAGAAAACATTTTCGGGTTTTTTATTTATTCTTTATTATTTTTAATGGTCTTGTCGCTATTTATCAAAACAAAATAAACAAAAGTACAACTATACTCAATACCACACTCCATCACCCTCTCTCTGATTGGCTAACATTGCAACCTTGAAGGAAACCTTCCACCAAAAATTGCATACCGCCAGTGACGAAAACCTCCTTGAAAACGGCCAGCAGTCTGCTAAATTATAGAACCATCCGTACAAGCGATCATGCAAGCTTGCATGGAATTTTCGAAGGACTCCTCCATCGTGGCACACGAGCTATAGTTGCCAAAGGATACATTCAAGGTCCACGGTATTTTTTTTATAACAAACATTTGTGGAAACGCTTGAGATGAAACTGCCACATTCGAAGCGAGATCTTGCGTACCTCTGTGTGATTGAAAGATGTAGTTTTTTGCAAGTGATCACGCCAGATAATCGGAGAGCCAGCATAACAGTGATGGTAGGTAAATAGCAGGGGATGATTTTCTGGCTATCATAATGTTCTCAAAAGAAGCTACTTTTTCATATTGCTTGCAAGCATAGTGCCAGTTTTCGAGGACCTCCGCCTCGCCAAGGTGCTGAACATAGCTCCAAAGTGAATACGCGGCGTGTCGTCCTGCACGTTCGTGTGATCGGGCAGTTTTTCTCCGCCGGGTGGAGTGTGACTGGCACCAGTTATCTCGATACGCTGGGGAACTTCTGCCACCCACAGTTCCAGGAACTGAAACCTTGTGAGATCTTCCAGCAAGATGGCACGCCCATACACCGGAACACTCTCCCACATGAATCGCTGAACACGCGCTTTTGACCATACACACTATCCATTCTTAGGTGCAAAGGCACTTTGTATTACTCCGCCTTAAGGATGCCGATTAAAATTCGATTTTTTTTTTAATCTATTAAATCGGCTCCAAAAATCGATTTTTAGATCGATATATTACGGCTGCCAATTTTCTTTCGGAATCGATACATTTCTTGTAGAACTATTTTTCGGTTCAGCAGCACCTTTGTGTGTTATTTACCGTTATAAATTTGCATTATAGTCTGTTCGCGGTTTCTTCACATTTTTAAATCAAACATTTAAACGTGTTTAGTAATTTCCTAAGTATGTAAAGTATCACAAGCTTTTTATACCTCTGTTAACATGAAATTATCTTATTTTTCGTTAAATTGAAGATTTACCTGAATAGTAGGATAATGTTCCTTCCACGGCAAGGGTTGGAGGCTGGGGGCTGCGAATCTGTGGATGCCCCGCTATATTCAATCCGCCATATTTTTTCCGGCCGCCATATTAGATTCCAACCATATTGTTTCCATCTACCATATTGTTCCCGTCCGCCATCTTATTTCGTCCACCATCTTGTTTCCATTCGCCATCTTGTGTCCGTCCTTTGTCGTGTTTCCAGCCACCATATTTTTTGTGTCTGCCATTTTTTTACAGCCCACCATTTGGTTTTCGGCCGCCATTTTGTTTTCTCCTGCTATCTTGTTTCCCAAT
The DNA here is from genome assembly GCA_002778355.1 of Clitarchus hookeri. Lineage (NCBI taxonomy): Eukaryota > Metazoa > Arthropoda > Insecta > Phasmatodea > Phasmatidae > Clitarchus > Clitarchus hookeri. The sequence goes on along the minus strand of NQII01003479.1, from coordinate 173,584 downwards.
TTCTCGCCTTCGCATCTGTCGCACGCCACAGTTCTCTCGTCATCCGCTAGAGTGCACCACCGATCCCTGTAATGATGTTAAATACTGCAACAGTGTACCACCCTCGTTCGACCCCGTCATCTTGTTTCCACTTGTCCTTCGTTCAACTTTCGCCTGCTAGGGGCGATGTTAAGAGCCGTCCAAATCTCTTCACTCACTCTTCATACATATTTTCTATATATTTTCTAGTATATTATTTTTAATTATTAATTCTAAGTTTTAATGGTTTTGCTATCCCTTTCTTATACACTTAATTTTACGGTTTCAGGTGTTGTTGTACACAAGTCAGTACAACACTGGTTTCGTTGTCATTGTAGGCTATATTTTCAGTTTCAGTAATATGAATCAATTATGACCTAGACAAGTAAGCCTGTTTGCGAATAATTTACCAACGGGTTACATCATTAATCATTATAGTCCAAAATTACCTATACGTGCGTAATTGTACACAATTGCACACAATTGCGTTCACTGGTTCAAATTGCCTGAGGCAGATGCAATTTTTTTTTGTGAAAAAGTAATGAAACATAAATTAAAATAGAGTTTTCTTTATCCGGCCTAGAAGCAAAATGAAGTATTCGCTATAACACAAAAATAACACACAGTTTATTTTTGAAAAAAAAAAAAAAAAAAAAAATTTTATACACTAGAGACAATACAAGAGATTTATTGTCTGCGCGTGATGGAAAGCGTTGATCTGTTCACGCAAAATGATGTAACGTAATTTATAATTTTTGAAATATGCATGCCATGCCATACATTGTGGATACGTCAAAGCTTAAACGAAATTTACTTGTTAACAATGCATTTTTTTTTTTATTATTATTTAACACGTATCTTGCGCAATGGCGGATTTAAGTGCGAGGAAGAGGGGCAACTGGTCCCCCCCCCCCTTTTCCACCCTTTAGAGCCCGAGAAAAATAAGTTTTATTACACAGTATTTCCTGAGATTGCAATGTATATAGCAAAAATATTACGTAGTTGGATATTTGAAAGCTAATCACTACGTGCATTTATGTACGCGCACACAAACACATATAACACAGAAGAACTCACTTAGACACATTTTAAATTTTATCACGTCGCCTTTCTTTCCACAAGGAATATTTGAAGAAAAAACTAAGATTTAAAATTTAATATTGACTATATAAACAGGTAAGTCACCAAAAAAGCATGTACATGTGAGTCTGCACGTATGTTTCTACAGCAGTTTTAACACCAGCAATGCGACAAAATTGCTGCATTCCTCCTCTCGACTGAGGTAACCACTATTCACTTGAGGATGGGTATTTCTCACTATGATTTATTTTTTGTGCTTGTTGATTTAAGGTTTTAAGAATTCACTTTTAGAAAAAAAACTTCTTGAGTCATAGCGTGTAGTGCAGGATTACTCTCAATTATTAATGTACTAGCGAACCGGCCCAAATTCGCCTGGGTACAATTGAGTTTTACAGTGATACACTAATAAATAAATTGGGAAAAAACAATTCATTTATGTGAAAACAGAATTATAAAATTATACTATGTTGGCTTAGGTTTTTAACTGATTACAGCAACCTAAAAGGAAGGAAATATTTTTTGACCCGAAAGCCAATAAGTAGGGTATTGTTTTTGGAGTGTCTCTGTGCAACTATCGCGTCGTTACCACATTTCCGCTTTCCAGCGTCGATGAATGAAAATTAAAACGTGAGTTTCATCAAGTTGTAGCTTTAGAAATAAGTGTACATAGGTACTACTATTTGCGCTTGGCTGAGGGATCTTAATCGATCATCAAAGTTAAGCAACGCTCCCAGCGGCACACATTTGGATGGGTGACTGTTTAGTGGCATAACATCTGAGCGCTTCCGGGCTTCGGATGGCACGTTAAATATTCGGTCCCGGTTGTTATCGATTTATAGCAGTCGTTAAGCCATTTCAGAGGTCCTTGAGTGGCCTGATAAACTCTGACACCAGAGGAAAAAAATATTTCGGTCACGTTCCCAGCCGTTGCAGAATTACGTTTTGTTGTTATTTCACAGGAACCGTACAATTTTCCGGGATAAAAAGTATTATATGTCCTATTCCAGGACCTAAGGTACCTACATACCAAATTTCATCAAAACCGGTTCAGCCGTTATGGAGCTGAGTTCGGTCACGTTCCCAGCCGTTGCAGAATTACGTTTCGTTGTTATTCTACAGGACCCGTATAAAAACTATCCTATGTCCTATGGACCTAAAACACCTACATACCAAGTTTCATAAAAATCCGTTCACTCTTTATGGAGTGTCACGTTCCCAGCCGTTGCAGAATTACGTTTCGTTGTTATTCCACAGGACCCGTACAATTTACCGGGATAAAAAGTATCCTTTGTTCTATTCCAGGACCTATAGTATGGTCCATACCTTATAAGAAGGCCACTTTCTGACAGTCAGTGAGTGGCAATTGACTAATACGAAAAAAACAAAGTGCCATTTAGAAAATCCTGTATCAGCTGATGCACGAACGAACAAAAGTTAATATTATGTTGGCTATTCTGAGTGCACTGCCAACGCACATCAGACAAGCAGAAAATACGCGATAAGAAAGAGTTCCAAGTTTAATTAATACATTTTATTTTATGTGATCACAAAACAGTGGTTGTTAGTGTTAAAAACTAAACTTCGTGATAATGTAGTTATGATTAGGTGATCAAAATGAAATGTACAATAGAACGATACGACGTGGAAAAGTTTTCTGAAGTTGTGCTAACTTCAGAAAGCTTTTTCACGTCTTATAATCCACCTCAAACCTTGCTTTCAACACGTCCATGATATTAATTCCAAAAGCATACAGAAATATTATATAATATTTTTGAATTATTTTTTCTAATAATTTGAAGAAACGACACGAATTTTAAATGTATTTTCAGCCCGTAACATAAGAATTATCAATTTTAAAATATACGCCATCTTTTGACCATAAAGAGAGTTACTCAAAACTTCGTCGTGACGTGCTGCGCGCTATCTATCGGATATTCTGCGAGCTATTACCTGCCAGAAATGAATCTCTTTCCTGCGTGATATATAACGAATTTACAAACATTTGCCAATAGTTATATTTTTCCACGAGCTCTGCATAATTTTTAAAGCAACATTTATTTCATATACAACGATTTGGAGTACAAGTCACTTATATTCGGCCGGTAATCGTTCGTCTACGTAAATTATACGCCATGTTGTTCTCTCGAAACCCATCTCCTTGATTCCGTAGACACGCGTGAATAGTTTTTAAGCAATTCTAACGTTATTCCACGTCACATATTTCCAACTCGAATATATTAGCTATAACGTCCAAAGTGTAATAATAGATACAACAGACCGTCTCGCCAATTTTAACCCAAATTCACTATCTCGGACAAATTAAAAAAGAGTTATCAAATATCTAACATTTTATATTTTTACTTTTATAACCTACTTATATTTTTAGACAGATGTCAGTCTTAAAATATCTTAAAATTTGTTTAGCATTACAGTACAATGAGAATTGGATTAGCTGACAGCGTGTTGATAAAAAATACAGCCCCGGCGTGACGGACCAGCTGATGGCGGAAGGATACGTAGTCAGATGTAAACAGTGGCGCTACTTTCGCCGAGCTGTCAAAAAGTGGCCTTCTTATATGGTACAGAATATAACTACATACCAAATTTCATCAAAATCCGTTCAGCTGTTATGGATTTGAGTGGTAACAAACATACACACACACACAGAGACTTTCGCATTTATAATATTAGTAGGATAACTAATTCACAACTTGAATAGTAAAAATATTACTTTCCTGAAGAAAACTCATTGGCGTGCAAAAGAATGGCTTGGGGTCAATTAAAAAATATTTACTTGTTTAAGAATTCAATTCACTTCTGACTTATTTTCTGGAAAACATCCCGATGTTTCTCTGAAATATGAGACAGTTCGGAAATTGAATAAAAAAACTTATTTTAAAAATGTCCTTATTTAAATTTAAGTAAGATTAGATTTCTTTGAAAACGTATATCCTTTACACCCCCGATGGTCATGTAGTTATGACAGATGTCACTCATCTCTCAACTGTGTCATATATTGGGTATGTTTATAATTACCTCAAATATAAATATAACAAATAATATTAGAATCGCAACATACATGCACGAATGACTTCAGAACACTGTGGTGGTTTTCAAAAAATGCAGAGAGTATCGATAATGTAGTTCATTGTCTATACTACAGTCTGTCTCGAATTTGTTAATATCCAAGTCCCCAACTCATCAAATCGTCAGAAATAGAACTGTAATAATATTCAAAGTCATTTATTTCTTTCCTGCATTTTCAAACGCAATACTGTTCTTATTTCAATACTTTGGAGGACAGTTAAGGAAACTGTGAAAGACTCGCTGGATCAAACGCCATACTGCAGTGTTAACAGTTTAATTTACAACTGCACAAAGTAGCAGAAGCGCTGCAAATTGTTTTCAAATGCAAAGAATGTCAGGCAGCTGTTAATGTAAGGGCACTGGTCATATCACTTGGTGATCCGACATTTATTGTTACATGTACAAATCGTAGTGGTGTTTTATCACCAAAACTCTCACTAATCCAGTTTCTCTATGTGTAAAAGTTACACAGGCAGATTTATTTCAATAGTATGGAAGACAAAATTAGTGTTTTGAGCTAGAATATAAATATGTAACCTTAGAGCTGTTGGGTCTTTTAATACACTTTTCGCTAAAACTGAAGAAACTGCAAAATCTTTATGCATGACTATCATTGTCCCTCGTACCATCAAACAGCAAACTTTTCACTGCATAGTACCTGCAAATACTACTAAAAAATAGAATGTCGATGTTAAAACCTCTACTGACAGATGTTGCCAAACATCGTGCACAAATCCAGGTATCTACTAGTGTACTTGCGCCCTGGTATACTTCACAGACCTTTACCACCATACTTGATGAATTAGGACAGGTAACCTTTTTGGCTTCGACCACAGCTATTATCCAGCCAATTCCTTTTATTGAACATGCATTTCGGTGAAGAACTTGTTAATTGCAGAAATCTTGTAGGTTTAAATCAAGGATTCAATATATTTCAATTTGAATAGAAACAGTGAGAAAACATGTGTGTTGGTAGCACCTAGTAGGAAATAGTTCTCATGGAAAAAATTATTACAAGTGAGTGCGCACGAATTCGGTGCGTTGCCCTTTGGTGTAATTTTCTACACTTAGTTAAGCATAGTTTGCATGAGGTGGAGGAATATCCTGGAGGTAGAACTTTAGCAAGGCTGCAGAAAAATGTGAAGTAACCGTGAATTGATTATAGTTTCATGGAATTTCATATTTTAGTTGTATGATATTTTAGAGTTTTTGGATAATAGTATTTCTGGTTGTATAGGCTGTTCACGATTATTTGAGCATTTTGAAATCAACATTTTAAAAATGTCACTGCCCCTACCTGCATTTGTTTTAACGAGCACGCTGACTAGCATGCACCTAGAAAAGTTGGTAACGACCGAGGGAAGTAGTTCAATGTCCAATCGTTGACTTAAAAGTGTTACGTAAGCATTTGTGAGTATGAAAACTATTTATTTTACTTTCTGTATTTTTTAATTCATATAAGTGTAAGAATTAGAAACAATTGGTGAAATATTTACTTTTCAACAATACGTTTTCACTTGACTGGCGCATAAATAAAGTGATCAGGCATATCGCAATGTTAATTTTACATATGGTGTAAGATTACGCAATGTGCGTACAAGTAGATCTAAGGCAGGGATTTCAGAAATGCTCAGTTTACCGAGAATGGCATGTATACGTTTTTCCTCAAGGCCATGGCGCATCCTAGCAGAAATAATTGACGTTTTGTTCGTACAGCCGGCTGAAAAATATCGAATATCAATTTGATGTAAAAAAATATTTTTCGGCATATTTTCTTTGCACATCGATGTTCTGTTCATTGATCTAGATCGCTTCAATAAATCGATTAATTTGGTCGATAACGGCATGCCTACTCCGCCTGCCCGCACAATTGGAAAGTATTCGTTGTGTTGCCGGCCACCAATATATGTGAGATAAGCCGTCAGCTGTGAGAATCACATACATACAAATTATAAAAATAGTTGCATTATATAAGAAAATTTATGTTAATTGCATATTTGTAATAAAGTAAATTGTTTACAGTTAGCACCAAATAAGCATCAATATTTGTGTGTGATTTTCATGTATTATGATACTTCAACCCGTCCCACTGCGTCCGCAATATTGTTCAATACCAGTTAATTGATGCAACAAATAAAAATGTTTCACAGCTGCAAGCACATACTGTACTATTTCTACAGTATGTCCACAGTGTATTTTAATATCATATAACATTAAAGGACATAATTAAAAACTAAAAATTTTTAAATTATAATTTACCGTTGAAAATATTCACTGGCCAGCCAATGACTTTGACTTTGTCACTAGAAACGTTTGTCTTTGCTGTCACCTTGAAATGGATAAGTATGAAGATGAGGTAGACTGATTTTCGTCTTATGAGCACGTTCCTAACATTGGCTCCAGTATTGCCACCTATCCTAATCATGTGTTTCGATAATGATGCAACGCTCAGTTAAATTTGGTTTTAACCTCAAACCCGCGTTTACACAAAAAAAAAATGAAAATGTTTTTAACTTGATTGTGTAGCACTTGCTTTACAACTTTACTAGAAACCATGTATATAAAAGCTTTTGAAAATATTCGTTTTTGACAGTTCTGTAAGAAGAAAATCGGTACGGTGTTGGGACATCATGATGACCGGACCTTGGTCCTTCGGGTTGTTCCCCCTCACTCGGCAATGCCCGTATAAGCTGTTAGCGGCAAAGTGAGCACATTTGAAGCCCTAGTTACTTTTTCCTTTCAGCCTTTTTTTTATACTTAACATTTTAAAATAAATATTGCCATTTAAGTATTAAACACAGTGTGTATATTCCACCGCACTTGGATGGTTTACCTCAAAGACTAGAATAAAATATATTTATTGACTATTATTCCAAATGAGAGGGTTTTCACAAGTACTCACTTTACCGTGAATAGCCTATAATAACAATGCGTATGAAGAGGCGCACACTATGGTGGGACACACACGCCGACTAACGGGCTTTCGAGCCAAGACTCGTGTCCATCATTCGTCAATCCTTTCAGACCCACTTTAATATACGGTCCCAGGTTTGCAAACAAAATAATTTATGATTTATGCTGTAATTAAGTCGACAGAATGCGTGTTTCGTTGTCACAGCCAATGAGCGGTTACTGTTAACTATATGTTCGGCTACAGTTACATAAACCAATTATGACCGAGACCAGTAAGACGATTTGCGAATAATTTACCCCTCACGTAAGATCATTGGTCATTGAGCTTCGCAATGTGCAATAGAGACCAAAACCTACCTACACGTTCGTAATGTACACAATTGTGTAAACTGAGGCTGAATGGGTTAAGTGTGACACAAAACGAGACCCGGAGATGAAACGACGACTAGAACGCAATGGTGGGAGGAACGGGAGTACCCAGAGAAAATCCAGAAGAAAATGGCAACGTCCGTCACGTTCTCCACGTGTGGAAATCCAGTTTTGGCCTCACCGTTGTGAGATGCCGGCGCACTAGCCACGCGGTCGCAGAAGGTATTCGACCTCGCAGCCGACGGCGAGGAATTTAACAGAACTGCAGCAGCAGTTGCGTCATTTCTCAAAGGCGCGGGGGACATGAATTAATGCTAAACGTAATATAGACTGTCCATGGTTAATTTAACACTTATGGAAGCTCTAGTTGACATCTAATTTTCTCCTAAATGTGTACCCGCCCGACGTATGTGGGCCTGGCGACATGATTCATGCATCATTCAAGTGAAAACGTAAAATTATTGTTACGTGCTCATTGCGCTGCGTCGCTTCCCTCGACCCGTCCCTCTCGAGCGAGCGAAGGAGTGTGTGAAATCCAGGCTAGTAGGCCGAGAGCGCACGGAGATTTCGAAAGGCATGCCGCCGTGCGTATCACCGCTGCCAGATAACCCTGTCGGGACTCGCGCACTCCTGACCTTCTGCGGATTGAATTTCTGTGGTTATCTTTGAAACGATGTTCTGGTCATTTCTCTAGCCTCTCTCAGCGTGACTCGGAATGCGGGGAACACTCTAGATCGGGCCAGCAACATTACTTAAGCCGCGACGGACCTCCGAGCCGACAGTTTTTGAGAGTTCAGAGTTTGGAAGAATGTGTGACTTTAAGCGCCAGGTGTACGAAGACTGCGACGTGATTAGTCAGCAGTGCGTCGAGTGGCAGCAAGAGTGTGACCAGAGAGAGTGAAGTCTCCGGACTGCGCGCGTAGATAGGAAACCAGACACAGTAAATAAGAATATAGACAAGTAAATAAATAAAATAGACCGGAAAAAGAAGGCATTAGAGAGTTTGTGAATACGAGAATTGACTGTGTAAACAAGAAAATTGGCATTGTGAGTGAATGGATGGACACCATTAATGAAATGGTTGACAGNGGGAGTTTGTGAATACGAGAATTGACTGTGTAAACAAGAAAATTGGCATTGTGAGTGAATGGATGGACACCATTAATGAAATGGTTGACAGTGTAAGAGAAAGGATGGACAGTGTCAAGAATGAAATGGGGCAGAAAATTAGTGCATTATAGAAGGAATTGCAGGATTTTCTTCAACAGCGGTGTTCAACTATCACCAAACCGGCAGCCGAGAGAAGTGGGGAAGCAGTGTAAGTCGTAACCAATAGAGCAATCTCTGAGAATAGTCGGCAGGTTTGCGGCATTGGTGTCGCGCATCCAGGAGTGGGGAAGGGGGTCTCAATTCAGCCCGCCCCTTACGATGGTCAGACTATTTGGCAGGAGTACCAACACCAGTTCGAAATATTTGCCACACTGAATCNGATGTTCTGGTCATTTCTCTAGCCTCTCTCAGCGTGACTCGGAATGCGGGGAACACTCTAGATCGGGCCAGCAACACTACTTAAGCCGCGACGGACCTCCGAGCCGACAGTTTTTGAGAGTTGAGAGTTTGGAAGAATGTGCGACTTTAAGCGCCAGGTGTACGAAGACTGCGACGTGATTAGTCAGCAGTGCGTCGAGTGGCAGCAAGAGTGTGACCAGAGAGAGTGAAGTCTCCGGACTGCGCGCGTAGATAGGAAACCAGACACAGTAAATAAGAATATAGACAAGTAAATAAATAAAATAGACCGGAAAAAGAAGGCATTAGGGAGTTTGTGAATACGAGAATTGACTGTGTAAACAAGAAAATTGGCATTGTGAGTGAATGGATGGACACCATTAATGAAATGGTTGACAGTGTAAGAGAAAGGATGGACAGTGTCAAGAATGAAATGGGGCAGAAAATTAGTGCATTATAGAAGGAATTGCAGGATTTTCTTCAACAGCGGTGTTCAACTATCACCAAACCGGCAGCCGAGAGAAGTGGGGAAGCAGTGTAAGTCGTAACCAATAGAGCAATCTCTGAGAATAGTCGGCAGGTTTGCGGCATTGGTGTCGCGCATCCAGGAGTGGGGAAGGGGGTCTCAATTCAGCCCGCCCCTTACGATGGTCAGACTATTTGGCAGGAGTACCAACACCAGTTCGAAATATTTGCCACACTGAATCGCTGGTCAGGCGGGTTTGCTACCTCGCCACTGTACTGAGAGGTGCTGAACTGAGAATACTACAATCTCTGCCAGAGCAACATCGACTGGAGTACCCCACACTGGTGTAGGCCTTGGAGCTACGTTTCTGCGATCGATACCTGCTACATGCCCACCATTACTAACTGCGAAGTCGTACCCAGCGACCAAGCGAGCCACTGCAGGAGCTATGGCAAGACGTTATGCGGCTGTCCCACCTATATCAGGAAGGGTGCCCCGAGGAGGAGCGCGAAGTCATCAAAGTCTTCTTCTTCATCTATGCCATCGCCGACACAAAGGTACGGCAGGCAAGTGGTACGTTTGGCTGCAGGGCNTCAAAGTCTTCTTCTTCATCTATGCCATCGCCGACACAAAGGTACGGCAGGCAAGTGGTACGTTTGGCTGCAGGGCGTCCTGGCACTAGCACTGGAAGTGGTGTCAGCAAGACTGGGGTCTGCACCCCGATGTCCGGTACGGGCAGTGACACTGAACGAAGACGGCGACGGCATCAAGAAGACAGTGAAAGAGATGCAGACGACCATGAGAAACATCGCTTTCGGGGTTCGCGGCACAAAGCTTCACCGTCCCCACCTAAACAGTCTGAGTGTTGGTCATGTGGACAGCTGGGGCACCTGAGAGCCTACTTCCCACAACAGCAACAACAGAAATAGCAGCAGGAGCGGGAAAAGAGGCAGCTAGATGAAGAACAAATGGATTCGATGAATGCAATCAAACATTTGCGTGAAGAAAATTGTGACCTTCGTTCATATGCCTAACAATTTAGACACCACATCGACGAGTTGANATCAAACATTTGCGTGAAGAAAATTGTGACCTTCGTTCATATGCCTAACAATTTAGACACCACATCGACGAGTTGATGCTGCAAGCTGTATACCTCACAAAGTTGTTGGAAAATACACATGATGCCATGTGCGTGCTGTCCAGACTCCCTGCGCGCTCTGTACCTGATAGCCGTGAAAGAAGCCCACGGCATGGTGATAGTGATGTGATGGCCCCTCTCAGCAGTGACCCTGAGGATGGCAGTCCCACGAAGGATGTGCTTCGGGAGGCGAAGAACCGGCTGCGTGAGCTCGAGAAGTAGAGTGAAGAAGTCGACAAAAGCTACCAGTGATTCAGAGTACATTAGTCGATGATCCTGCCACAGCCCCCACTCCACGACATACTTAAGAGGTACTGGCATGGCCAGCATTTCACCCCACACTTCCAGCAACAGAACGTCATTCCCTATTCTCCCAGGCTTTCCCCGGTGTCGGTACTCCTGAACAGTGCACACATCACGAGCCGTAGACTAGGAATGTCATCTGGCATTCTACGCAGATAGTATATCGTATATCGGGCAGGCATCTGCTGTGCCAGCGAGAAATAGCCTTCGTCAGTCACAACCTGCGACATCCATCACATGTATCAGCACATTTTAGACTGGTAGATATAGTCTAAAAGAACATGGAAGGGTAAATACTGTACTAACATCATAATTTCAAACCGATAATGAAGGGATTATTGCTTATGTATGACATCAATGACCATATGCTAATAGAATGAGATAATATAGCACTACTTTAAACAGGTGTGTACAGAAGACTGGCATATTGTAAGGCATGCAGCAAAAACAAAAATTGATATGCCTAACTTGACGTCAGGTCACCAGGCCAACACAGCAACAGTGGAACCTACAGAGTTTCCGAAATTATTATGTGGTTGTTCATACACAGAAATAGTCTTTAATATATAGTGACTTGCTAGAAAATAGTGGCAGGATAAAGATCCGGTATGACAGGAGAATGTCGGGCGTGTATTTCAAGGAGGATGACTGGCGTGGCTTCAGAAACCACAGAGGCGAAAATAAGTCTGCTCGAAGCTATTGTAAGTGAGTGAAGATAATTGGTCAGCTATTAACAGCGAAGTCTTGAGAGCCGATGCCCGAAGCTACAGAAATGTTGGGAAGGCACCTACATAATTCTGAAGATCAATAATGTGATCTTTTGGATTTGCCATAAAGACACTTGGGCAAAGCCGAAGGTTGACCACATCGACCGATTGGCACTCTACGAAGGTCTACGCGTTGCAGAGTCTCTTCGGGACTAACAGACTTGAGGACGAGGAAGTGATATATGTTTGCTGCTCTAAATTGCTTCCCTTGCCCCATCCCGCTCGAGCGAGCGAATCAGTTTGTCAAGGGCGAGCGAGAACTCAAGGAGAGCGCGCATATTTACGCAGGTTTGCCGCCGTTTAGGCATATAAGCCTCTCTGGACTTAGGTTTATCGTTGCAAGAATGTTTTTATCATCGCCCTAGCCTCTCGCAGTGAGGCTCGGGGTTCGAAAAACCTTATATATCGGGCCAACGAGACTACTTAAGCTGCGATGAGCCTCCGGGTCGACAGTCTGCAGTTTGGAGGAGTGTACGGCCTTTAAGAGTCAGTGTGCGAAGACAGCGAAGGACAAGTGGCGTGTTGACAGTGACCAGCGAGAGTGAAGTTNCATATTTACGCAGGTTTGCCGCCGTTTAGGCATATAAGCCTCTCTGGACTTAGGTTTATCGTTGCAAGAATGTTTTGATCATCGCCCTAGCCTCTCGCAGTGAGGCTCGGGGTTCGAAAAACCTTATATATCGGGCCAACGAGACTACTTAAGCTGCGATGAGCCTCCGGGTCGACAGTCTGCAGTTTGGAGGAGTGTGCGGCCTTTAAGAGTCAGTGTGCGAAGACAGCGAAGGACAAGTGGCGTGTTGACAGTGACCAGCGAGAGTGAAGTTNGCGGCCTTTAAGAGTCAGTGTGCGAAGACAGCGAAGGACAAGTGGCGTGTTGACAGTGACCAGCGAGAGTGAAGTTTGCGGACTGCGAGCATCGGTACAGTGGATAATGAGACTCATGGGTCGGACTATTGAACTGGAGGTATGAATGACAGACATTTGGAATGATGACAATAGACAGATTGAATATGTATAGATAATGAGTGTGAATTAAGTGACTGAAGCCATTATAGAGATATTGATAAGGACTTTAATTAGAATTGATATTGACGTTAAATATTATGCTAACTGAGAATAACAAGAGTAATAGTGGAGATAGCTATTTAATGTTGTAAATAGTAGCTATGTGAATAAATCGAAAATATAATTTAGTTTTTTATTTTTACTAAGACCCCTTATCTCCCACGAATTTGGATACGTCCCTTTGGTGTCTTGTAACAATATAATATCAACTGCTTTAATTTTGTTCGTGTTTAAATCCTATTCTTAAACATAAATTATAATATTTTATTTATGTGAAAACGAATTCAATGCGTGGGATGTTGTATAAATTCACAGAGAACTCCGTGAAATTCAGGTAAAATTTGTTACTGAGAAAATCAAGTGTGTGTAATTTTAAGATTCCTGAATAATTTTTTTACCGGAGCTTTTTGAAATTTTGCTGTCTATCTGTGAATAAGAAATTAAGTTCACATTTTCAATCAGATAACTTGCTGTACTTACGTCACTCGGTATTGACGAACATANTGTGAATAAGAAATTAAGTTCACATTTTCAATCAGATAACTTGCTGTACTTACGTCACTCGGTATTGACGAACATAGAATAATATCTGAGAGTAATACGTTTTACTTCCCTTTCTGTTCAGGAAGCATGTTATTCTATTGACAATGGCAGCTGAAAACGAAATATGCATTTTATGGTGGCTAAATAATTTGCTACTGGATTTTCCCATTTTTCACCGGTCATTTTATTACCATTTTAACTACACGGGTGTATTCAGAGAGTTGTGTGTTTGGGGCGGGGGCCTCATATAAGGAACNTGTGAATAAGAAATTAAGTTCACATTTTCAATCAGATAACTTGCTGTACTTACGTCACTCGGTATTGACGAACATAAAATAATTTCTGAGAGTAATACGTTTTACTTCCCTTTCTGTTCAGGAAGCATGTTATTCTATTGACAATGGCAGCTGAAAACGAAATATGCATTTTATGGTGGCTAAATAATTTGCTACTGGATTTTCCCATTTTTCACCGGTTNTGAAAACGAAATATGCATTTTATGGTGGCTAAATAATTTGCTACTGGATTTTCCCATTTTTCACCGGTCATTTTATTACCATTTTAACTACACGGGTGTATTCAGAGAGTTGTGTGTTTGGGGCGGGGGCCTCATATAAGGAACCGCCATGTCGCGGATACAAACACAATGGACAGCGGACCGATACGATGTGAAGTTAACAATGAAAAAAAAAGTTAGGGCCGTGAGAAGGGAATGCAACGATACTATTCGCCAAGCCAAAAATACATTATGACATTGTTTTCGGTGAATATCGGGCGTTGGGGAAAAACACGACATTGAAAGGGGAGGGGAGTTGTTCTGACTGTATTACCAATTATTCGCGGCCGTATTGTCGAGACAACTTTTCCCATCGAATCAGTTTAATCAATCAACGAAATTAATTCATATTTGTTTCCACGCGCGCGCGCCATATTCCGGGATTGGTGGAATTCCAATTAAGAGGAGGCCCATGTTGTATCCCTCATCGGCGCAGGCCCCCTTTTTAGACCTGGCTCCGTGTTAGCCCGACTACGAACAACTCCGGCCGGAACGGGGGGGAAAAGCCTCTACAATCAATTTAATGAACACCAAACAATCTGCATGCTATTCAGACCGTAAAGTAATCATGATTAAATATTGATTCCGCCTGCCCGACTTTGCCTCGTGTAACTCATTATATCTGACGTGCATTTATTAAATTGATACACTCAATTGACGGGTGCCGGGCCTTGTTTTCCAAATATGTTTGTGAAAACTTTGCGACGCACTTCTGCCTGCGTGTGCGAATGCGCTAGCGAGCGGGGGTTTTTTTTTTTTTTTTACGCCCCTCGTCCAATCATATTAAATGTTTTCGCATATTTCACGAGCAAATGGAGTGCACCAAATTCAGTTGCGTTTGCTAATTAACAGAATGATTTTTTTTTCCCCTTCCTGTCGCTAGTGTCGTTACCGACTTTTTTGCTCAGTCTATGCGCTTTTATTCCCCCCTTACCCCCTGCGCACGTGATGTTTTGATTCCTCTCGTGTGCATTTCGAACAAGTTATGAAGTTAATACAAATATTTTGTGGGAGGGGGAGATGGCTGTGAACTGTAACTTCATGCAAACGAAGGAAAATTAACTTAATATTCCTAATGACTTTGTAAATAAAATATAGTTTCATTAATATTTTACAAATTACATACACTCCGATTAATTGAGGACAAACATGGGCTATTCCCGCTCCACTGAGGAGCCGTGATAGGTTATTAAAAATGAATTACGCTCGATATAATTTCCTGGTTAAAATGTTTTTAATGTTTGCATTTATGGAAAATTATTTTAACATAGTAGAATGATTATGATGATTTGGTGCCAAGGCCTGCGGGCTGGGGAGCTCAGAGCTGCCATGCTCTGTCATTCCGGTCGGTCGGTAGCCATTTTTCCTTAAAAATGTAATTTTCCCCTCAAAATTTTCCCTTTTCGTTCAAAATTTTCCGTTTTCCTTCAAANCCCCCACTGCAAAAAACTATCCCCCGAAAGGCAATTTTCAATCCATCGGACGGATTTGGGGGAATCGCTTTCGAGGGCAGAGCACTGGTGACCATATTGGTTTTTTAGCCATAGGGTTGCCAAATCGATGTCAGACCTAACCATCAGCCATCTTGGTTCTGTCAGCCATCTTGTCCACCATATTGGATCCAGGTGACCTTGATATTTTACCTTGTCCCCGGCGAACTTTGGCCTTCACCCCAAANTCTTGTCCACCATATTGGATCCAGGTGACCTTGATATTTTACCTTGTCCCCGGCGAACTTTGGCCTTCACCCCAAAGACTTTAGCCTTAAAAACCCAAAAAATTAAAAAAAATTAAAATTAAAATCCTAAAAATATAAGAAATTTATTTAAAAAATTATAAAAATTATGTATTCTAAAAATTATTAAAAATTATTTTTAAAATTATTAAAATTTTAAAAATGTATTACTAATAATTATTCAAACATTTATTTTAAAAAGCTTATATTTCCGGAAGNTCTTGTCCACCATATTGGATCCAGGTGACCTTGATATTTTACCTTGTCCCCGGCGAACTTTGGCCTTCACCCCAAAAAATTAAAAAAAATTAAAATTAAAATCCTAAAAATATAAGAAATTTATTTAAAAAATTATAAAAATTATGTATTCTAAAAATTATTAAAAATTATTTTTAAAATTATTAAAATTTTAAAAATGTATTACTAATAATTATTCAAACATTTATTTTAAAAAGCTTATATTTCCGGAAGTCTTCCTCACCACCACTGCCTGCCACCTATACTCATTTCATCGTATGTAGCCATCTTGGTTTTTCGTTTGTCACTCTGAGAAAACCCACATAGTTGTCCGCCCCAGAAAAACACGCAGATACTTAACATAACAATACGTTATTTAGATATGCGTGTAAGCATATGTATATATTAATAAAGAAGTTTTAAATAAATTTATATTCCCATATTTATTTATACATAATTATGTATAACATTGATTAAAAATAATTTTTATATTAATATACCTACACATAAAAAGTATAAAATAAATTTAAAAATAATTTTATGTTGCTTTATTTATGTATGCATAATTATCTGCCTGTTTTCTTCTGGAACGAACGAGTATCTGGGTTTTCTCAGAGGGCTCCCATATTTTTTACANGCATAATTATCTGCCTGTTTTCTTCTGGAACGAACGAGTATCTGGGTTTTCTCAGAGGGCTCCCATATTTTTTACATTTAAATTTTATAGTGGAGGGCATTTTGTGGGCACAAGCTAGGCTCGTTGCTGTAAAAAGAACCACATTTATATAGAAAAAAGAATGGCAGCTGACATTCTGAGACCGTGAGGTATCATCGATTTGGAATCGCTCTCTCGTCATGCCACGAAGATGAATTGCGAATAGGAAGGCTTGCCGTTGACCTCAGCGATCATGGAGCCACGACCTGCATCATCGCTAACTGGTTGTTGCCAGTGGCGTTTCTGCTATCGAGTTTTCACGTATGGTCAAATTGCCCGTTGGCATGAGAGAACGGCCTGTACGAAGAGCCCTTCTTGCGCGACGAAGCATTGCGGCATTGGTCCCATGCAGTTTGTGCAAGGCGATACATTGAAAGAACGTACCGAGATCTACAATGATTCGTCTACTGGAAAGTGTCGCCGGCAATGCCTATTGCTGCATCGACGGGTACCTATTCGACAGGCGATTATGATGAGACAGTTAATGCTAAAGAAGAAATGAGTGCAGTGGAGTGGGTTTGTGTGGAATGTACGCTTGCAAGACTTTCGCGTGAGGTCGACTAACTTCAAAATAAACTGTAATCGGCTCTAAATACTGATGAGCATACAACTCCTGCTACAAAGAAAAGCAAATTTAATATAGAATACAAAACAGGAGGTAAAGATGACCATGAAGAGAGCATTGATGAAAATGAACATAGAGACACTGATAGTGCTGAAGACTATGATGGCGAATTTTTCGATGCACTGACACACCCCTCCAATACATTAGCCTCAACAATCCACATGAAGAAGGCAGAAGGTGCCGAGAATACTGGCTACCTATTTCCCGAAGACCCGAATGAACTTGTTGATGGACTCAGATATTTGATTGACCTTCAAAAACGTGGGTATTTATTAAAATGCAACNAGACCCGAATGAACTTGTTGATGGACTCAGATATTTGATTGACCTTCAAAAACGTGGGTATTTATTAAAATGCAACAACGAAAATACAATATTCATGTAAAAAAAAGTTATTATGGTTAGAAAACAAATTTCAACCAAAATATAACAAAAATGCAAAAGTGAAAGTGCAATATCTACACAAAAATTATACAAGGCAATACAAGAAGTTACCGATATAACTAATGAGCCTACTTTCTTCTACATGCATGCAAATAGTTTTAATGACGTTCTTGAAAAGCAGGTAGACCTTGATGTATTTTTGACTGCTACATCATTAGAGATGGAACCAGAAACATAAGCAATGCTAGAGAGACAATTACAAATACACACGTGCTTAACCCGGGACTCAAACCCAGAACCCCTTGTTCTGTAAGCTGGCATGCAACCAACTGCATTACGGAGGGTACAATAAGGAACATCAACTTCAGTTGTAATCAGTTTGATGTTTTGGTAGACAGGGTTTACTAACCTGAAATATTTACAGAGCAGTCATTTTTTAAATCAAGTATCTGAGTCATTTAAATCATGTAAATTTACATGACATACGGTAGCACTACTTGTATGTAAAATTTGGTGGGGATCTGTTTATTGATTCTGATATGACATAAAATCTAAATTATTTAATGTGGTGCTATCTTACAAAATGGTGGAGAAAAAGAGTATACTTCCGATTGTTTTAATAGTTACTGCCAGCATACGAACACAAGTTGAGATTTGTTACATGCGTTCGTAGATAAGGTGTATTAAGCTAAAATTTTTATAAAGCTGCCATTTTAAAGTTACGTTCTTGACACACTTAAAACCTATACATTTATATGGCCTATCGTAGTACCACATGGTTGTCAAATTTGGTAGGAATCGGTATATAAGTTCCCATTATATGACAAAAGCTTAATTTTCCATATAGCCCTATCTTACAAAATAGCGGAGGAAAGTGGAAGAGGAAAGTGTGTAGAAATATTTGGTTGTTGTAGTAGCTACTGCGATCATACAAAGTAANAGACCCGAATGAACTTGTTGATGGACTCAGATATTTGATTGACCTTCAAAAACGTGGGTATTTATTAAAATGCAACGACGAAAATACAATATTCATGTAAAAAAAAGTTATTATGGTTAGAAAACAAATTTCAACCAAAATATAACAAAAATGCAAAAGTGAAAGTGCAATATCTACACACAAATTATACAAGGCAATACAAGAAGTTACCGATATAACTAATGAGCCTACTTTCTTCTACATGCATGCAAATAGTTTTAATGACGTTCTTGAAAAGCAGGTAGACCTTGATGTATTTTTGACTGCTACATCATTAGAGATGGAACCAGAAACATAAGCAATGCTAGAGAGACAATTACAAATACACACGTGCTTAACCCGGGACTCAAACCCAGAACCCCTTGTTCTGTAAGCTGGCATGCAACCAACTGCATTACGGAGGGTACAATAAGGAACATCAACTTCAGTTGTAATCAGTTTGATGTTTTGGTAGACAGGGTTTACTAACCTGAAATATTTACAGAGCAGTCATTTTTTAAATCAAGTATCTGAGTCATTTAAATCATGTAAATTTACATGACATACGGTAGCACTACTTGTATGTAAAATTTGGTGGGGATCTGTTTATTGATTCTGATATGACATAAAATCTAAATTATTTAATGTGGTGCTATCTTACAAAATGGTGGAGAAAAAGAGTATACTTCCGATTGTTTTAATAGTTACTGCCAGCATACGAACACAAGTTGAGATTTGTTACATGGGTTCGTAGATAAGGTGTATTAAGCTAAAATTTTTATAAAGCTGCCATTTTAAAGTTACGTTCTTGACACACTTAAAACCTATACATTTATATGGCCTATCGTAGTACCACATGGTTGTCAAATTTGGTAGGAATCGCTATATAAGTTCCCATTATATGACAAAAGCTTAATTTTCCATATAGCCATATCTTACAAAATTGCGGAGGAAAGTGGAAGAGGAAAGTGTGTAGAAATATTTGGTTGTTGTAGTAGCTACTGCGATCATACAAAGTAACNGCGGAGGAAAGTGGAAGAGGAAAGTGTGTAGAAATATTTGGTTGTTGTAGTAGCTACTGCGATCATACAAAGTAACATTGAAACTGTCTGTATGGTTTCGTAGGTATAGCGTACCAAGTTAAAATGTTTATATGGACGCTGTTTTTAAAATGAATATCTGACTTACTTAAAACAACAATTTACATGGTACCTGTTTGCCAAATTTGGTAGTAATCATTTGATTTTTTTTCCCAGGATATTGCATAATAACTTTATTTTTAATGCAACACTTTCTCACAAAATGGCATACAAAAGAAAAATGTTTTTGGCTTATTTTATGCTTGTAATGGATACAAAGTACCAAAGTTTGGTCGAAATTAGTGAAATGGTGTGGTGGGTATATTAAATTAACATAAAATATTTATATGACAGTCATTTTGAAAATAAGTGTTTATCTATTAAAATAGTATACGTTTATATGTACTTTCATAGTATTACCTGCATGCCAAATTTGGTGGGAATTGGTTGAGTAGTTTCCGAGATCTTATGTAAAACCATTATTTTGACAAGTAGTGCTATCCCCTAAAATGGCAGACCAATAACACTATCCGTCTCCAGTTTCAATGCTTATATTATGAACTGTGAATATAAAAATATTTGGTTTGAGTTCGTTAAATTGTTGCATAGTTATGACATAGTGCCTTAAATTTTTTAATGGCCACCATTTTTAAAATAAGCATCCGGTGGAGTCGAAAAGTGAGTCATATGTCCTTACTAAGTAATAAACGTGCACCGAGTTTGGTTAAATTCAGTTCACGGTTTCAAAAGTTTCTAGGGACAGACCAGATAAGCACTGACAGGATAGTAATCTCATAAGCCTATCTTCCCATCGGAAAGTAGACTAAAAAAGACTACAAAAATCTCAACAACAGTCACAAAATATAGATTTTATCTGTATAATAATATCCCCAATCATCAATTTATCACATTAAATATACAAGAAACGAAAGTACACGGTAGGGTTTGCCAAACTACTCATACTGAGGGTTTTTCGCCCAGATCTGTCTGGCATCACTTCAAGACGGGAGCAGAAGTCAGCTCCCGAAACCTTAGTGTATTTTTCTTGTGTTAATTCAAGAATGTCGTGTTTTCATAGTTTCCTTGTTTCTTTCCTATTTTTTCGACTCGATAATTTTTCTTGAACCTGACTTTGTTGCTTCTTGATCTATTTCTGTCTTGTTTGTAGTCTATCATTCCGTTTTTTTAATACTTTCGATAAATTTAACACACACAAAAAACCTACATATAATGAGGAAGATTGCAAATATTTTTACAGGAATGAACACAGAACTATTGGCTTTATATATTTGACTTTAAAAATTGTAATATATATCTTATATACCGAAATGAACAGTATTTGTATCCTCTCCCATAAAAATGGGCGCTAGATCGAAATCACCAGATTTCAGCTCCCCTCCCTCAATAAAAAAAATTACGTAAGTCAGCGAGCATGGATGGCAGTTCGATATCAGCTGGGATATTGCAAGATCGATTGACAAAGTAATGTATTAACACTTTATGCAATATCTCAATAAGATCAGAACATATGCTTCAAATAAAAAAACCTATACCACAGACTATTCCAGTTTTTTTTATACACAATTGATACAAAACATTTACTAATTAAGTGAACCACGAAACACGATTTCATATATATATATATATATATATATATATATATATATTTATTTNATATACATATATTTATTTTAAGGACTGCTCTTTATATTTGTTTGAAATTAGTTTTTATTTTATCAAAGTTTTGCATTTTGTGTTTTTGGTCGAGTCTTGCAGTAGGTGTAAGTAACTGAATGTGAATGACATATCAGTCCGTAGGTATTCCTCAGCCTGTAGTGAGAAGGTTTTCTTGAATTAAACAAAGTTTGTTTGGCTCAACCAAATTAATTATTTGTATAGGGACAACGAATTATTTTGTTTTTTGAAACCAAATTATTTTTTTGTGCTTGCTTGGTTGCCCCAAAATTAATATTTCGTTAGTGCAACTAAAGATTTGTTTGACTCTGTGTATATTAAACAGTCTCAGTTAATTATAAAAAATTTTGAAAAACCCAACCGCCATTCGAACCGACATCGCTACACTTTGGTGACTATGAAGTTGAATGTATAATTCACGTAAAAGTGTATATTTTATAACGTCGCGTATAGCTTTCAGTTACACATACACTGTAATTTTGTTTTGTATTTGTACAAGGAAATCTTTGAAACCTAGTTACCAAAGATTATTTTTGTAACACTACAAATAAATTATAGTAATTTTCTCAAAATTTTGGTGTGGAATGTTTAAAATTGATGGTGAATTTCAACAAGCAAGTGTCGTAGACTTCGTGTTTATTATAAACATTGAGCTACATAAACATTCTTTATGCTTTCTCAAAATGATGTGTTGTAAATATACAATATTTCTGATGTAGAGTTACATGATAAACTTTGTCAACTAGTTTCCAAAAAATTGTTAGTAATAAGTACAGACATTTTTACTGTGTAGTTAACTGCCATCCAGTTGTAATGTGCAGACAGGCACTCAAAACTTATATTTCGTGCTCAGTGACATGATTCAGTTTGGGATTATTTTAATTTGGCACATCATTTAGTCTTCATTAATAATTTAATTTTAATTATTTTCAAAATCTTTTTTTCTTTTGTACTTTTGCTTGATTAGGTCTAATTACAGTCACATATAACTGCAAATCTACACATCTGGCCCAGTTAAGCAAATTAATAATTCAATATTTTTATCAACCTAGCAACTTCAGCAAGCCGTGCCTTCTGGTTTCAGGATTTCTCACCTCCCCCTGACACAGGCGCCAACCTTCACGTACCTTCTGCGCTACAAAAACTACTAACTATTCTTAGAGTGTATGGTACTGATGGATTGCAGTTGTTACTGCTAGAGACTCCACGACGCCATCATAACACGTTGCCTCTCCACGCTTGAACACGATAACGCGGTAAAACGTTTCATACTTCACAAAATACCAGAACTAATTTCTCAGTGGACTAAATTATTTGTGTTTTGTTAAAAATTTATTTCCGTAATGCGATAGCGAATACCGATTTGACTTGAAACTACGTCGATAAGACGGAAGCATCACGACTCTTCTAAGTCAATATTCATTTTACTTCATTGTATGCGTCCTAGATATAATGCAGTCACAAGTTTGATTTCTCCCAACTATGCTGCATAATAATCGAGAGCATGCACCACAAGAAAATCGATTATCGGATGAAACAAATAAACTTAATATTCCACTACATCAGTTTAACATTGTGTATCTTATTTCAACACAAAATTATTTTGAATCGTCATAATTAATAAAAAAAAATAATTTATTTTGTGTTAAAAAAGAGGGCCCTTATGATATCCCCCCTCTTTTTCGATTTTTTAGATCAAACTTAATTTGCTGCTTTAATTTTTGTGCCTCTTTAACGTAAAGTAAATTTTTTTAGACCAACTAAAAAACCAAGTAACAACCTAAAACCGAGTGCAGTTATTATTTTATTTTACATTTCAAATATACCCATTCTTTATGGATAAGCATCAAAAACGGGACAAGTCTGAATCTGAACTGACGAACTTGTCAACTTATTTTCAATAGGTAAAGACTATAAAATAGGTTGTGTTCAAGATGCGTCAATTACGATAATTTTCATATACTATAAGAGGCGGCAAAGTAAATATGGTCTAGAATAGCACTGTGTATTTATCGTTTATTTTAAGTGTTCGAAGCGTGTATGTGTGTGCATCTGTTCCGCTTCTATAACAATGCCATGACTGAATTAGCAATGTGGAAGCGACTTAAACGAGAGTCAAACCGACCGCAACAGAAAACACGCCTTCTGCGTAGTCGCTTCACAAAACGTGCACGGGAGGACGAATTATCCGCTGCACGTACACATTATACCCGAAGTTTACAGACAGTCGCCCGTCAGGCAAACACGGTTTACATCGTGGTAAAGAATAAAAGAGCTTGACGAAGGGTGTTGGTAAAAGTTCTTCTTCAGCCTTCGAGAATGGCTGGATTACGGCTAGAAGAACTGTTGGCAGATCTCCCGAAGTTTCTTTCCTCGGGAGCGGGCGAAGCTGACTTTGTCAGCGCGCAGCACACAGGAGGAGGTGGACGACGATCTCCTGTGGGATCAAGCGAGACAAATGGCGGAGTAATTCCAAGGGAACGCTCCCGAATTCCAGAAGGCGATCTAATCCAGGAGATGGCCGGCTTCGGTCGGGTGTCATCCGACGCTCTTTCAGCCCGGAAACCAACTTGCCCCACCTGAAGTATCGCCGAGGGAGCATTTCAGGAAATTGGACTTGTGAGTCAAGCCACCTCACGTCCACAGATCCCGATCATCAAATATTTAAGATCATAAAGTTTGACCACGAACGTCTGACGAAATACTAGCATAAATTTTTTCGCAATGAACAAAGTTTGACTTAAACTGTCGAATATGTCTCATGCGCTGTCGCAGTATTAAATTATATTACCCAAGGAGGACGAAACGTGAAGTGTGATAGCACTACGTATAAAATATACATTGCTGCCAAATAAATACTCTGTATTGTCTACTTACCACATCATTTATTTCTAGTAATAATAGTCTTATATTAAGATAAAGTAGTTATGTTCGAAACAATTTAAGGAATTGCATTTCTTTTAATATGTCTGTGTAATGTTTATGTGAAACGTTAATAAAATTGCGGACAGTAAATTTAATAAAATTTACTAATAGTTTTATTTTAATATACAATAATTGTAATATATAATTTTTTTTAATTTTCCTAAGTATTATAACTTAAAATTTAATTTTAGTAACTGTTTGAACATATTTATAAATATAAAAAATACATATCTTTCTTATTTTTCGTATGTATGAGTATTCGTGGGAAATAGTCTTTATTATATATATACTATATATATAAACAGTTAATGTATATAAATATATAGTTATAGTTCATATGATATTTGCGAGGTTAAACGGCAAAACTTTATTACATAGAGATTGAACTGTGCAGTAGCGAACAGCGTTTTCTGACTTTTCTGAGATATTTTTGACGTTATAAAAGTTAAATATATTTGCCACACTTGGAAAATCATGCCGGGGTGTCGAACGAGCACATTAAGAGCAGAGTAATAATTGGCATAAAGTAAAAAATTGATGTTTACGTCGCATGGCTACGAATATAAAGAATAAAGACGATAGCCCCTCTTGATGATGGCCAAAAAGAAGGAATCTAACCGAAACCTCACAATACATCAAATCGCAGGCGTAAACATGAACCGATGTGCAGAAATCGCCGTGCATTCTCTAAACCACATTACATGTCACCCCTCCTCCAATAAAACTGCTTGGGTTTTTATTTGTGAGAAGGGGGGGGGGAGATAATTTTTTCGTTTTTATACGGGAAGTGTGATCCGAAATGGCATAACGGGAAGCTTTTATAACTTATCCTTGACCTGAATCTAAATATTAATGTGTCACATGAGATTCAAACTCGGAACTTCTTGTTGGAGGTCGCGTCGTGTGGCTCAACCGTCAAGGAAAATTGAAATTAATTACCCCAACTGTGTTCACATATTTAAGAAACAATTCCACCTCATCAAGGGCAAATAGCCCACAGCATGTAGCAAGAATAGTATTTATGTTTATTGAAAAGCGCAATCATTAAAAACAGAAAAGTTATTTTTACATTGGTTAATAAGTCTGGTTAATTTAGTTTTTTTTTCTCTTTCAAAATATAACTTAGTTTAGGGTTTAATATTGCCACCAGCTAGCATCCTGCTTGATCTAAAAAACAAGAGGGATTTATAATATAGGTGAATGTTATATATGAGCTCTAAGAAACTATTCCGAAAATAATGTAATACGCTAAACGTCACTTTAATTACTAACAGTAATTCCAGTTTGATTTATTCATCTCAATGCTATTGATAAAGTGAACTACACAGCATTAATTGCTTGTAGCATTGGTTGGCAATAAAAATAAATTTCGGAATAACAAATATTGAAACAGTGAGCTGTTCAAAAAGAAAATAATTTATTCTAAAAAATATTGCCTAAAAACTTAAAAAGCAAAACAACTCAGGTGACGGCTAAGGTTATTGTGAACAGTGAAGTCAAAAACCTGTATTACCACCAGGTGTCGCAGACTATGCTCATTGTCTCTGAGATGCATTTTAAACTCGATTTGCTCCGATTATTGTAGGTGTTAAATTGAAAACGTAGGTATCCCTCAGCGCTTTGAGCATTCTTCCCTGTATGTGTGTTTCAATAATTAAACCGTTGATTGCATTGTTTACAAAGCATTGGACGACGTTCGGTATTTCTGAGAGATGAATCACATCGTTCGTACATGCTTTTAATGTCCAACCAACGCTTAGTGATAATGTCATTATTCGAAAGGTTTTCTTTCCGGTCTACTGCAAAGCGTAGACGTAGCGACTTCATTTACTTCGGCGAAATTATTTCTATAAAGAGAATATATTTGTATTTTTCCGGTGATTTTAGTATTTTACTTGCATCTTCCTATGGCCTGGTCACGTAGAGTGCTTTTCACACGGTACTGGCTATATGAAACAAAATGTTAAATTTTGCATACTGCACATATTCTGCAACTTTCTCATTAAGAAATATCCTCCCGAAATATTTCGTGTGAGTTCCCGAACAACCTGCATATTGCAAAGTAAACGGAAAAAGGTCTAATCATTTGAAAAATATAAGGATATTAGAAAATGCAGTGCAAAGGACTGCCCTGTACCTTACCGTATTAAAATAGTGCCGTGTTATATTTCCGAACTGTTTGTACGATTGCTTTTCACGTGAGCCTCACTACGACACTGTAAACACGACCATAGCGTGCATTCTTAAAGTGAAGCTGATGCGCTTTCGACCGCAACAGCCCAAAGAACCCACGTTGACTCTTTTATGCGAGAAAGAGTCATGAGATGAGTGGAAGCAGATCAAACTTAGATTGTTATTCCCCAAGCCCTGCATGTCCCACTGTGTCATTTCCAGGATCTGGCGGATGTTCGACAGAATAGAAGTGTCGGCAGATCTTTCAGTAGTGGACGTCGAGAAGTACAACGCCGAGATAAATCGTTATTTGGCCCTAACTGACCAACGAAGCAGTCGGAGCACGATAGACAATCTTGCTATGGACCTGAAAGTAGCTACAGTGTAGTGCATTTCCAGGTTACCGCGGCCAGGGGCGGTTCCAGAGGGAGGACAAAGGGCCACCGGGGACATGAACACCTCCCCACCCCCACACCGCAAAAATAATAACTTTCACTTTTACGTGGCATTTCCCTGTAAATGTTTTAAATGTGTTTTAATTATTTTAATATTGATTCCTAAAATTATGATCATACAACGACGCCCCAAGGCTCTCTTCAAGTGTTTATATATGCCCGAATGCCTTCAAAATGGTTTCGATTGGCCCATGCTCATAACGTTACCCAGTTAGTGCGTTGCAAAGAACAACGAGCGTTGACAAGGGAACAATGGAACTCTGTCCTGTTTACTGACGAGTCCACGTTCAGCCTTCGCAGTGATTCTCTCCGTGTTTTCATATGGCGAGAACGTGGGACAAAACACACCCTAGCTAATATCACGGTGTGGTGTTCACGTCACAAACTCCTCAAAGAATAATAAAAAATAGTTACTACAAGGTTATCTTGCTACTATATGCTTATCAGCTATGATGTGTGGTGTATCTCGGTTTTTTAAGTCCACTGGTTACAATTTTAAAAATGTGCTTATCCACTCGTGCTCGTGCTTATTTATAATGCCGTGTCGGAGCGAGGTTCTGGCCAGAAAACCTAGAAGTCATATTTCCAGAATTTCATGTAGTGTGTTTTGGTGCAATATTTTATTATGTGTGATACTTCGTTTAATGAGCAGTAGTGGTGGCCCTGTTTTAACTCTCCCTTGACACAATTGCAGAAGACATCTGTGGACGTAGCGGCATCTAGGTCTATGGCGGTATAATGTTAAGACCTCGAATTTTTGTATATGAATGTATGTACCAGACATCGCTACATATCTCTTGTGCTTGTACTAGTAGCATATGTACATGCATACAGAACGTTAGCATTATAAATGACATGGAAAAATTTATCTGCGTACAAGTGTTCATAACATGCTTCACAGTTCACCAAATTACCACAAGAGTGTGTGTGACATTATTCTTATTATTTTCGGATATATGTAATAAACTGTAGGTCTGCTGCAACCACCTGTATCTTGTTCTCTCGTCTTGCATATTAAATATTGCCAGTTTGCCATACACTTCCACTACTTGTTCGATACCTGCATTTTTTTTTTTTACTTTCGAAATCTAATGTAAATCAAATCGCAAAAATTAGTTTGCTGATAATGTCATTGTCCGTGTGCTGCTCGTGGTGGCTCTTAATTTGGAGAAACAGCCGTAGGTGACATAATCGCCCAAGATTACACGCTGAGAATCAAACTCCATAAGCTTGGCCTCCTGGGGCTGGTGCGCGATAAGAAAAAAGACCGTTATCATAGGTCCCTTGGGGCCGTGTGGCGTTAATGCCGGATGAGTTATCGCGAGGAACAAGGGCGGTGATCTGCAGAGGCGATAAAAGGACGGCTCTCGTCCCCTATCGCCATCGAAGCTGTGTGTCCCCTTCTCCACTCGTGACAGTAAAAAAAGTCAGCTAAAAAAGGATGCCTCCCTCCGATTCTATCATCCCAGGGTGACATTAAACTCGAGGATTAGCATGTGTGCGCGTGTGTGTGCGGAGGGAAGAGGTCAGCCCTGATTAAGTCGGCCCCTCTCTCCGGAGAGGGATGGCGCAACCTCACCTCAAGACCGCTGTCTTCAGCGGGAAGAGACGACGAGTTCGGCTCCTCCCAAATGCGATTCTCATTCGCTGGCTCGTCTGTCTTTACTGCTCCCCCCAACTTCCCCCTCCCCTCTTTTAGCACAAACCACCCGCGCAAACCCAAACTCAGCGTGGACCAAGAGGATCACGATCCACGGCCGAGGAAGAAAACAGTTCCGGTTCGCATTTAGAGAGATCTTGCAGTGTGATCACCTTACTGGAACAACTGCACAAACACCGCCTTCTCTCTTCAAGCACGCAGAGACGCGTGTTAGATGTTAAGGGGGCCCGTGACATAAATTAACGCTTTGTGGTTTAATCGTAATATACTTACAATTTTATGGAAGCCAACATAAAAAAACGATCGTACGGGATTATTTTATTAATTATTAATTTACGATAGTGATGTATTTCCGCCATGCTATTTCTGACACCACAATTTTTTATATGCCAAATAAATTCACCAATATTGTAAAGCAGTTGTTCACAAAATTTGGAGCTGTCCAGTATAATTAAAAACTTTTTTTTTTTTTTTCAGATTGCCTATATCTTAAAACATACTTGCCGGACACGAGCCAAACTAAGATAGGAGCGTGTATTTAACTTTGCTACAGACTTTTCATCAATAAATGACAGCGTCACCGCTGAAAGTCCCATAGGCACACGCAGCACTACGAGAACACTGCACGCCAGTTCATAGCCCTGCGCGTTGCGGTGATAGCGCTCTTGCAGCGCGTGCCAGTGTGACCCTTATAGCTCCCGCGCTTCTCGGACAAAAAAGGAGAAAAACGATGCAGGCAGGCGGGCCCCTTAAAGAAAGTAACGTCTGTTGACAATTGTCAAGTAATTTTTGTTTTCCTCTTCACGAGAAATGTTGTCTTATTTTTCACGACAGCTAACAAATTTGTTCTCGTGATCCCTAAACTATCACTGGGTATCAGCTGCACGATTTGTTTTCCCAGATCGACACACGGTCAAGATTCTGGTATAAAGAACAATTAAAATTTAAAGTGTTATTAATATGTCAAGACAGTTCGTTGTTACTTTGTTCCCGCTTCGCCAGGAAGCGTTGGAGAGCTGCTATGGTGGCTTATTCCTTAAATGCACATATTAGACATGCACGACCCTTCAAAGAGAGGTACATCACACTTATGTGTGAGTCAAACTAAACACCACATTGCGTACCATTTCATTTACTAATTACAAAACTAGTTCTGCATTATTTTTTTATAAATCAATTTTTTTCATTTTTGAAACAATAAATTTAAATCGCAAATCATGGACTGGGAAGCGCAAAGTGGAAGATATTGTTTTATATACGCTGTATAGTTTCTCTTATCTTTCTTTCAGGTCACTATACTATTCTTAAAATATATTTAATTTATCAACCTCAGTTTTTCTGCATGCTCTAGTCTAAAATGGTAAGAAATAAAATTAATTAGATGGATGAATAAAGAAATTGGGTACCAAGCGTGCACTCAGTTTGGTAGATAACATGTTACCGGTTCTTTTATAAAAATGTCAGATTCCTGTTTTCAAAAGTGTGGTCACGAGCAATAAAAAATAATGTAGTATCATATACTAATGGTTATGACAGTTATTTTACCAAATGTGCTTACAAGAAGGAAATTGTAGCCTTTGAAGTAATTACCAGTTGCTAATCAGTGAGAAGTTGTACTTTATACTCCTTTCACCACCTGTTTAAAAGTTGCGCCAATTTTAAGTTTACGCGAATCAATAAAATTTTGATTCAGCTGTATTTGTTTAACTCAAATTGTCAAAATTCAAAAAATTATTTCGAGATGGTGAAATTACCAATCTATTCGCTAGCCTTGTGTTAAATGTAAGACATTGGATTGGGGCACATAACTTTGCATAAAGTCTACGTCCCAGCTTCATACACCATGCTGCAGATATTTTCTGAATGTTTTCCAATGTGGTAGTTGGAAACTTGCGAGAAATACACTCCCGTACCCGGCAAGCCTGGCTTGAGTAAGCTGATAGCCGTGCGGAGTGATTGCCGACAACGGGGTCTCTCCCGGTGATTTGTGAACTCGATTGATCTTCAAATGCTTCGTCTGAG
Source organism: Clitarchus hookeri (assembly GCA_002778355.1). NCBI lineage: Eukaryota > Metazoa > Arthropoda > Insecta > Phasmatodea > Phasmatidae > Clitarchus > Clitarchus hookeri. The sequence continues at coordinate 143,108 of NQII01003479.1, read as the reverse complement.
ACGCCCCCCTCTTCCCCCACCAAGCCGCGACACTCCAGATACCGCCCACCCCCTATCGACCATGCAAAAGTGGCCAATTCAGCGAATGGCGACAGACCCCTCCTGCCCCTTCCTCGGCAATAATAAAATAAAAAACCGCGCCGAGCGACGGAGACAAAGAGGCACGATACCAGCAGGAAAGCTGGGACCGCAATCCTCTGTTCCACCGAGCCGAGTGATCTCTGCCCCATTTCTAAGACCACGCCCATTCTAATCCACGACGATTCGCCCTACTTTTTTTATTTTTATTTTCTCCTGTCATTCTTTCTGCCTTTCCAAGCGCGCACCGAGCGCATTTCCCCGAGAAAACACTGGCGAATCAAGAAACTTCCTCCCCCCCCCCCCNCCCCCCCCTCAACCATCATCAAAACAAGAAAAATCGTGGGCACATAAATATAAACTGGAACTGATATTAAAGTCTGATACATTGTCTCCCCAAAAATATGTTTACATATTTATGAACGCTGCAGAAATTTAGCGTAGATTCAATGTTCGCGTTGTTATTTACTTTCACAATATCACTGTGGTCCCGAATGAACTATGCCCCCAAGTGAAAACCGAGACAAGATGAAATGACTTGAAGCATAAAAGTGTTGGGCTTACATACTTTGTATAGANTGCCCCCAAGTGAAAACCGAGACAAGATGAAATGACTTGAAGCATAAAAGTGTTGGGCTTACATACTTTGTATAGAAAACCAACAAATTATAATGAATGCATCCTCGTACACTGATTAAATCCATTCTTACGAATTTTGTGCAGTTTCTTTGACACCGCCATTATTATTATTATTAATGTTATTATTTATATTGGTGGCGATACTGTACCTAAACTATTAAACTAAGGTATACCTAAACTAAAATCTCCGAATTCAAATATTTGTCCCAGAAAATTGTCCAATACGCATGTATTCGTTAATGTCAATTTAAAAATTGCAATGAGATTATTTAAAATATATTTGTTTTTTGTTTGAATCTTACAGAAAATATTTTTTTAGTGTTTTTAATTATACAATGGTAATATGACTACAGAACAACGAAGGCTGCTAAAGTACTCTCCTTTCTCAATTTCGTTTTTGACATATTTCGAGATTTGTTAATGTTAAAAAAATATATGAAGATTGCCATTTTCCTAAAAATATTGTGGTAATATGTGCATCGAAACAACGGAAGCTTAAAAGGCCCTTTTTTTATTCCCGCGTATGACGTGTTTGTTTAAATCTTTAATTTGACTTATATCTACTTGTATTTTTTATTTTCGCTATGAAACAAGTAAAAGAGAAATGCCCACTTAAAAGAAGCACCCCGGACAGACACCATCTTTAAATAATATCCTGTATAGTCTATACATGGTGAAGTAGGCACTTTTGAAACCCATTTTTTACGAGTTGTGGCCAGNTTAAATAATATCCTGTATAGTCTATACATGGTGAAGTAGGCACTTTTGAAACCCATTTTTTACGAGTTGTGGCCAGACCCTTAGCTGAGCGGCCTGCCTGATCACACCTTCACTTATTTATCCAGGACACGGGCCGTGATCGCTGAAATTAGTAATGAAATCGCAAACCACAGAAACCCCCTCCACCGGCCAGTAAACGGGGACAGCGCAGCCGATATAGGACAGTGTAGTCCGTGGGCGGTGTCTTTTGTTATCGGGCTATTGGAACGAGAAGACCGCTGAAGATGGATGTGTCCGGCCGTCGATTTGCGGCTCCTTAATCAGCGTCCGGAATCATGAACAAGGCGGGGACTCTCCAATTAGGCTTTAATCAGAATGTAGCTGGTTAAATCTTTATAAAATAATATAATTTAATATTTCACAATATTTGTATAAATTCCCCCATTTATATTCAATCATATTTATATTGAAATAATATTGTACAATCTTAATGTTAAATAAGCATATTTTATATAGTGTTCATTACATAACTCTTATCAATAACGTGTTACNATAATATTGTACAATCTTAATGTTAAATAAGCATATTTTATATAGTGTTCATTACATAACTCTTATCAATAACGTGTAAAGCCCCTATATCCCCGTTAAGGATAAATATCAACAAAATATCAAAATTATAACACAATGCATTTGGAATGATAGTCAATAAGGATATTTTATTTTAGCCTTAGACGTTAACTTCCGAGTGCGGTGGAATACAAACCACCTTTCAAAATAAATATTGCTATGTAATTAATATACACACTGTGTTTATTACTTACATAGCAATATTTATTTTAAAATGTCATTAAAGGATTAAAAAGGCTAAACGAAAAAGTAACTAGGGCCTCAAAAGTGCTCATTTGATCGTGAACAGGTTATAAGCATACTTGTTTATCGTCTGCAAATCACCAGAGCTGAAGAGTTGTTACAAGAGCTTAACTTCTCCTTGACAGCAGGTTCATAAGAGACAGACATTCATCATAATTTCCACTGACCCCTCGCATTGTTGAATGTCTTGATCAGGTGCCGGCTTTACCAATCACACATTTCCCTTTTGCAACAGTACATTTTCTATTTGTGTCTTAAACATACTTCCATTCGTGTGGTTATTTATTTATGCCAATTCGCTTGTGCCGTTCTTCCTGTTTCTGGTATTTACTAACTGACATTTGGTTAGGTTTTTTTCTTATTATTTTCCTCTAGTGTTATTTATTTTGTTTTCTTAGTTCCAGCTATTTATTCCTCGGAATTCTGTTCCGTCATGAGTTTCAATAGAAGAGCCAAGAAAAGCTGGCATATGGTATTCTACTCTCCCTCCGCCTCTGATGATAGCTAATAAATATCAAAACATTGGTCATAATGTAATCAAACGTGCTGCGGACATACCTTGGTGTATTAGAGGCATGGTAAGTGATGTCACAGCAAATGTTATAAGTAATCGCTATTATTATCACTTAAAGTTGTTTTTTTTTTGCGCAATGTAAGGATTGTTAGTAGCCCAAAGCTTAGTGTACTTGGACTTAACAACTTCAATGATATAAAACCACGCTTCTTCAGAGAACCACGTGTAGTCGAGTAGTCTCGAATGTGGATTGAGGAACTGCTGGAATCAATGACAATAATTGACTGTTTTGTCGGGAGGTTGCAATTGTTGCAACCTCCCAATATGCAGGCAGCTTTGCTTTTTTTTTTTTTCAGCTTGTTGGTATGTGCTTGTGGTAACTCCCGTTTCCTGCGACAGTCTAGGCAACGCTTTCTTCCGTGGAGTCAGCAATCTGTTTCTCACTACTTGCGCCGTTGCGTCTGGCAGATTGACAAAAACAGGCGCGACCCCTGCTGGGAATCGAACCCAGCTCGCTTTGATTGGAGGGGTAGCTGTGCTCTGGTAGCTGTGCAACTGCTGTGGAGAGGATGGTGTGAAGTATTGAGCGTGCCCGGTCCTGTGTCGGTGTGAAATAATCATTATAGAAACGGTGTCTTATCTCAACCGCCACGTTTCGTGGTTCTCTGAGATGATGACTATCGCAGTGTTCACAGAGCAGTTTGTAAATATTTATGCGTCGGGAATAGGGCTTGCGTTTATTGCTGCCGTAATTTTAATGGAATAAAGAATCACTTTATCTCTGGTGAAGGGCTGAGGTGCGATGTTGAGAACTTTTACTTGTGTAAGCATTGGCTCATTTTCACCCTAGGGCGCAAGGCATAATTAATAAACATGAGGATGTGCCTGGACGTAATCGCCGCGGTTCAAAACCGCCAATGCCCCTGCTAAACACAATCGAAGCGACGCTGCTCACTGTGTGTTGTGGGAATATTCCGTAAATAAAACGGATTTTAGTGAGTCATACCTGAGTGATTTATCCTACATTCCTTCAGCGTATATAAGATTTCGTTCCGGCTTGAAGAGTTGCGAAAAAGGGAAGGGCCATGGATACCATAATGAAGACAGTGTCGACGGTGAAAAGAGTGGCGATTTTTTCGACGTCCTCACACATCTCCTCGCCGGCTTTGCTGAAAAAAGTGTCGTGAATAATGCAGAAGACGACAAGAACACAGACTACATATTTCCTGAAGACCCCAATGAAATTGTTGATAGACTCAGACATTTGATTGCCTTGCATAGTAAGGAGATATCTTTGATCATCGGTGAACTTAAGGAAAGGGGTTACATCGAATGAAACCATTGTGCACTATCCATCATCTACAAACATCAGAGAAATGCAAAGATTGAATGAATGGAAAAAGTGGGATAATACATTTATGTGCTCTTATTTGTGCACTTTTAATTTATTGAACCTTACCCTGCTGCTTTTCTGAAAAACATTACTTCATTGGTGTATAAAATCGAATGCAAGGGTCTTTTTTAAAGAAAAATTGAACCAGGAAGTGCGTTACGGGGAATATGGTTCAATCTGAACCATTATGTATTTCTCAGGTTGTTTAAGTAGGCTGAGGTTTGTTTGACAAACACACGAACTAAGTAAGGACTGTTTATGAGGAATGAAAGGGCGAAAATCTGGGAGCGACCCTGCCGGGAATCGAACTTGTCTCGTCGTGATTGAAGAATGGGCTAGTGTTGAGGTGGAAATCCTGTACGAAAATGTGTGTGCAAAAGAAAGGATGCTGTACGCGTACTCGTGATGGGAAACGATAGCTCTAGCCACTGCAGTCCTTCTCTTATGTGACACCGTGGATGGGGTCATCGTTGCAAAATAGTCCTGGGGTACCATTTTTGATAGAGAGCCTGAACTGACGTGTCCAAATCTTCATAATTTCGCAGATTGCAGCAGGCCTTGTGACCTGAGTAATCTCTCCTACAGCCTGATACGTTTTTCAATTTTGCATGGTTGCACCTCACGTGCGTAAATATGAGTATTTTCAATATATTATTTTAATATAAAGCTTATGTAATTGCGTTATACGAGATTTTGTATCTTCGCGGTATCGCGAGGGGCTGATAGAGCGCAAGTATGCTAGCAAGCATCAGAACTCTTTCTGGGCATGATGGAGGTGCACAAAGTTTGTCGAAAAAATGAACACTGATGACGGATGATTTATATCTCGCTTCTGACCTTTCGAAAATTTATCGTTCGTATGTCTATGTGATACACTGGCATGCCTGGACTGAAACATTGCCAACGTACGTATGTATATCTGCAGGTTCATAATGAAATGGGAACTATTTTAGAATCTGTATTTAGCTCTGATATTATGACGCGTACTCCGAAATTTAAAAAAAAATATTTTAGGGCACTGGACTTTATTTTATTTATTTATTTTATTTATTTTCTCAATGGCTAGGCTTCTGGTATGTGAACCTAGACGTTTCCTCTGAAGGTTCAAGATTAATACAACTTAAAATGCTAAGTTTTTTTTCATCTCGGAATATCACTTCGCTTCAAATATATGACTATGTAGCACTGTTCGAGGCATGAAATATATTATCTTAAGTTCGTTACTGGGCAATTTTTCCCAACTATTTCTGTAAAGTGTGGTCTGTTTTCTCTGAACTTAATTTGGTTCCATGCGCGCGCGCGCGTGTGTGTGTGTATGTATATATATATACAAAAATATATATGCGAAAATGTCTTAGGTTTTCCCGTCACAACAAGGGTTGAATCTTTTATTCATGAAAGGATGTTTACACTCGTATTTTCAGAGGTAAGCGAGTTGAATATTGTTAGATTTTTTCCTCCCCAACTGTTTAACATTAATCGACTACTGTGTACGTGGGCGTGGAAATTTTTCTAAGTAAATGCATCAGCGGATGAAACGAGTCGTTCGTTGGATTACGAAGAGAATAATAATGAACCGATTCGGTATATATTCCTTGAGTTATCAGACTGGAACAACGCATCGTGTGCGAGAGGGTGGCTTTAAATACCTGTAAAATGCAAATGGTGTCTTGATATGCCTGAAATATGCAAGGAATTGTTGATACCAAATAAATATTTGTGCTCAGTATAGTGATTTTTGTTAAGTTAATACGTACACATTACGTGTTCCAATTTTGTTATGTTTTTCGTCGTCGAAACGTGGCTGGTTCGTGATTCTGAAACCTCAATGCTGTGGATTCGATGTGAGATAAAATGGCGCACGCCCTTCCTCTTATAATGAACACACATAAATATTTTTTTATTCGTGACTGTATTAGATTCTCATAAAATAGTAGCGTGGGTTTATATTATCTAGGTGATGTGCAAGTTAAAATAATAATAAAAGTAAATTTTATACTATTTTGAGACGGAACGAGTTGCTAGAACAAGCGGGAACAAGTAAGGACTCGACCAAGAAACCATCCCGGCATTCACCTGGAGTGATTTTTAAAATAAAAATTCGGGCCGAACGAGTCAAGTATCGAACCCGAGTCCCCTTGAACATGGGTCTTCCCTGGTGTTGACTTGTGCGTGCAGATATTTGTGTTTATTATCCTATGAATTTAAGTTGGCTTTTGTGAGAAATAAAACAAGCTGCTGGAGCGATAAGCCTCCCCCCAGCGGTCACTGCGCTAGGGCAAAGTCCAATTCAACACCTGGTGCAGCGCGGATGGCCGTGTGCGCAAGCTCAGATTACGACTGCACATGCCTCTTGTTTACTTCTGTAATGGGACTCGTGAGCACTTCTTTAAATATGCTTTTGTCTTAATAGTGTTTTAATGCGTCTATCAGACCCACCTGCAATTGAGATATTTCGGGCTCTGTGTGTGTGGATAGGTGTGTGTAGCCGTGTTTGTGTGTGTGTGTGTGTGTGTGTGAGTGTGTGTGACGTATGAGCAACTGGAGAATGGTATTTTTTCCCCTTTATTTCTTAGTTTCACAACATCACAAAGTATCTTTGGTTTCGCCGGAATTAATAAAAAAAAAATTCAAATTAAATGTTTTATACTAAATAAACAAAGGTAGAGTTCGGGCCAAAATTTATTTACAAAAANAAAAAAAAAATTCAAATTAAATGTTTTATACTAAATAAACAAAGGTAGAGTTCGGGCCAAAATTTATTTACAAAAATATTGTACATAGAATTAATTTTCTACATTCTAAATGGATTAACATAACTCTACAATTTAATGGTCTACGTAATGCACTGGCTACAATATGGTCTAATTTTTGCACACTTGTGAAGTCTTTCCTTACATGACTCGACGAGGTTGAAGGGTGGTGAATGAGAGCTGAATGCGCGTGGTCTTTGCTGGAATTCTTATTGTGGTATAAATCTGCATGGTGGACTATCATCTCGGGAATAAAACTTTGATTTAGTTCGCGTAATTCATAAAGAGTTAATACTATTGACACCTGCTGGATTAGAGGCCGCACACATATACGTACACATGTTCGCGTGTCACTTTTCATTCGGCTAAATTCACGTAGCAGTGTGTTGGGATACTGAGGGGGATGTGGGGGTGTTTTACCACGGAGCATATATATCTCTTAATTGAGCGAGCGCACACGAAAGTATGAAAATACAGACATTTGTTTGCCGAAGGTAACTGTTTTTTATGATTTTGTACTTTTGGTGGGTGTACCTTTACGCTAGCGTCTCCTTGCGGTATATATCTTTTCACCTGCAAAACTTACTATATGTACATTATTTATGTGTATAAAGAATTTAATGTGCTGACAATGGGAGCTAGAAAAATCGCCGCACGTAGAGTAACCATATGGGTACTTTTTTTTCCCCGCTGCCTAAATTTCCTAATATACTGATTTTAAACTTGGGAGGAAATGTTTTTAATGATGAGCGTCTATGCCTGGGTTAGGGGGAATGCATGGGATCCTTCACTGTGCGTATCGCATTCCGTGAAGGGTAGCGAAGTGGTTTTAACTCTTTTTTTGGGGTTTTCGAGCCATGATTACTTTATAGAAAGCAGCAAAACGCATCCGTACACGACACATCATTCTTTCCAAATCCTTTATTTGTTTTTTAAATAATTACGTTCGTACACGTAAAATATATATACGTTGAGTTAGTGGTGGCTAGTGTCTCATTGAATTTTTTTTTTCTTTAAATTATAACAAAACTAATTTACGAAATGTTTTATTTTCTTTAAATTATAACAAAACTTATATAATAAATATTATTTATTTACTTTTTTTTTTACTTACGTGAGCAGGACATAACTCGAGATAAAATCAAACTCTATTGTTTTAAACACATTTGTTTATGCACGCGCATTTCAATATTATTATTCTGCATAATACAAGGAATGTTTTTACACGTGTTTCTCCTCTCATTCTTAGAGGGCATTACTCGCGTAATATTTTATTTTAATGTACCTCGGGTCATCATAACTCAACAATCTTAAGACTTCGGCGTTGCACGGGGGACAGCAAAATGTTTGATTTTTCACTCGTGAAGTCTTGTGGCGTACGTCTCGACGAGCTGTCGAAACTGCGGGCAGCAGCAATACTTGTGAAGCTCTACGAAGTTCGTTCCTATGGGGCACGCATTGCGAATCGCTGACTCTTAGCGTCTTCCAAACATATGCACAGGATAATATGGAATAACAGCAGAGTCCAACATTGCCGGAATTTCCTCGTACGGAATATTCCCCTCTTCTCACCTTAGTCCGTGCGTTTCGTACGTCTGTAGGCGTTACGCCTGTTGCATGGTGCGGTCAAGGTGCTACCATGGACACGGCGGTAAAAAAGTGAAAACTTTGGTTTTCTCTTCTTCGTCACTGTACGAGATGGCAATCTGCTTGATGGTGTCAGAGTCCAACGAGCGGAAAGCCTTGGATGTGGCAAAACATTTTTTTTTTCACTAGTTGTTTTTTTGTTATATAAAAAAATTGTAGGTTGCCATGCACACACCGAGTTTCACAAATNAAAAAAAAAATTCAAATTAAATGTTTTATACTAAATAAACAAAGGTAGAGTTCGGGCCAAAATTTATTTACAAAAAAATTGTACATAGAATTAATTTTCTACATTCTAAATGGATTAACATAACTCTAAAATTTAATGGTCTACGTAATGCACTGGCTACAATATGGTCTAATTTTTGCACACTTGTGAAGTCTTTCCTTACATGACTCGACGAGGTTGAAGGGTGGTGAATGAGAGCTGAATGCGCGTGTCTTTGCTGGAATTCTTATTGTGGTATAAATCTGCATGGTGGACTATCATCTCGGGAATAAAACTTTGTTTTAGTTCGCGTAATTCATAAAGAGTTAATACTATTGACACTTGCTGGATTAGAGGCCGCACACATATACGTACACATGTTCGCGTGTCACTTTTCATTCGGCTAAATTCACGTAGCAGTGTGTTGGGATACTGAGGGGGATGTGGGGGTGTTTTACCACGGAGCATATATATCTCTTAATTGAGCGAGCGCACACGAAAGTATGAAAATACAGACATTTGTTTGCCGAAGGTAACTGTTTTTTATGATTTTGTACTTTTGGTGGGTGTACCTTTACGCTAGCGTCTCCTTGCGGTATATATCTTTTCACCTGCAAAACTTACTATATGTACATTATTTATGTGTATAAAGAATTTAATGTGCTGACAATGGGAGCTAGAAAAATCGCCGCACGTAGAGTAACCATATGGGTACTTTTTTTTCCCCGCTGCCTAAATTTCCTAATATACTGATTTTAAACTTGGGAGGAAATGTTTTTAATGATGAGCGTCTATACCTGGGTTAGGGGGAATGCATGGGATCCTTCACTGTGCGTATCGCATTCCGTGAAGGGTAGCGAAGTGGTTTTAACTCTTTTTTTTTGGGGGGTTTTCGAGCCATGATTACTTTATAGAAAGCAGCAAAAAGCATCCGTACACGACACATCATTCTTTCCAAATCCTTAATTTGTTTTTTAAATAATTACGTTCGTACACGTAAAATATATATACGTTGAGTTAGTGGTGGCTAGTGTCTCATTGAATTTTTTTTTTCTTTAAATTATAACAAAACTAATTTACGAAATGTTTTATTTTCTTTAAATTATAACAAAACTTATATAATAAATATTATTTATTTACTTTTTTTTTAACTTACGTGAGCAGGACATAACTCGAGATAAAATAAAACTCTATTGTTTTAAACACATTTGTTTATGCACGCGCATTTCAATATTATTATTCTGCATAATACAAGGAATGTTTTTACACGTGTTTCTCCTCTCATTCTTAGAGGGCATTACTCGCGTAATATTTTATTTTAATGTACCTCGGGTCATCATAACTCAACAATCTTAAGACTTCGGCGTTGCACGGGGGACAGCAAAATGTTTGATTTTTCACTCGTGAAGTCTTGTGGCGTACGTCTCGACGAGCTGTCGAAACTGCGGGCAGCAGCAATACTTGTGAAGCACTACAAAGTTCGTTCCTATGGGGCACGCATTGCGAATCGCTGACTCTTAGCGTCTTCCAAACATATACACAGGATAATATTGAATAACAACAGAGTCCAACATTGCCGGAATTTCCTCGTACGGAATATTCCCCTCTTCTCACCTTAGTCCGTGCGTTTCGTATGTCTGAAGGCGTTACGCCTGTTGCATGGTGCGGTCAAGATGCTACCATGGACACGGCGGTAAAAAAGTGAAAACTTTGGTTTTCTCGTCTTCATCACTGTACGAGATGGCAATCTGCTTGATGGTGTCAGAGTCCAACGAGCGGAAAGCCTTGGATGTGGCAAAACATTTTTTTTTCACTAGTTGTTTTTTTGTTATATAAAAAAATTGTAGGTTGCCATGCACACACCGAGTTTCACAAATTTGTTACAAAGTCATTTAAAAATGGATCTATACACATCGGGCACCTGTGTTCTGGGTTGGTTTCCACGCCAGGTAGTGCTTGCCAGTAAATTTCTTGAAGGGGAGCATCTCCCACGGGTACAGCTTGCGAGTAAATAACTTACACGCGGACGTCGTCTTTTACGGGGAGGGCACCTTAAACGAGGAGGGTGCCTTAAACAGGGAGGACGTCTTCANCGAGGAGGGTGCCTTAAACGAGGAGGGTGCCTTAAACGAGGAGGGTGCCTTAAACAGGGAGGACGTCTTCAACGAGGAAGTTGTCTTCCACGGAGGCAGACGTCGTTAGGGCTGCTCGGCGGGCCTTGCACCAACCCCTGCGATGCGGCGTGTCGAGAACCGAGGTGGTGCAGCCCTCGAAACACTCCTTGCATGAGAGGCAGTCACTTATGTCTTCTTCCTGCTGCAGGTAGGCTGGCAAATACTTGAATATGGTCGGAATTTCGTAAGTTGCGTGGACCAGGAGAAATTCTCTCGGCAGGCAGGTACGGTGACTGGTCCCGTTTGTCCATGGTATTAAGCGAGCGCACCCTTCCAAATGCCAAAATGGCCGAAAGGATTTTATGGCCACTCGGACAACACGCGTGCATTTCTAAGAGCAAGAAAAATTATTTCTTTCCAGAGGGGGCTCGGGGTGCGTCTTTTAAAGAGTTTTTAAGGTAAAAAAATAGTCTGCACCCGCGATTTAAGTGGGTTGACGATTGCTTGGAACGAAGGTTCCCGAAAACGCACGAGCAATTAGCCAATTCAAGAAATTGTCAAGCGACGTTGTTAGCCAATGAGAATCAGTGGTGGGGATGGAGGCCTGCCGACTAATTGGTCAAACGAAGATGAATAATTGGTGGAGGGTGTTATGGGGGTGGAGTAATTAGCCAATGAGAAACAGAAGTGGAAGGGAACTGACTAATTGGTCGAACGAAGCTTTCCGAAAACACCCAAGTAATTAGCCAATGAGAAACATCGGCTGAGCAATTAAATATATTGGAATGGTATGGACAATTAGCCAATGAGAATCAGGAGAGGGGCAATTGGTCAATTAAACATATTGGAAGGGAGGAGTGGATGGGGTCATTCGTCTGCTGAGCGCGGTGTTGGGGACAGCACCAGCAATGTAAAACAAATGACAAACGAAAAATCCAAGATGGCGGTCGAACGAAGGTGAGAGACAAACTTCAGTAATGTATAAACAAATGACAAACGAAAAAAACAACATGGCGGACGGTGGCTGAGACATCTATGAAGATGGCGGACTGCACCTACCAATACGGTGGACTGCACCTACAAAAATGGCGGACTGCTGCATCTACCACGTTGGGGGATGGTGGCTGTTGCGCCTACCAAGATGGCGGACTACACCAATCAAAATGGCGGACGGTGGCTGTCCTCCGAAAATTATAGTTTTCTTTTAAATAAAATTTTTAAATAATTTTTTATAATTTTTAATTTTTTTTTGTGTTTCTTAATATAATTTTTTGATTTTTTTAGATTTTTTTATTTTTGTTGTATTTTTTGGCCTTAAGGTTACCAGGGTCAAGGTCAAAAGTCACAAGGTTCAAGGTAAAAGATCATCAGGGTCAAGGCCAAATGTCAAGGTCACATGTATCCAAGATGACAGCCGGCCGACTGGAATGACAGAGCACGAACAGCTCCGACGCTCCGGTCGCAGGTCCCGATATGCCAAAGTCCCCATAATCCCTCTACTGTGGGGTTCGATTCGGAAATGCGAACAAGAGGATCTTGAACTGAAAAGCCTAGGTCTTATCGAGATATTGAAGTTCATGTTGATCAAATAGAATGAAAAATGCTTTGGCAATATCTGTGTTACAGACTTTATGTGCCATACTCATTGCAAGTTATTCACCAGCATTGCAGGTTCTGCGAAACATTTTCTAACACCTCAGGGAAGTATTGGTAATTCGAACCTTGCATAAACTTAAAAAAAACTTTGAATTTACACCAAAAACTTGGAAGAGTGGTAAATATTTTAAAAAAATTTCACAAACTTACTAGCAAACAAGTATTGCCGCAATTTGAACGACTCGCCCAGAGTACGATTCGTGTGATGTTGCCACCTACTTTAATTATATGCACGGGTGGGTTAATGTTCCGTTTGACGATTTGCATGCTGATACACGGCTCAAAATTGATTTTCAGTCACTGCATTTGTTTTTTTTTTTTTTTAAATAAGTAAAAGAATGAGGAAAATATTTTCTTCAATTCAAAATATTGCATGAACACTGTTTAAAGTGTTTGAAGAGTTTAAAGTTTACGTACGTATATTTCTGTTGCTTACAATACAACGTAACTTCGATTCGTGCCCTCAGATAATTGGTTTGTAAATACGATAAACTGTACATACTACATATATCAGCCAGATATTAAAAATAATATTATTGGTCTAGAGAAATATAGCGTTATTCTGTGCCTCTTCACGTAAAAAATTAAGGGGGTTTGTTAGTGATCCTCATTGATCTCCCATTATTTTTCACAAATAAACTTATTTTTCACATTTATCTCTCCTTTTGTAGGGTAGGTGTGAGAGTAGGAACAAGGAGTAAAATTTGGAAGAGTGGGTGGGCATTAATATGAAGACAAGTAAATTTAAAATTCAACTATGCATTTTTTATTATTTCTGGGTTTCAGACTTAGGTTTATCCCATTGCTGATAGTAAAATCCACAAAAGAAAATAACAGTGCAAAATTCCTGATTCGATTTCTTATTATTGTAACTATCCTAAACTAGTATAAATTTTTTTCCGCCTGATAGATGTCTGGCAATTATTCTGCACAGAAATGTGCCGGCACTTTCTGTANACATTTTTTTCCGCCTGATAGATGTCTGGCAATTATTCTGCACAGAAATGTGCCGGCACTTTCTGTAGTAGTTCTTTTAAATTGCTGTTTTCACTTAGGTGTTCGTGATATCCTGTATCTCTAATCAAAAACTAAAATATAGGTGAAAATACGTGTTTCAGGAGAATGTGGGAAATTGTTCCNAAATGGCGGACTGCTGCATCTACCACGTTGGGGGATGGTGGCTGTTGCGCCTACCAAGATGGCGGACTACACCAATAAAAATGGCGGACGGTGACTGTCCTCCGAAAATTATAGTTTTCTTTTAAATAAAATTTTTAAATAATTTTTTATAATTTATATTTTTTTTTTGTGTTTCTTAATATAATTTTTTGATTTTTTAAGATTTTTTTATTTTTGTTGTATTTTTTGGCCTTAAGGTTACCAGGGTCAAGGTCAAAAGTCACAAGGTTCAAGGTAAAAGATCATCAGGGTCAAGGCCAAATGTCAAGGTCACATGTATCCAAGATGACCGCCGGCCGACTGGAATGACAGAGCACGAACAGCTCCGACGCTCCGGTCGCAGGTCCCGATATGCCAAAGTCCCCATAATCCCTCTACTGTGGGGTTCGATTCGGAAATGCGAACAAGAGGATCTTGAACTGAAAAGCCTAGGTCTTATCGAGATATTGAAGTTCATGTTGATCAAATAGAATGAAAAATGCTTTGGCAATATCTGTGTTAACAGACTTTATGTGCCATACTCATTGCAAGTTATTCACCAGCATTGCAGGTTCTGCGAAACATTTTCTAACACCTCAGGGAAGTATTGGTAATTCGAACCTTGCATAAACTTAAAAAAAACTTTGAATTTACACCAAAAACTTGGAAGAGTGGTAAATATTAAAAAAAAATTTCACAAACTTACTAGCAAACAAGTATTGCCGCAATTTGAACGACTCGCCCAGAGTACGATTCGTGTGCNCGCAATTTGAACGACTCGCCCAGAGTACGATTCGTGTGCTGTTGCCACCTACTTTAATTATATGCACGGGTGGGTTAATGTTCCGTTTGACGATTTGCATGCTGATACACGGCTCAAAATTGATTTTCAGTCACTGCATTTGTTTTTTTTTTTTTTTAAATAAGTAAAAGAATGAGGAAAATATTTTCTTCAATTCAAAATATTGCATGAACACTGTTTAAAGTGTTTGAAGAGTTTCAAGTTTACGTACGTATATTTCTGTTGCTTACAATACAACGTAACTTCGATTCGTGCCCTCAGATAATTGGTTTATAAATACGATAAACTGTACATACTACATATATCAGCCAGATATTCAAAATAATATTATTGGTCTAGAGAAATATAGCGTTATTCTGTGCCTCTTCACGTAAAAAATTAAGGGGGTTTGTTAGTGATCCTCATTGATCTCCCATTATTTTTCACAAATAAACTTATTTTTCACATTTATCTCTCCTTTTGTAGGGTAGGTGTGAGAGTAGGAACAAGGAGTAAAATTTGGAAGAGTGGGTGGGCATTAATATGAAGACAAGTAAATTTAAAATTCAACTATGCATTTTTTATTATTTCTGGGTTTCAGACTTAGGTTTATCCCATTGCTGATAGTAAAATCCACAAAAGAAAATAACAGTGCAAAATTCCTGATTCGATTTCTTATTATTGTAACTATCCTAAACTAGTATAAATTTTTTTCCGCCTGATAGATGTCTGGCAATTATTCTGCACAGAAATGTGCCGGCACTTTCTGTAGTAGTTCTTTTAAATTGCTGTTTTCACTTAGGTGTTCGTAATATCCTGTATCTCTAATCAAAAACTAAAATATAGGTGAAAATACGTGTTTCAGGAGAATGTGGGAAATTGTTCCNAATATCCTGTATCTCTAATCAAAAACTAAAATATAGGTGAAAATACGTGTTTCAGGAGAATGTGGGAAATTGTTCCATTCGAAAAGAACAAACATATAGGAGTGTAATTTTGTGTCTCAGTTCGTAGTGCACCTTAAAATGCAGGGCACATATCGTCAAAATATATCAAATGAAAGCGAAGATAATTAACGAAAAGTTATGTTGAAATATTCCCATTTAAAATATGCATTCCCATTTCAGTGAATATTATAGAGTATCTACTGAGGGAAATTAAAACAAATAATAAATATTTGAAATTATGGTAACAAGCAAGTTGTGTTTTTCTTCAAGAGAGTGTAATTCCCAACTCCCTCTTCCCCGCCTAAGGTAACTAATATACCTATATATAATTTGTTTCCAGCCGCTGAAACTGAGAAGAAAGTTCAGCAACTGTCTGATATACTCGGCTTCTGTCGCCAAATGTAACGGGTTATATTAAGATGAGTTAGAATGTATCAACATAATTTAGGTTGTCCTGTCAGGTCAGGATATTAAGCTTGCACTGAAAATGATGAAAAATAAATGTGTCCCACACACGAGCGTGCGCAGTTTTGACTGCCGTCACGTCGGCCGTCAACCGACGAGTGAACCCGAGCATATCCGATGTTTTCCGAACTTGCTACACAATCTCAGCGCCTAGACGCAAGTGCACGCGAACAGAAAAGTAACGTTACAAGTTGANGTTTTCCGAACTTGCTACACAATCTCAGCGCCTAGACGCAAGTGCACGCGAACAGAAAAGTAACGTTACAAGTTGAGCGCTTATTGTTGCCCAAAACACGAGGCACGGTCCTCCTGGAATAATAGTGCTATAATCTATCAGCGGTGTCTTCGCACTTTTCCAACCGAACCTTTTAAAAATCGCTACATGTGTGACGTGTTTGGTTCTCTCCTAAATAAGCCACGTATAAAAAGCTGTTTAAACTTTTATTAACATGAAAGCATTTTATTTCTGCGTTAAATTTTTACTTATATTTTAGTTATAAATGTTAACATTTCATTTATAATTAATGTGAATATAAACAAAAATAAAATAGATATGTTGGCAATGCGNTAGTTATAAATGTTAACATTTCATTTATAATTAATGTGAATATAAACAAAAATAAAATAGATATGTTGGCAATGCGTAATTAGAAATAGTTCCGAAGCAAAAGTTATTAAACGGTATGCCCACGAATGCGGTGCGTTGTCCTTTTGGTGATATTTTCTATATTTTAGGTTTATGGTATCCAGGTTATGGACCAAGAGTGATTTCTTATGAACGAGTTTGGCATAGGAAAAATTTCCGCCGCTAGATTCGCAATGTTCCAAAAGGTAACTTTTAATTAAAATTGTAAGATTCGTAAATAATAAAAAGAAAGATTTTACCGAGTTACGAAGTTATTTTATATTTTTATTTATGATTATTGCAATTAATCTGTTTTTTTAATGTAGAAAATGGAGAAAATCTGGTACANTTATTTTATATTTTTATTTATGATTATTGCAATTAATCTGTTTTTTTAATGTAGAAAATGGAGAAAATCTGGTACATGTGCGACACTGGCCTTTTGACATTGACCTTCCCAACCTGTAGTAGAAGTAAGCTAAACTTAGTTAAATTTTGTTAACATGAGGCGTAGAAATAGCCTCGAAATAGAACTTCAGCAGGGCTTCAGAAGNGCTAAACTTAGTTAAATTTTGTTAACATGAGGCGTAGAAATAGCCTCGAAATAGAACTTCAGCAGGGCTTCAGAAGAGTCATGGTTACTTTACTCTTTTCAGAAAGTCTTGCTAAAGATCTACTTCCAGGATATTAATCCACCTAGTGAAAACAAAACTTAACCGAGTCTAGCAAATTACACCAAAGGTACAACGCACCGCATTCGTGCGCCTTCAATGCAATAACATTTTGCATAAGAACTATTTCTTACTCGGCGTTACCAACACACTTATTTTCTCAGGGTTTTAATTCATATGTATTATAATTTATAGGTAAAATATAAATAAAATTTAAATTTAACCAAAAATAAAGTACTTCAGTGTTAACACAAGTATAAAAGGATTGTAATGTGTAACGTAGTTAGGAAACAAACAAACGTGTAATATATGGCGTGATTTTTCAAAGGTTCTATTAAAAAACTGTAAAGAAACAGCGAATGGACTATAACAATGAACGGGCTATAATTTCCGTAGCAACATACCGGCGTGTGCCACGGAGATAAGTTCGCGGAGCTGCGAAGATGGCGGCGACTGGTTTGCGGTGGACGGAGCGCGAGTTGAAGCGACGCTCGCGGCTGTGGTGCGAGTGCGGCCGGCCGGCGCAGCACAGGGCCGCCGCCGCCGCCTCCGAGGCGCCGCTGCGCCGCCGCCTGCGCGCCTCGCTGCTGGGCCGCTTCGTGCGCGACTACAACCGCTCCCAGCGCCGCGACGCCGACGTACAGGTGAGCGCCCTTCATTCTCTCTTGACACTAGCAGTGTAGTCCGATCACGGCTTCTTGGAATGTTTCAAGACGATCCTCTGGAAAACCACTCCGTGCTTGACGTGTCTGGTTGAAGTTCGCCACGTATCACAAGCGTTTTATACTTGTGTTATCGTGAAAGTAGATTAGTTTTGGTTAAATTGAAATGTTCCTTACATGCTCTACATAAATTATATTATTTCATTTATAATAATCAATATTAATAAAAATAGTGAGAAAATAGGCGTGTCTGTAATGTCCAGTAGAAAACAGTTCTCATTCTAAATGTTACTACACTGAGTGCGTCCGAAAGCGGTGCGTAGTCCCTCTGATGTAATTTTCCAGACTCGGTTAAGCTTTTTTAGCATGATGCAGAGGAATATCCTGGAATTAGAACTGCAGAAAAGTTGCAAGGAACCGTGAATGGACTATACTGCACGAGCATAGCCGGTTCGTGGTCCATTGATTGTGCCATTTTGAAACCGACCTTTCAAAAAAAGAAACCCCGTGTCCATTCGTCACTGTGCATGTTTTTTACGGGACCCAGTAAAGTTTGCAGTGGTATGTCAAAAGTATAATCGTGTCTTAACATCGTTCTGAAAATGTAATCTAGTGTGGACGTCTTGATATAAACTAGCATCGTAGCTACAAACCATGCCATAATTTGTTAACCTATTTGAGTTCACAAGTGACACCTTCCAGCAAATAAGTATTTTCTATAGTGTTATGTTCTGTAACAATAAGTTTCTCGTCACAATGAAGATGCATTTAAGTGAAAGGCATTCTGGGCGTGATACAGGTGAGTTAGGATATCCAATTTAATTTAAATATCACACAGCTCTCCTTGGTTTAGCAACTCTAATTCTTCACTTTAATGATTCCCCCACTGTTTCACGATGTTACGAACTAGCTTTTCAGCTAGCTCGCACTTGAAAGAATGTTGAGAAATGAGAGAATGCTGGGGGCGTAACTNGGTAGAGAAGCTGATGCAAGGCAGCGAGAGGGTAGGGAGGAACCAAGCCTCCACCATTTTTACGAACTCGCTTTTCTGCCAATTCGTAACAATGGCTAAATACCCGGCGCCGCCACCATTGTTACGAACTAGCTTTTCAGCCAATTCGTACATGAAAGATTATGAGAGTATGCTGGGGGCATAACTCAAATAAATGACTCGTTAATTCGGTAGTGCAAAACAGTATCTGATGAATTTATTACAATTTACGGTTATACAATTATTATTTATATTAGCATTGACCGGGGGAGCTTTACATTGAATTTAATATTATGTTTATTGTTATTTCACTCACGCCATTTTAAATAACCCTAACCGGAACGTCATCACCTTATTAATGTTGCCGGAGGCTGAGGGGATTTCTGCAACTGTCGACGACCAAATGGTGGCGTTGCAATCCCGCTCGTTTATGTTTGAAGGTGTGATTAGGCAAGCCGTTCAGCTAAGGCCTGACCACACCGTAACAATAAGATAGAAGAACAAAGACAAAATCTCTTTTCATACGATTTGTATGAACAACACACTGAAATCATACCCGTGTAAATAAAATGTCTAACTGCATAGTTTCAAAACTATACAAATACACATGACTCTCTATTATGGAAGAATGTGACATTTTATTAATAAGATATTCATGCATTGTTTGGATGCTAGTAAAAATCTCGAAAAAAATAATTGTAATATTCTTTTAACTGGATAGTTCAGAAATTTCAATACTAAAATAATTAAATGCTGTCTTCAAAAGAAATTAGCTGTGATGGATAAGATTTCTAAATCACCTCACTAAAATGTAACCGATAAAATAGCAATTTACGCGATAGTGAAAAATTCTTTTGACTGGCACAAATAACGTAACTTTAATTGCACTCGGCTAGAGATCATGACAGAATTGTTCTACTGGCTTCTGGTTAAAATCCAACGTAAACTATGCCATTAATTAGTTTTGAAAATCAGATAAAATTTCTTTAAAGGTTCAGATTAATTTTCAGCAAAAATTTTCTGTATAAATTAAATTGCACACATGTAAAACAGTTTGAGGTCATTGCGAAGCTATACCCATAAGCAATTAATACTTATCGCTGGTCTTGCAGTGTATAAGGCTGCTCACTCAGTGTAGACTCGTTACAAAGCTAATCTAACACGTTTTAGGCCGGGTTTATAAACTACGCAAAGACGCAAACAGTAGAATGTACGTATTTCAAAGCTACAGTTTATAAATTATGCAGGACGCAAGAACGAAACACAAGAGTTGTTCAACTTTCAATTTCTTGCATTTTTATTTGCGTTTTGCACCTTCTAAATTAGCAGTGATGGATTGAAAAATCATTTTACACTTGTACAGTGTAACTTGTACAAACAATTTATACCTACATTTATGTGTTGAATCACAATCTTACTGAGAAAATTTTGTAGTGTTCTTAAAATTCGTTATTCAGGCATTTAAAAACTATATACCAGTAACTTCACAAAGCTCAACATAAAAAAAAAAATATTTATACTAAAATATGTTTGAAAAAGAAAGAAAAAATTTTTCATTAAAACCATTATGGAAATAAATTTTTTTTACTTGTTTAGTATATTCTTTTTACAATGTTGGTTACATCTTGTGTCATGCAATGTTTATAAACAATCATAAATGTCTTGCTTTGCGTCATTGCGTTCTTACGTAGTTCATAAACCCGGGCCTTGGGGTCTCTTGGTAGATGCACCCACGCATATTTATAACTCAGATGCCTCTCTAACACCTCCCTAGTTTAAGATGGGTTGTCAGAAATAAAATTAAAACGAAAAATTGCTGGAGCAAAATTACGGTGAACTGCCCTACATGACTGCAGGAGAGAGAGTCTCTCTGGGCTCACATCAGGACACTTTCAAAAACGGATAATTCCAAGATACTTGTCACTTCCTGAGACCTCCCACTTAATTAGTAGTCTTTAATTAAGTTTCTTTTTCATTGGCAATACCTTGCAAGAAGGTGCACTATTTCAATACCTTGTGTGTTATTGTATTATGGTACGGTAGTATGAGAAATTGATCAAATTTCAATAATATAGTTCTTTAGATGCATTTAATGCTTTGGCAGTGTGTAGCTAATGTACTGAGATAGGAAATTTACCATACATATGTTGAAAAACTAACTGCAAAATTTAAAAACTGGTAAAAGTTGTAATTTTGTACATTTTTAATGCTAAAATATGAAAGGTAAACAAAATGTAGAAAACATTATGCATTTTTGTGTTAAGTCTTAAAACTTACTTGAACTATTGGTTTGTGCCTACAGCGACAAATTTTCTTTTATGTAGCATGCAACTTTTCCCCACAAAATGAGTGTCCTGTCCAAGGGGATTTAGGGATTATGTCATGCATTCCAGCAGAAACCGGTCCCACCTCCATAGGCCAACCTCGCTTATACTTGCCTTGGGCACACCCACCCCCAATGATTAACCTGTCGTGAAGTTAGGTTATATCTTCTCACATTTACCGTGTGGTTAAACAATAGTACTTAATTACTGTCATTTATTTTAATTCACCCCAAAATTTCACTGATCTTCATAACCCTCCCCACTATCACACTTTGAAGGTGACTAATAAAAACACTATTCGAGTTACAATAATTTTATTTCTAGATTGTGAAACAACAACACCCTTTCAAGCATAGCTTGCGGCATGTGGGCAACTTCCAGGTGGGTTGCATCCTTTAGGGCATCTAAGGTCCGGCCACAATGTTTAAAGTCTTCAGTCTTTAGATACCCCAACAAGAAATAATTGCATGGGGTTAAATCTGGCGTGGCACGGGCCACGCAATGTCGCCTCTCAGGCTGATCAGTGGGCCGGGGAACATCTCCCTCAAAACCGTTATTGAATGTCGAGTTGTATGGGACATCCTGAAGTGCCAGCACAAAAACTTCTTGGATCATGGTGACAAAATGCTGAGAAGTCACTGCAGTAACCGCACTGTCGTCTTCCTCGAAAGAGTAAGGTCCAATGATCCCGACTCTCGACAGTGCGCACCACGCTGTGACCTGATAATTGAAGGGGCCGTTCATGGATCTCCCTTGGGTTGACTCTGCTCCAAAAATGCATGTTCTGCTTGTCTACACAACCAGACACTTAGAAACGGGTTTTATCACCAAAAAAACTACAGCTTACGGGGGTACTGTTTCAAGCAACTGTTGACATGCCGCTACTCGGTTATTCCAGTTCCGTTGTCAAAGTTCCTGAACGACAACCATCTTGTATTGATGGAATTGGAGATCTTCATGAAGAATGCGACGAACTGAACAATTTCGCAGGCCAAGTGCAGCTGCATGTTTGCGCACAGTGTGCCTGCATGACTGTACAACGGAACGTCTGACAGCCTCAATGTTCTCAGGTGTTCGAGAGCTCCTTGGTCGTCCTCCTCTTTGTTTACTCACATTTCCCCTTCTCCTGAAGTTCTCCAGCCACATCGAAATCAATTGTTGGTCGGGAACGTGGTCTCAAGGGGGTATTTGGTAGCACGTACGGAACACGGAACGTGCGTTGCGCTGCCACAATAGAGCGATTCTGTGAAATGTAGTCTAAGTCTCGGGGCCGAAAGCACGCTGCTTGTTCATCCGCAACATTTTTATGACGGCAAGGGTGAGACGGAAACTTCCCCACCAACCGTGCCTTTCGAGCCTACCCCCACCCTTCGTATAAACTTCCTATCCTTCTCAATGCCACACTGAAAGAAGGGATGTTACGGTGCCTCATTAAAACTTCTCGTGTTGTTGTTTCACAATCTAGACATAACGTTCTTGTAATTGATAAGTTAATTTTTTTATTCACCTTTAAAGTTAGAGACGTTATTTTGGCCCATCCTGTATTACGCCCACAATAGTTATTTTATTACATACAGTATCTCACGAAATACTCTATATCCCTCTGCTGCTTTTCTCTCGCCTTGTCCACATTATCCGCGGAGTCTTTTAGGCAGTGGCTCCTGTATCCTTGTCCTTCTTACTGCTAGGTAGTAATCTTTCTTCCATTTCTGAGATATGTTGTTTCCAGTAGTTGTGGTTTGGCTGTGCATCAGATTTTATTACTGTTGCTGCTAGATTTAACTATTGGTGAGGCTGTCATCTGGACCGTTTCTCGATGATTGGTATTGGATGACATCCTTGGACACCCGACTTGTAAGTGTCCTCCCTTACCACAGCTCTAACATTGTTTTGTGTTTATGTTGATGAGAGATAGGTGCCGCTGTTCAGGGGTTCTCCCACCGCCGACTCCATTTGCCTCAAAATGCTCTCTGTCATATTCACTTCTGGTTGTCTGGTCCTGCAGTTATTTAGGGGGCATTGGGCTCTCAAATATCCTGTTCGGCCACTCTCCCATCGTTCCTGTCTCTTAGGTGGACGGAAGCGGAACTCCCTAGCACAGACTCTGGTAGTAATATCTGTCATTTTAGCCTCCAACTTCTTCAATATGTCCAAGAAGCAAACTTCATCATCATCGTGGTGTAGTGTATGTTCTGTCTCATATAAGTTGGCGAGATTTTGACAGTTCGACGAAAGTAGCGCCAATGTTTAATTTTCGTTTATGTATCCTTTCGCCATTAGCTGGTGCATCAAGTGGCGGCTGTATATTAATTTTATTAACACACTGTCAGCTAATCCACTTTTCATTATAATGCTAAACAAATTTTAAGGTATATATAGACTCACATCTGTCTAAAAAATTTGTTGGATTTAAAAGTAAAAACAGAAAATCTTGCAAAAAATAAAATATTTGTTACGTATTTTTTTATTTATTACAGACAACGAATTTTGGTTAACATTTGGGAGATGGTAATTGCAGTTTTTTATCTCACTTTGGATGTTACAGATAATATGTAAAGACTGGAAATAAAAGTAATACGGGAAACTTGCTTGACAACGCACTTTTCATTCGCCAACAAACAATTTACAAACGACTTTTGCAATGCAGTTATTCTGCTATTATTGATACTAAACAGCTTGAGTTAGAAATATGTGGCATGGAATAAGGTAAGAATTCTTCAAAACTACTCATGCACATCCCATTTTCTTCGTTTTATTAATACAGAATAGTAACAACACGAAAACAACAAAAATTTGGGTTAGCGGGAGAACTGGTTGTAGTTCGGGATCTGACTGACAGATAGCGTAGAACGACATGTTGTAACAGAAGGCGTGGTAGGACTTGTTGTCAACTACCTCTACAGGTAGCAGCACTTTGACCTGCCTCTTGATTCCGTCTTTGTAAAAGTTCACTTTTCTCCTTTTATTGGCTCAAAACGACAAGAGTTTGAAATATATTTTGTCAAATTATTTGAAAAAAATTATTTAACTATACCCCCTGATATTTATGTAGGCTTTTGGAATTAATATCAAGCATGTGTGGAAGGTGTGGAGAGTGGCGGTACGACATAAAAATATCTTTCAATGTTTGAAGTTGCATTTCATTTGAATACGGACCGTTTTAATGTCCGGTTCATTTTGAACACACATAAATTACTACTTTAGCACGAAGTTTAGTTTGTAACACTAATAACAGTTGGTTTGTGAACACTTAAAATAAAACTTATTAATTCAGCTAGGAACTCTTTCTTATCCGCGTATTTTCTGCTTATTTGATGTGCGTCGGCAGTGCAGTCAGAATAGCCAATGCAATATTAATTTTCATTCGTTCATGCATCAGCTGATACATGCTTTTTTAAATGGCACGTTGTTTGTTACGTATACGTCAAGTTGCCACTCACTGACTGTCAAAATCTCTCCAACTTATATGAAACAGACCATAGCTGCCTGCACTGCATGCCAAAATGTCTTCCTCTACTTTGCTTGATATACCTCCAAGGCTTGGGCCAGGGGGCTCTACATGTTGTGTGGCACTGCCAGGCTTACTTGTCTGCAAACATCCGCATCGACAATAGCATGCACAAAGAAATCAATTGCGATGACATTGCGTGCATCCTTGGGGAATCCTTCCAGAGACAGGTGGAACAGCTGCATTATGTCCTGCCAATGCTCCTGTACTTTTAGCACCACAACTACTGGCAGGTGAATGTACGGGGAGCAGAGTACGGCGTGCGCAACCAGCCATAGTCTGATGCCGTGCTAAAGACATTAGTCTCCGTATCTGTTGTTAGTTTGCCGATGCGCGCCAAATATTTTTACAACAGTTTGTACATAGCTGGGTCGTCACCAATATCAGTTTTCACCAGCTGGGCAGTGCCGGCGGGCCAAGCACAGTGACCTAGGGAGGCAAGCCACCAGCACTTGTCGCACTTACAGTAGTGGCTCTCCTGGTCGCTGGGTGCAGCGTCGCAGTTAGGCATGATAGGTGTGTCTCAGTTATTGGTCACAGAAACATAGCTCTAAAGGTGACACCATTGTTGGGTACTCCAGTTAATGTCACGCTGGCAGATATTGCAGTATACCCAGTGTTGGGTCTCTCAGTACAGCCACGAGGTAGTAAGCTCGCTGTTTGTCTGACCAGCCATTTAGGGTGGAAATAATTTCAAACTGGTGCTGGTGCTCTACCAAGGAGTCTGACCATTGCAAGGTGTGAGCCTAATTATGACCTCTTCCTCCCTTCCCACTGCTGGCTGTGTGGCATCAATGCCGCAGAGCTGCTGGCCATCCTCCGAGGTTGTAATACAGCAGCCTCTGTATTGGCTACAATAACATGCCCTTTCCCCTGCTGGCTGGGGCTGCGGTGGCTGAATGGTTAGATTGCTCGCATCCCACCAAGGCGAACCGGGTTCAATTCCCGGCCGGGTAGTTCCTGAATTTTTGCAAATGTGAGTCGTGTTGGACAATGCCGCTGGTCGGCAGGTTTTCTCAGGGAACTCCTGTTTCCTTGCATTCTGGCGCTGTTCTATTCTAACCTCATTTCACCATTATGGGCTCTCAAGACCTTATTGTTAAGAGCCGCCCAAATATCTCAAGTAAACCCTGCTGCTGACTCAGTGGTCGTGAAACTGCGCACTTTGGCTCTCTCACCATGATTACCACTCCACTGCTGGAGAAATCCCACTCATTTCCTGTTTCATTGCATTGACACTGTCCATCCTTCTGTTCATAGGCCTATTGTCAATATTCTTGTCCACAGTCAATTCTCATATTCACTAACTTGTTAATGCCTTCTATTTTCATTTACTGTGTCAGTTTTCTTATCTGCACTATTTATTTTCTTGTCTACCAAGTGGGGGCTGCGATGGTGTAGTAGCTATGGCACTTGCATCTCACCCAGGTGAGCTGGGTTCAATTCCCAACAGGGTCACTCCCAGATTTTCCATGTTGGAATTGTGCTGGATGGCAAGTTTTCTCTGGGATCTCCCATTTCCCCTGCCCTTGCATTCTGGCACCGCTCCATAGCCACCTTATTTCATCCTCATTTGCTTTCAAAACCTCGTTAAGAGCTGCTCAAATCACTCCACTCTACCAAGTCACTTAGCCTACATTAGTTGTGTGACTATCCACATTCTCATTAACACTATCTATTTTGCTATTTACATTGTCGTTTACATTACTTATTTAGTTACCTAGCCCCTCAATTAATTTTTGAAGTGCTTCCCGTTCTGCAGACAATTTTTTCATTGATATTCACTGTGGTGCTTGCACAAAACTGTCTTAAATTTTGTGGGAAAAAGCAATCGTAATTAATTATTTTAGTCTCAACTAATTATTAGCTTATTGCCTGACATCATTTATAAGTAAATGCCTCCATCCCACGTCTGACACCAGTGTTACAACTAACCTGCGACGTATCCAAGTTCATAGGGGTTGGAGGCCTTGATAAAAAGAAAAGAAATGTAATTTTTTCACAATGTTATAAAAATCCACACAGCTTTTATTTACAACATTAAATTACCTATCTCTGTTGTTTAGTATTCCTATGACTAAGCACAATATTTAATGCCAATCTTCGTTATAATTAAAGTTCTTATCACTGTCTTTATGTTAATTGCAGTCACTTAACCATCATTTATTAGTTACACATATGCAATCAAAATGGTCATTGCCATACATTAACATAATTTCAATTGTCTGCCACTCACTCGTTTAGTCCCACTTTCCCATTTTGCAAATAAGTGTATTTTCAACGTTTTGATGTAGGTTGTAATTTTCTCTGCGATGACGGTATTATATAATTGGTTTGAAAATATAATTTGAATTATTTATTAACTGTGCTAGAATTTAAGCTGAGTAGAAGTTTGGTTTCCATAAATATTGACTCTTTCTTTTTGGCTTCTAGAAACTGTATTGTTTGAATAAGAATGCAATGTGTGTTATTGTGTTTACACGTTTGTGTTAAAAGAAATCTTGGGTGTAAACGTCATGTATGTAATGCCATTTTGTTTAAATTTATTGATAACCACGCCCACCTCATCCTAAAACTAAACTGGTTAGTTTGTGGTGAGTTTTATATTGTTCAGGAAAGAAGTAAGCTTGTAAATAATTATTTTTAAAATTTATTTTCAGGTGAAACACCATCCAGTCCAATGGATGTAGAGGCAAGAAGTGATGGTGAAATTGTAAGTGATGAAGAAAGAATGTCTGTAGCAAGTGGGAGGTCCCATATTTCACATATGTCTGGTAGATCAGTGAAGTCCCCATCTGGCATGAAGTCAGCATCTCCATCTCGTTCAAGGTCCAGGTCAGCCTCTAGCTCAGATTCTGGCTCTAGGTCAGGATCTAGCTCAAAGGGATCCTCTAGATCAGGTTCTGAATCTGGGAGAAGCTCAACAGCAGGATCTAGAAAAGGATCTCGGTCTAGGTCAGGTTCTCCAGTGAATTCCAAAGCTGGTTCATTAGCTGGATCTAGGCACAGTTCTCGATCAGGATCAGCAAGAAGTTCCAGAGCAGCATCCGTATCAGGTTCTAGGCAAGCGTCAAGGTCGAGATCACCTTCAGCACATGGTTCAGTAGCAAATTCTGGTTCCCCAGTTGGTTCACGACATAGCTCCAGGTCCAGATCAGCAGGAAGTTCAAAAGAAGGTTCAGTAGTAGGGTTACAAGCAAGATCAAAATCACATTCTCCTTCACCAAAACCAGAATCACCAGAAGGTTCAAGGCATGGTTCTAGATCACGATCACACTCTCCAGCAAAGCCTGCTTCAGCAGAAGGTTCTAGGCATAGTTCTAGATCAGGATCAAACTCAGCAAAGAGTTCAAGAGAAGGATCAGTAATAGATGAGGAACAAAGTCATAGATCAAGATCAAAATCAAAATCTGCATCACCAAAACAGTTAAGGCCCAGTTCAGCAGTTGGGTCAGTACATAATTCACGGTCGAGATCAGGTTCAAGAAATTCAAGAAAAAGTTCTGGGTCAAGATCACGTTCTGGATCAGCAGCAAGTTCAAGGGCTGGCTCAATTGCAGGTTCAAATAAATCTAGGTCAAGGTCACGCTCAGGATCTGCAAGAAGCTCTAGGCCTGGTTCAGCAGTAGGTTCAGTAAGGGCTTCGAGGTCACGGTCACACTCTGGTTCAGCTAAAAGTTCAAGGGCTGGTTCAGTAGAAAGTTCAAAAGATGGCTCAGCAGGTTCAAGGTCAAGAGCTGGCTCTGCAGGTTCAAGAGCAGGCTCTGCAGGCTCAAAAGTTGGCTCTGCAGGTTCAAGAGCTGGCTCAAGAGCTGGCTCTGCAGGTTCAAAAGCTGGCTCTGCAGGTTCAAAAGCTGGCTCAAGAGCTGGCTCTGCAGGTTCAAGAGCTGGCTCTGCAGGTTCAAGAGCTGGCTCAAGAGCTGGCTCAAGAGCTGGCTCTGCAGGTTCAAAAGTTGGCTCAAGAGCTGGCTCTGCAGGTTCAAGAAAAGGTTCAGGGTCACGATCACGATCAGGTTCTGCAAGTTCACAAGGTGGCTCGGCTGTAGGTTCAAGAAAAAATTCCAGGTCAAGATCAAGGTCTGCAAGTAGTTTAAAACCATCATCACCAGCAGGTTCAAGGAAAGGCTCTAGATCACGATCTGGTTCTGCAAGAAGTGCAAGTGCTGGCTCAGGTGGAGGTTCAAGGAAAGGTTCTAGGTCAAGATCACGTTCAGGGTCTAGAAGCTCTAGAGCTGGTTCAGGTACAGGTTCAAGGAAAGGTTCTAGATCAAGGTCAGGCTCTGCAAGGAGTGGAAGTGTTGGTTCAGCCACAGGTTCCAGAAAAGCATCTAGATCACGATCAGGATCAGCTAGAAGTTCACGGCCAGGTTCAGCAGCAGGTTCACGATCAGGATCTGCAAGTAGTTCTGTGGCAGGTTCTAGAAAAGGTTCTAGATCACGATCAGGATCGAGAGTTTCAAGAACTAGTTCGCGGAAAGGTTCTGCATCAAGATCGAGGTCACGTTCAGGATCGGCAAAGAGCTCTCGAGCAGGATCTCCCAAAGGTTCTAGGTCAAGATCAAGATCAAAATCGAAATCTGATGCTGATTCAAGAGCAAGTTCTAGATCGGGATCAAGGCAGTCACGTACCAGTTCAAGATCTGGGTCAAGTTCACGACAAGGATCCAGGTCACGTTCAAGGAGTCCAGGTGGAGAAGGTATGCTTATTAATTTATTTGTAAACTGCACCTTATGAGTCTTTCAATATTGCAAATGCCCAGTGAACTGGGTTCTTATTGGTTTTTGAATAGGATTTGATTAAGAAATACCACAGTGTGGCAGTGCCCTTGGATATTTATTCACTATTGCTTTTTTTATGTCCTTGCATTATTATGCTATAAGGCTGTTCATTCTAAACTAATTTAACTACTGTATAAATCTGTTCACATTAAAGTGAGCACTTTTGAGGCCCTAGGTACTTTTTTCCTATCAGCCATGTTTTATCCTTCCACTACTTTTAAAAATAAATATTGCCAGGTAAGTAATAATCACAGTATGTATATTTCACGGGACTCGAAAGTTAACATCTAAGGCTACAATAAAATATATTTATTGACTATTATTCCAAATGAGAGGGCTTCAAAAAGTGCGCACTAGTTCTTGGCTTGTGTGGGACTTGAACCCAGAACCTCATGGTCGAAAGATACCATAATGTTGTCAGCCTTGGATGTTGTCTCTTAGAATTGTAACATCATAAGGGCGAGCTTATGCGTGCCAGATCATAATTCAGACTGGTAAAGTGCATGACAAGTTTTTATCACCGTAATTTTGGTTTGTTTATTCTGAACTTTAGCATACTGGTATGTGATTTGTTTGCATGTTAGTATGGTTATTGAACAAGTGCAGGTGTACTAACACCATGACATTAGTGACTAACAAATCACATCTGTTTGCCACATTGAAAAATACTGTATGGTTTGTTTGGAAGCTGCCTGTTATGTGATAAATCATGATTTCTGGTTTCACTGAATGTAGCCATCAGTACTTTCATTGGATTACATGTTTACATAGTTGTAGCTTGTTGACATTCCTACCTCTTACTGACATTTGCATTTTTTAAGTGACTTGGCTTTTTCTTCAAGTAATATTTCATTTGGGATATCAGGAATATTATTTAAAATATTTAATGTGTGGATTAGGAGAACATATTCTCATATAGTTCACTGTTAGTTAAATTGTTTGTTGTGGCTTTGAAATTATTATGTTTTTAACCTTAACCATGTTTGAGTCCAAATATTATACCTACCTTATTTCAAAATTTTTGGCCATTTTTCAGATTTTAATTATAATTGTTACAGTTATTAATTTGTTTTTTATTTTTCCATTTTATATGTACTCTGTAACATTTAAACATTTGAAGCTATTGTAAAGGGGCCAGGCAGGTTGAGTGGTGTATTTTCTGATTATTTGACTCCACCCTTCCCTTGGGAGAAAACCTAGCAGGAGTCAGACTGTCGTCTCATTGTCATTAAGGCTGTCGTCTGCTCCAAGTGCCACTGAGCTCGTTAGACACAGTAACGACCATGCTTCACCTGTGCGGTCGGCAACGTCTTGGCATCAACCCAGGTTCCACAACAGGTGGTCATTCTTGCTTCTTTCAGCCGTTGAAGTATGATTTTCCCCAGGGGAGATGGGAATCCGACCTGACTTTCCAACCCGACTTGCCTTGACTGTAGGTATGGAGGGGCGTTTAGAGATGAATCATGAAATGCGTCAGTGCAGATATATTCTCAGCTGTACTTTTTTGGCATCCTGCCTGATGAGGGTGGTTGTACCTTCCTAGGCGATGGTGCCAAGCGCACCTCTGCATCCAGTGCTCCCTCTCGTGGATCCTCCAAGTGGGCACCAAGGTTTGATTAATGCGCTTAGTCCACTCCCAGTTAAACCTCACTGTGTTACGTTGCAGTTTAACTGCAAACTTTCTGCCTGTTGGCTGTGGGTTAGAAGTCAACAATATTTATCCTAACACTTTCAGTATCTTGTGGATGTGAATTCATACATTCTGTCTAGAAATTATCACTCACAGCACTGACATTTGGCAAACATTTTCATGCATCATCAATTTTGTGCTCTGTTTGGACTTTGTTTACTTGTTTCTGTAGCTCTGTATCCTGCCATGAAACGTTGGAGTTAATGATTGCGAATGAAACTGCAGAGACTGAATGAGTATTTAGCAGTAATACCAAATTTGCGATGAAAAATTTAGAATAAGCATTCAGATTGAATGTTGTCTGGGTAGGTGGTGGCTTTTTCTCATATCCTCTAAGCAGGCTGCTACTGTCTGTTTCCACTGCTCCACACATTTGGTCCCGGTAGATGGCTGGTAATAGTCACTCAAAACTGGCTCAAGAACAGGGCCATCCTGGCTCCTGATGTGACGACAGAAAGGTCCAAACCAGCTGCTGTAACTAACACTCTCAATGATGTCTGTCGAGTCCTCAGCAATCCTTGTGGACGAGAAGTCGCCAAGGTCCCTACGGAGTGCTTCCAAGTTTGGAATGGGACCTCTTCACATAGACTCCTGATACAGGGTGCTTCTGCATATTTCTAATACTTGTGAGGACCTGGGGGGTAGGGAAGACACATCTGGAGAGACTTAACAATGTTGCCAGACACAGCAACATCATTGATGCTTGGACAGGTGTCCTAAGGCAACGAGGCCATCAACTAGATCCTTAGCTAATCTCCGTAGATGTGTGATCCTAATGTCTCGTTGTAAACAGGAAATCTGCCAGATACAAGACTCTTCCACCCATCGCAATACTAGTTGTACCAAGTCATCGTAGTTCATTTTTAAAGTGTTTATTTATTGTTGTATTTAGTTATTAATTTTTTGTGGCATGATGCCTTGTTGGTTGCAAAATCATTAGAGATGGAACCAGTGTTTTATATGTTCAAAAAGAGGGAAGGAAAGTGGCTATTGCTTGTGGTAAAAAAAACAGTCCAGAATTCGCATGCAGTGATTTTGGAAAGTCACGTAAAACCAAAATTATGATAGCTGGACTGGGAATTCAGCCACTGTTTTCATAATGGCCAGAGTGCTTGCCTCCCACCATGGCAAACCAGGATAGATTTCTGCAGAGGTCACTCCTGGATTTTTGCATATGGGAATTGTGCCGGAAGATGCCGCTGGTCAGCTGGTTTTCTCAGGGATCTCCCACTTTCTTCACTCTTGCACTCCAATGCTGCTCCTTATCCAGCTTGTTTCTTCCTCGTTAATTCTCAGGATCTCGTTGTTTAGAGCCACCCAAAACTGTCCACTCCACCACCTTGCTCAGTCCTTGCTAAAGAGAGCTGTGCGAGGCAAATTACACACTGTTCATACCTGTCTGGGTTTTATTTACGTAAGGTGTTACCTAGCTCAGCCTCACGGTTAATGCCTCTGCTAATGGCCACTATTCCACATGCTTGGGCAAGCCCTGCAATCTATTTGTGAGAGATCAAATATCATTACATTACACCAGATTCATCACAATTATGACTTCCCAAATGGATGAGCCTGTTTTTGCAAAGCTTGCTGAAACATGAATTTATACTTAAAATAGCAAATGTTTGTTCTTTTGTAATATCCCAGTATTTGCACTCTATAGCCACCAAAGCTGAAAAGCCAAGATTCGCACAAATAAATGGTTAAACGCTTATCTCTCAAAGCTTGGATTTTACTTTTAAGGCAGCATTAGTATATAAAGCGGTGATAAAATGTTGTTTGAAATGGATATTTTATTAATGATCGTGCTCCTAGATCTTCATGAAACTTATTGTTGAAATTCATTTAGGTTATAGATTGGTCAGTCAAACAGTTTTAAGCAGTGGGGAATTCTTTTGATAGTTTGTCTCATTTAGTGTAAAGTAGGAAACATATCCAAATTAAGTCTCTTAATACCACTTTCGCAAAGTTTAACTTGGTTACATTAATTTTAAAGAACCTGTTAAATTAACTATATGTAATGGATATAACACTGCATAAATATAGATTTGGTATTTTTATTGATGAAGGAAAGTTATTATTTCCATAAAACTAATATATTTAATTGTAGTTGGCCTAATTGCTTTAGTTTCTCACAGAATTGTGTGCAATTGTGATTACATGTGACTGCATTTACACACTTATATTATTTTTTTTTTTTGGTTATAAATAAAAAGAGAATGCACCTGCACTGTATAAATTAGACAGACCCAACAAGGGAAAAAAGCTTGAGAACCGCCGTTTCATAACTTTAATAACATTATGTAAACATTATGACTTGCTTCATTTGCAGTTTTATATGTAACAACATTAAATTTTAAAGTGCAGTTTTTTAAGCTGAAAAGTATAGAGTTTTGCTAACTCCTAATTAATGCTGTTATCCCTAAGGTTTTTAATTTTTACAGATTTGCAGGTTGTGTTAACTGTTGGTTTAGCTTAGAAAATATACCATTGCCATGTTTAGTGCATGGTTGTATTGCATGTACTATCATAGTGTTAGATTTTCCTGATTACAAAACAAGTTGATCGATGATGTTATAATGGTGTAAGAAAAGAGTAACATAAATATTACAGCTATTTACTTATTGGGACATGGCATGACCTTGAAGACTTCTAACAATGCATTTGCAGCTGGGGAAGTGAAGTGTGTGCTTTTATTTGCGATAATTTTGTTGGACACCATGATCCGTTTTCTCTAGTTCATCATGGTTTTGAAATGTCTTTTGATTGTTTCACTGTAGCATGTGCTGTATCCAAGGTTGTATTCCAACAGCGTGCTTTTGTTGTAGACCTGATAAGGATATAACATTTTCTGACTGAATTTGTAATCTAGATTGACTTTTTCATTTTTTTTTTTACTTTGTTAGGCAGAACTTAGTCACTTGAATTTAGTTTTATTGCATAGTTCAAACTTTGAAATTAATGTGACTTGTATGTTTTTTTTATTTGGCACGATTATTTTTCTTACTATTATTGGCATTGTCAGTGTGTCACCTAGAGTGGTTTGTTGAAAAATGGTTCACTGTGCGAGTCTTTGTATGTGTAGGTGGATGCATGTAATTATCTATTCATACAGTCCTTTGGAAGTTATTAAATTTCTTTAGTACATATTGCTGTGGGGGTGATCATTTCATGTTTAAGTGTTAAGGGAAATTGTTTCAAATAGAAATGTACTGAACTATTGAAATTTAATTTCAGAACGTAATTCGAGGCATGCACTACTAGTCGTCCCTCAAAATAGTCACCATTCGCCACTATGCACATTTCCCAATGTTGGTATAACTGTTGGAAACACTGCTGAAAGATATATGCTGGAGTACCCTGTACGGCTTCTCTTGTGGCATGGTTATCTCGTCGGTGGAATGAAACCTATACCCACATAGCTGTGTGCTCAAGCGAGGAAAAGGAGAAAGAAATTATATGGTGCGAGATGGAGGGTGTAGCAACACTGTGACCTGTTGCCTTACCAGTTACTCTTGGCAAGCCTAGAGTGATGTGTAGGGGCATTGTCGTGTAGCAACAGTCAGTTCTTCCTACACCACAGCTCAGGGTGCTTACGACGAAATTGCATCACGTAGACAGCAGAGGATTTGCTTGTAGTGGGTCATGTTTTCAGTTGCTCCTTGTGGGATAAATTCCATGTGAACAATTTGCAATGAGTCAAAGAACAGTTTAAAAATCACCTTAAATTTTTACCTGTCTTGTCACAGTTTTTTCCATAATGGCATGAGGGTGATTTCTAGGTGGCCGATTGTTGCTTCAGTTGTGGACTTTATAGAAAATGCCATGTTTCGTCTGCTGTTATGATCCGGTAATGCTTCGTCATCAACACTACTGATCAGGTCACCTTAAATGGTCATGTGATCATCACATTGGTCTTGCGTCAGGATGCATGGCACACCCTTATGTGTAACATGTGACAGGTTTGGGTCATTTTACAGAATTTTGTGGCATGTTTAATGGCCAAGGGCTTCTGTTGCTGCGAGATAGTGTACCATTTAGGTGCGATTGGCATCCACAAACATTGCAACTTTTTGTTTTGCGGTCCGTTCTGCTCATTCGGGGCAGACCAGTATGATGATCGTTCTCCAAACTACCTCTCCCCCGTGCAATGCGTTGGTGGTACTTAAACACAGTAATGCAGCCCTTGGCATCATCGCTGTACACGTTTCATCATCTAAAACATTTTACTACTGGATTTTGACATACCCCTGCTGCTCTAATAGCAGCATTGTGTTCTGCTGCTCATTTTCAACTGACGCTCAACCTAGGTTGGTATGGATGGGAAGCCTCCTCCCCTCTCAGAGCCTGAATGTTGTTGCTCTGTTCATGGGATAGTTTAACGATTGGGGTCATTCCCCAGTGACTCAATAACTCATCTCTCAGCCTGTGGAGGTGCTAAGAGGGCAGCGGGGTGAGTATACTGCTGCAGGATTGGTAGGCTTAGCTGATGACAGATGCCAGAGCAATGTGAGTTGACATTTGACTGCTGTAGCTTGAGCAGGCCTGATGGGCTCCAGGCAGTGCTTAGGCAGGGTCAGTGGCAAGGGTGGTACTGGCCTCGGTACGTTGAAGTATTCTGGGCTGTATGATGACACTACTGAGTGCGTATTGCTGGTTCGGGATAGTGTCTGCCAGGTGGAGATGATGACTGTGGTATTTCCGGACCATTGATGAGCAGCTTCCTCACACAAGTGAGTAAAGAATCTTTTACAGGTGGCTTCCTGGTCCACAGTTCGTTGAGTCTGAACAGCTGCTGTCTTCTCAGACTTTACCCTCTATGCTCTATGGTTGGACATGTGGCAAGGTTAGTTTTCAGACTTAGGCAAGCTCTGGTAGATAGATAAGGTGGCCTAAACTGTGTGTAAGGGTAGGATGGGCCTTCCAGAGAGCCAGAGCCTCTCTCTGGCACTGGTGTACGAGGATCGGTTCACTCCTCAATGGAGGGTGTCTCTCCACCTGACAATGGTGAGCCCCACTCCCTGCCTCGTGATGCCCAGGGAAGCGGTGTTATCGCTGATAGCCAGACGCTCTGTTGAGTCGGGTAACATGTCCGCCATCGTGGGGTTGCACGTACCCCTAGGGATGGTTGGATGCCTCACTACACCTACACCCTGGAGAGCCCAGAGAAGCGACATTATCGTTGATAACCAAGTCTCCTTCGAGTAGGTTTCATAGCGATTGTTCACTCTCAGCACTAGCGGTGCCCAAAGAAGTGGCGTTATCGCTGGTAACCAGACACCTGAGTCCTATCTATACTTGGCAGCCCGGGGCAAGTGAGGAAGGGAGAGCAATGGAGGGGAGAAAGCTTGTTTTCTTGCTGCGCCAGCAGGATTCATGTTTGGTACCCCAGGCTGGAAGGCAGTTTCAAGGGATAAAATGCAACCAGGTTGCCAAGGCAAGCATGCATGCAGCATGAGTTGCTTGCATACAGGTGGCAGCAAACTTCACGGGCCCATTCAACATTGATGGAACTGGTGCAGTGGCATGGCTTAGCATGGTGGGGAAGACAGCTGAGGTAGAAGCTCAGGTGGGATCATGGACATCGCCTGTGGCAGGTCAAATGCCCTCCAAGCTGGAAGCAGATGCCTCAGGCACTTGGAGTTGTCTAGGCAGGCACACTTGTGGCTCACTTGGAGTTTTTTCTGGAAGGGGAAAGAATTTCAGTGGGGCTGGCATGCCCCACTGACGTGCTGCCTCGCGGCAGGCGGTGGCACTCCAGCTGTTCTGTTCACACCTGAACTATCATGTCTGGCTTAATGTTGGGTGCTCTTGCTTGCTTTAAATGGGTGATGTCCATCTTACATGTTTCCCCAGCTGTCTTTGTTCCAGATGGCATTCCTGCAAACTTCTTATGGACCTTTCCACTTCTGATAGAAGCCTACATGGAACCCTGTGGTGCAATTGCTTAGTGTCCGGATTTTCACATAGATACTGTTGCCTGTGCGGAGAACTGGGCATTTTTGTTTTCCCTAACGTGAGTACTTCTTGTGGACGTATTTCTTCTGTTTTCTCTGGGCTTTTTCCACTTTTCGTAGTTTTGCTCACCTTAATTCTTCAACGGCAAGGGCGTTGACTGGCTCTGATTCCCACTGCCAATCACCAGGGAAGCTTTTAAGGTATTCCCGAACAGTATTTTGCTCCATAAGGCTTGTTTCATTCTGTCTTCGCCGGAGCATATATACAGTTTGTCTGGGATATGTTGATCCCATTTTTGGTGATTTTCTCTCATCCAAAGCCCTAATATTTTCTTGATCTCTTGATTTCTCCATTCAGTGGGATTATCATGGGGATGGTAACTGAGTGTGGTCCAAGGTTCAACCCCCTAGTTTTTGCAGCTCGTGGAGGTACCAAGAGGGCAGCGATGCGAGTAGTAGTATGAAAAGGGTTGAATGTGTCTGCAGGATTGCAGATACGGTAGACTTAACTGATAGGAGATGCCCGGGGAACTTGAATTAATGTTCGACTGCTGTAGCTGGTGAAGGCCCGATGGGCTCTGAGCAGTACTTAAGCAGTGTTGGTGGGCAAGGCTGATACTGGCCTCTGTATGTTAAAGTATCCTGGGTGGTATGATGACCCTGCTGAGTGTCTGCCAGGTGGATATGACTGTGATGTTTCCAGACCATTTGCAAGCAGCTTCCTCATGCAAGTGAGTATGGGCCCTTTGACAGTCGGCTCCCTGACCCACAGATCATTAAGCCTGAACAGCTGCTATCTTCTCAGACTTTGCCCTCCCTGCTCTATGGTGGGGCACATGGCAAGGTTAGTGCTCAAATTTAGGCAAGCTCTGGTAGGTAGACAGGGGTGCCTAAAATGTGTGTAAGGGATGAGCAAGCCTTCCAGAGAGCCAGAGCCTCTCTTTGGTGCCAGTGCTTGAGGATCAGTTGACTCCCCAATGGAGGATGTCCCTCCACCAGATGGTGGTGAACCCCTCTCCCTGACTCATGCCATGAGAAGCAGCATTACCACTGGTAGCCAGGCGCTCTGCTGAGTCAGGTAACATTTCCAACTTGGGGGTGCATGTATCCCTAGCCTAGGGGTGGTGGGATGCCTCGCTACGCCTACTCCCCAGCATTATCACTGATAACCAAGTCTCCTTCGAGTAGGTTTCATAGCAAAGGTTTGCTCTTAGCCCC
Source organism: Clitarchus hookeri (assembly GCA_002778355.1). Lineage (NCBI taxonomy): Eukaryota > Metazoa > Arthropoda > Insecta > Phasmatodea > Phasmatidae > Clitarchus > Clitarchus hookeri. The sequence continues at coordinate 104,740 of NQII01003479.1, read as the reverse complement.
AGCGGTACCCAGGGATCTGGCGTTATCGCTGGTAACCAGACACCCAAACAGAGGTAGAGAATGGTTCCCTATGTGACTGGTGTAAGCTTGAAGGTCTGTGGGTCTTAGGTCTTGCCAGAGCCTGAGTGGGTGGAATCACTGGGAAGGAACCAGGTGAATAGAATTGTAAAATGCCAAGGTTTGGTTTGCATGGGTTTATCTAGAATAAACCACATATAATCTCAGCTTGTGCCCAGGATGCCTGAAGGGTGGGGTGACCTGTCTGCAAAGAAGGTCTATGACTCGTGTGGGAACTGTGGGGTGAGGGTGATCCTTGACAGCAAAGCTCTAGGAGCCCGAAGCTGTTGTGCCAGAATGGCAGTACAGGCTCCCTATCCTTAAGGATGGGAGGAGCATCTCGAGACAGACAGGCTAGTGTGGATAACATGGCGGACTGTTTTGGCAGGTGAGTCTTGAAAACGTTCAGTGACTGGACAGCACAGTGAGCAGTTAGATCTGCTAGGCAGGTGTAAATTTACTGCACTGAGGAGCCTGTACTAGTCCTATTTAAATCAGTCCTGCCGGGGGCCCGTGAGGAAATGAGAGCAATGGAGGAGAGAAAGAGAGAGCTCGTTTCCCCATTGTCCAAGCAGGATGCATATTTGGTACCCCGGGCTGGAAAGCCACTCCAAGGGCTAGAATGCAATCAGGCAGATGCATCATTCAGGCCAGGTTGGCTTCATCCAGGCAGCAGCTGACTTCATGAGTTGATTTGAAGGTGTCAATGTTGCAGGAGTCAAATGGTGGCTTGGGGGGATCATGGACGTCGTCCGTGGTATGTCACATCTACCCTTTATAACTGTACCGTATGCGGGCAGTCCACGAAATTATCGACTCTACTACATATTTCTTGTTTTGTTGAAAAAAAGTTTCCAAAACTTTACCAGAATGACACTAAATGTGTGGTATAATCCACTATCCAATTTCTGATAATCTTTGTTGCAATTTCGTGGTCTGTGGCTCTTTTGGTAACAGTCCTTATTTTGTGTTGCTTGTATGTTAGTTAGTCAGGGTTTATTTTAACTTCCTATTGAACGTGCAGTTCTGCATAATTGACTGTACTGTTGGAGTTTAGTCATACTATTTGTCATTCAAGTATTTTTTTTGAAGACACATCAAAGTCTGGCTTTATGTTTAATTTTTTGTTTGCAAGGTTTTGGTTTAAGACATTTTTCATTTTCTCTGGTTTGGTGTTGAGAATAATGGTGGTTTCATTGTGCTAGTTGAATATGATCACAAATGTTTCTCTTCAGGAATTGTTGTTTAACACAGCATGTCACACTTTCCTAGCATCGTTATGCCTGATTTGTAGTATAATGATGCATTTAGTAGATAGTTACTATGTACTTTTATTCTTTAATATCTGGAGTTTGTTCTGTTGGAAAGTACGTGTTGTGCTTGGTTCAATTAATTTCTATCACTCATGTAGCCAGTATTTGCTGTTTTGGGTTTCATATTACATTTTATGCATGTGTTTATTAGCTCAGTTCAGGTATGTTGTAGAATCTGGTTTATTAATCAGTGGTGATGGCACATCGTAGTAGTGTCTTTGTTTCGTCGTTCCTTGCTGTAGATCTGAGTTGTGGTTGTAGTGCTTCCTGGAGGTTTTTTTTCACGTGTGTAAACTGTTTTCAACTAGTGGGAAGGAAGCATTTCTTTTGAGGTGTTGTTGAAATTGCAGATTCTGGTAACGAGGTCGAAGAGCGCCAGTCGGTAGTAGATAGCGATAACGAGTCCGAGCGGGGTGACTCGTTTACGAAAACTGCTGGTAGTGGTAAGGATGATGATATATGTGATAGACTCATTTTTCATATTACTTTTGGTATGAAGATGTGTAAGGTGACTATTCAACTGTCGTTTATCAGCATACTTTTTTTATTTGTGCTTAAGAAATTCTTTACATATGTTGTTTTTCATACAAATTTTATTTATTGCTATATTCCTAAAAATGTTATACATCATTTCAGAAAGTGATACATCAAAAAAAGGTGCAAAAAAGATAGCGGATAGTGACAGTGAAGCAGAAGGAAAGAAATCGGGCTCTGAGAATGAAAGCGGGAGCAAGAAGAGGAAAAAGAAACGCGCTGTAGTGTCGGACTCTGAAGATGAAAATGAAGATGGAGAAGAGAAGAAAAAATCACAAACAGTATCCGACTCAGAAGATGAAGGAAATGATGTTAGGAAAAAGGTATGATATAAGTTATTTTTTTTAACATTTCTGAATTTTTCTGGATTGTGTATTAAGAAGCAGATGGTTTGTTATAAAATATAGCACATAATATCACACTAATAATTCCTGTTTAATTATTATCAATATTTACTATAATATAACATAATAAGCAAGATTATTAAACTACTTTTGTGGGTTTTTCCAACTATGCTAGTGGTTGCTCTTCATGTTTTCTCTGTCAGCTTGTTACCAGTTCATCAATTGTGCTAGTTGTTTTATCATCAGTTATGATATAAATATAAATTAAAATATGGATTTATTTTTTGCAATTGCCATTTAAAAGTTAAATGTAAATATTTTAAATGATTCTTAAAATATTTTTGTTTTTTATTTTATTGATTCAAGTTATGTTATTAAATGACTGACATGGTTATAACATGGTTGCTATATACTTTATTAAAATGTTAGTAGTTTATTCCACAGATTGTAATGTGGCAGACATCAGATTTGGCGACTGAAAATAACAGCGCTGTTTTACTCACTTGGTAGAGACATGATACTCGAATAAATGTGCCATTTTAAAAGAAAATTAAAGAAGTCAAGTTTTGGGCAGGTTCCTTCATATTTTATTTCAAGTTAAAAAAAAAACAGTTTACATTCTTCAATTTATTAATGCAGAGTCACAAACAGTCACTCGAAGCACAGAACAGCATCGCAGAGTTCATGAATTATGTACGTGACTAAAAACTTGCACCACGAGAAAATTAGGAAGACAGGAGGGACATCATTTCCCTCCTGGCACCCTAGTAACCTCCCACACCGGTGGAAATAATGTAATTGATAGAAGTTAGCCGAAAATTGAAGTTAAAAAAAAGAAATAACGGTCACGGGTGCTTGCCGGTGTGGGGAAATTTGCCACGCTCTAGTTGAAGTGTCTTCCTCGCAAGCTGGTTGTAATCTGTTAGCGGGCGGAAGACGCTCGCTGCTAAAGTCGTCATGCGCTCTACCCCCACTCTTCACATCAGGGTGCCAAAAACCTAACCAAGTAAGGGCATGGTGGGGAACAGAATCCCTTAGGATACCATACGAACCCCATCGCAACCACTTTCCCATGCCAGCCAAACTGCGTAGTAGTAAAACAATAAAATTTCTAGAACATTCTCAAAGGAAAAAATTGTCTACGAATGCCGTAACAACCTTTATCTCAGATTGCTGATGCAACCTTAACTGTGACTTCTGAAAAAGCAAATACAGGACAGATAAACATTCTAACATGGCCAAAATGTCAAATGCTGATAAGTAATTGCAATTCCTCGCAAAACAAAAGAGAATTAAGCAAATGTCCCGGTTAAATTAATATTAACTGGATCATTACAAGATGTATATAAAAACCAGAGACTTTAAAATTAGACTCTTTTAGTGTTTTTGAAAACAGTTTTAACAAATACTGTAGAAATAAGAATATGTGAAACTCGCTGATAAAGCGGGAGAAAGCGACACACACACCATTTAGGGGCACTGGACTGATGCTAACACCCAAACTGTCTAAAGGGATGGCACAAAAAGAATGAAATTATTGACATATTAACAGCATGTGGTTACAATGTGTATTAGCCTTATATTTATACAAAAGAACATACATATTTATTGTATTTCATACACTTAAACTGTGTTATAATATTGTACAATGTGTCACAATATGAAATAAAAAAATTCTACGACTCGACAATGCACGCAAAGTTTTTACCTTTATATGCACATTAGTTTTGTTGCCTTCAGATATTTCTTTCACAGCCAAGCATACTCTCATTGGAGAAAAGGAGGCAAGTTCAAACATATTTTTGTTAGCTTTGGTGCCAAAAGTGGTTTCATTTCTTTGTCTTTTATGTAAAAAATCAACTATATATTTCCAAGACATTTGTATATAGTCCCTTCTGAATGTAAATTTTTTTTTAAATTGTTTCTCATTAACTTAAGTAGATGTAGGGGATCATGAAAGAAGTGTGTACGCCCCGAATTAACTTCATTGTAGGGCATTTATTCTGTTACATTAAACAAATTTCTAATGTTGAAGTTTGTGGTAACTTGATCAAAAAATATAGCTTTGCTACAGCTGAAAGAATTTACATTGTTCTGACAAAATAATAAACAGCCTAATGTTTTTAATCAATATCAGGAATTATAAAAAGTTTTTACATACTTCAAACTGGTAATAGCATCAGCTTACATAAATGTTATTACTTAATTGTTAGAAAGTACTGTCGTATAACGCCTTTTGAATAGAAGCCTCGCTGACCCCCTTCGCGAGGGCCAACCAGTTGACACGTGTCACGAGGCACGTGGACAGCCAGAACAGATCGCAGTTACACGTGTCAAGGTTGTGCCGAGTAAGAGCTGGCATATCGCCGGAGCACCCGGAAAGTGCTACGTACATACGTAGGAAAGCGGGAGAAATTGCAGAGCCAAGCAAGAGCACCTCTAGCTTCATGCCTGAGAAAATGGCTGACCAATTGAAAGTGGGGGCCACGAATACTCCTCACCCCTACCACCTTTGTAGCCAAACCGCGGAAAAATAAGCTGAGATGGTAAATTCAAGGGGCAGATCACCACTTCTCCCGCCCCCGAACCTTCATGAACCATAGCACGTGGTTGAATGGCTTTGTACTGAAGGCAACCACCACCTCCCCCCTTCCCCCAATAAGAGAAACACGTGCAGAGACTTAGGGAGGGAGGCTGGAGAGCATATAAGTGAATTTACAAGAGAAGAGGAGAAGGTTCATTATCACAGTGCCGAGGGAAGAGTTGCGTCAAGGAATCGGGAGAGGAAGTGGGAACGAGCCCAGAACAGCAGTCCAGTGAGACGACACCAAATGCGGGCCTTTTCCAAGGCCGCCCACATCGACGGAGCTCATCCCCAGCTGACAGCATACCAGCACCAACAGCAGAGTAGTTAAGTATCAAGTCGCCGCCCAGAGAAGCCTCCCTCCTCCACGAAGTCGCCCCAGTTAATACGAGTAGCCAAATTAGAGTACCACACCTCTGAAGTGTTGCTGTATGTAGTTTTTAATCAAACTCGAGACAATATAATTATCCAGTTAAGTGAAGCGTCAAAAGACTACCTTATTGAAATACCCTCAACCTTCTAGGCACCTTATAGTCTATGCCTGGAGGAATTAACTACGACCCTACAAACCACCTATATTCCACAGGTGGGGAATAGCGTCAGTACATACTTGTAGATTTTTGTCTCCGGGAAATAAAAAAAATGATTTAGACACATTTTTAACATTACAAAAACTGCAGCCATCAACCACACATAATTTTCGTGCCATCGAAAGAGATACACACAATAAAAAAAAAAACTTACACACCTAGGGACAGCTTACGCACCATTTACAGTACATAATTGAGTGTTCATCAATCCAGCACCAATAGATAGTGCACGTATCGTGTTCACCAGTAAATGCATTGAGAAAACCAGAAGTTTGGTGTATTCTCATTTCTACAGTATTTGGTTTTAGTAGTATGAATTTTTACTTGGTTAAAGAATATTTTCACTCTATGACATTCTTGTATGTCATGTAGAGGTTGTGGTGGTGTAGTGGTCAGTCTACTAGCCACCTACATAGGTGAACTGAGTTCCATTCCCGGCAGGGTCACTCCCAAATTTTTGCATAGCCAATGTGGGGGTTATGTGCCACGTCCGATGCGGCCTCGGCGAGTCGCTTGTTGTCGACTCTGGTTATCGACTGCTGGAGCACTGAGAGTCTACTCCTAGTCGGCGATAGGCANTTCTCCTCAGGTAAGGGCATGGCATGGGCTGGCTACCACTTTCCCACGCTCGCCGAACCGTGTAGCCATTCAAACTGCATCATCAGTAAAAGACAATCCAAACCTTCTAGAACACAAACTTTTGATGCAGTTCAGAAAGCTTCTATCACTAATGCTGACGCGTAACAAAACTAAGATTTTGAAAAAGCAAAGGTATGTCTGATAAACAAACTACCACGATAAACGAACTACCACTGCTTTAATTTTGATTCCCGATAAAATATTATGAAGCTTCACAAAACGAAAGAAAATGAACCGTGGCTAGAACCTTGATAATTAATAATATTGCATCATTACACCATGCCCTTCAGTGTTTTTTATACTTTATTAGTTTGATTTGAGTAATATTTGATACAACGTATGTATTATAAAATTATCTACTCATCACATTAAATAGTCTGTAATATATCAGGCACATCTGTCTACACAGAAATTCTTTATAATTAGAATGAGTTTCATTTTTCAAGCTATGGTTATATAAAAGTCAATGTATTAACAATATGTATATTTTTATTATTTTGTAGTAAATTATTTATTATGATCTAGAAATAATAATCGGGAGTAGTACAGGTTGCGGCAAAACACCCTTCCTAATTTGAGGGTCTGATAAAAAAAATTGGTACGAAGTGAAGAAAACCATGAGACTGGGAAACATTTTGCTGAGGTAACTATGGGTATAATTATTTGTAGAAGGCAGGGTCCTCATTAACGCAGGTTTTTAACAAACTCAGAGTCAACCCAGTCAGCAGTCTTGTCCCATGTGCACACACTCAGAAACCAGGCAGTATAAGAAAATAGGACCTTGCGGGAGGGACTAGAACCTCCCTCCCATTTTGAAGGCACAGTAGCTATAATGTTGAGATATCAGCAGTATCCTTAGTATTTTCCACTAACAGAAACTCAACACTCACATGCAGGCCAAGTTATCTATAGGCTATTCATGGTCAAGTGAACACTTTAGGTGAGCTCTCTCATTTGCAATAAATATATTTTATTGTAGTCTTACACATTAATTTTTGAGTCTGGTGAAATATATACACTGTGTTAATTACTTGTATGAAAATATTTATTTTAAAAAGTGGTGGAAGGATAAAAAATGGCTAATAGGAAAAAAGTAACCAGGGCCACAAAAGTGCTCACTTTACCGTGAACATCATATAGTTACTGAGTCCCTATTGAAGTGGACATCAATCTCACCTAGCTCCCAATGTTGAACACATGCTAGGTGGGTTGGCAAGCCCACAGGCCAGCTCACCTTCCATTGGTTCCATAAGATACTGAAGATGGGGCCATGGTGGGGAGTCAGATGACCATAATCATGATGTTACACAAACTTTGAACTCATTGGAACAGAGTAATGATACTTTCAGTCCATCATCATTCTATTCCCTACTGTTTTGTATGATCTGTCCCATGCTATTTTACCATAGTTTGATGCCCTTTTCTTGTATGCAAATCGATCACAGTGGAATTGACCCTTGTTCGTGCCTCCAAAAATGGTTTGAAAGGTTTTGGCATTGGGACTAGGGAGCTCTAGTTCTTGGGGTTCTGATCAGCTGTGGAATGAGTGACTTGTTCCCAATTTGATTTGCTGATTCCACAATCCCAACATATGTGTTGGGGCTTTGTAAGCATGCTAATGGCTCATGGGTTGGGTAATTTAATTGGAGTGCTTGTGCTCTCGTACATACCTCCCAGTTCTCCATGGGAGGAAGCCTAACTTGCAGTCTCCCTCAATCCTTGTTATAGGCGAGAGAGATGGAGGTATCTGATGGATGCAGAGTAGCCTGTCCAAAGATGTCCCTTATCTCCTTTGCAAGCTCTTGTGGGTGATAGTGAAGGCCACTCTCCTTCTGAGGTTATGGCCGGTCGCATGGCTGGATTAGACTTGGGTGCAGTGATTTCTAAAGCTTCTCAACTACGATGATGATCATGCCCAAGTGGCATGATGGTGATGTTCATANGGGGGGGGGGGGGCTAACTGGTTTAAGTTACTAGTTATTTGGTTGGAAAATTAATGGGTTAAGTTAAAAATGTTACTGATAAGCAACTTTTAACTTATGTTTAACTAGTTAACATATAAGTATGTATGTCTGATTAAAACATGAGGAAGTTGGACTTTCTTTGTCCATACCTTTATTTTCCTAATTATATAGCACGATCTGTGAATGTTTTTAAGATTTTGTATAGTGTTTTTTACTGTTATGAAATATATATATGTGTCAGAAAACGCTATCTGTCACTTGCTACTACTCAGACAAAAAAAATTGTCCTCAAAATTTTTAGTATGTGAAATACGATAACCTGTACTTTTTGGAAGAAAAGATTGGAATAAAACATAGTCTTTTATTCAGGTAAATATGGTACTTATATTTCTAATAATTTCAAACCATCATTTGGACACAAACATACTTGTCATTATGTCTGGGTCATTGTTAGTTATTCCATATTTGGACACAAAGATACTCATCATTATATCTGTGTCAGTGTTAATTATTTCATAAATGGAAGGCTGCTCAGTTTGCAGACAGTAGAAACTAATCAGTGTTTTTAGAAGAGTTCAGTTATGTGTGAACATCAGGTCGTGCGAGCTAACATAATCAGTGTAAATGTTTGTCATCAGAGGAAAGCAGTTTCTGATTCTGAAGATGAGCCAGGGGGAGAAGCAGATGAACACAAGGAAATAGAAGTTGGAGAAGAGAAAGCAGAGGAGGGAGAGGTGGGAAAGGCTGAAAATGAGGAATCTGCTGCGCAAGCGGCCGACAGTGATTCCGACGGTGGTGTTCGCGACAGAGACCAGTAAGTGAAAAACTTAAGAAAAATATGCAGTGAAGTTTCAAAGTCTTGTTGACACTCTTTCTTTTATGATTGCAGGAAGATTGGGGGTCATGAAGGATCGTAGTGTTAAAGTGTGTATTTTCTTTCTGCAGGGGTTATGATGCGATGTCCGATTTTGATGCGATGCTGGCGCGCAAGAAAGAACTGACAAAAAAGAGGAAACGGAAAGATATCGATATAATTAACGACAATGATGACATCATTGCACAATTGTTGTCGGACATGAGGAATGCTGCAGAGGTATGTGTTGATTTTAAACTTGCCACGCCAGGCCATTATTCATTATGATATTAACCTTCGGAAAAATATTACTGAACCATATCCGCATATATTTTAACAGGCAAACTTAGTGGCATGCTCCCATTAAAGTTGGTAATGAAGGAGGGAAAATTTTTCCATGTCTTAACGTTGAATCAAAAGCACTAGGTAATCATTTGTAAATACTGATATTATTGGCTTTGTTTTTTTAATCCGCAAAAGTGTAAAAATTGCAAATTTTACATATGGTTTTAAGAATACGCAATGTACATGCAAGTAGATTTTAAGCAGGGCTTTCAAAGGTGCTTTCAAAAGTCAACAGCCTATCCCTCTGCCATGTCCGTTACAATGCAGTGTAGTTTGATCTTTGTCCATCAGGTGTAAAGAATATAAAAAGAGTAGCAGTGACCACGGCAAATGGCTGACCTGTCATTGCTCGCTTTTACACAATTCATTTAAGGGCACTGCCTACCGGCTGGCAGCTGCGAAATTTAAATAGGAAATCCCATTTTAAGGAAATTTTGCCTCAGTGCGTTAATTTAAAGATAGGTGTTTCAAACGAAATGTATTCTTCACAAGTATATATTTTCAATATAGATAGGCAGTATGGACTTATTGTAAAACATACATTTTAAAAGTTCCTTGCGAACAGCCTGTACATGTTATAGAAACATCACCGCTGTAGGGAACTACTCCTAAAAAAATTTGTGAAGAATACATTTTGTTTGAAATGCCTACCTTTAAAATTAATGCACTGAGGCAAAATATCCTTAACATGGGATTTCCTATTTAAATTTGTCAGCTGCCAGCCGGTAGGCAGTGCCCTTAATGGAGCCAATTCGGTGACTNCATTTTAAAAGTTCCTTGCGAACAGCCTGTACATGTTATAGAAACATCACCGCTGTAGGGAACTACTCCTAAAAAAAATTTGTGAAGAATACATTTTGTTTGAAATGCCTACCTTTAAAATTAATGCACTGAGGCAAAATATCCTTAACATGGGATTTCCTATTTAAATTTGTCAGCTGCCAGCCGGTAGGCAGTGCCCTTAATGGAGCCAATTCGGTGACGGTCCCATGACATGGTCCTCATACACATTCATGGAGCTAGCTTTCGGAAGAAGGTTAATTTTTTATGATTTGCAGACAGCCTGTATTATAAGTCATCTGTACCAATATTAAATTAAAATCACCATATTTACCTTAATTTAGGACAATCTCAAAAAAAAAAAAAGATGCTGGCTACATTTTAAATTTAATATAGAAAAATTTATTTATCCAAAATTATTATGATATGTAATTTAACAGGACTTGTTATCTTGGTACTTAAATAAAGCACTGACCTGAAAAAAATTCTTTGCAGTTAATAATATATAGTATACTAAACCTAAAATAACTGAAAAGCTAGGAAGTAATACTTTGTCCATCTCTAGTCTTTCCTAATTATAGAACACAAGTCTGTTAATGTTTTTAAGATTTTGTTAATCTGCTTGTAATGTAATATAACATAATGTCATGAAACAAATTTTTTCTCTAAATACATTGACCATCACTTATTATCCGTGCTAAAAAAAATCTCCCTCAAAAATTTTAGTATTCAAAAATAAGGTGACCGAAAATTTTTTTGGAGTTAGTTGAAAATTGGAATATGTATTACATAGTCTTATATTTGGCCAAATACTGTAATATTAAATAATTGTATTGTATGTTATCTTTTATGATTGGTTCTCGTCTATCTGGTCTGGCCCATGTTGACAAGCATGCAGGGATACTGGAAGTCTTCTCACTTTCCTACCCTGGACTTCTGTTTGCGACTGAGTAATGGTCCCTTTTCTCTGACGATTGTTCTGGTTTTTCTTGGGTGGTTGGCAGTTTCTGTGGGCATCTGGTGAAGTGACTCTGGGGTTTTAAATTCTCTTCATATACTTTCCTGAGGTTCCAGTTCAGCTATGTCAAGGCCTGGGTGGGTACATTTTGACTGGGTTGATGAGTGTGCAGTCTTGTGTTTCCGCAGCTGATGTATGGGATCCTTGTTACTCCAGATACAGTGATTGCTGTGGGAACCAAGAGCTTGTAGCAGTTCTCTCCTTTCCCAAGGACAATACTACCCAGTGACAACTGCCCGTATCAGAAACCAGCTGTGTGCAGTTTTCTGGATCCTGGCAGTGCAAATAACAGTGGTCCCAATCAAAAGCATTCTTATCCCTACCCTTCGTAGAATCAAAGGACACTCTTACAGTAAGAGCTAAGCATCATATCTCAGTTGTGAGTCCTTGAGTCAGTCATAGCTTGACTGCTGAACAATTTACCCATCCTTTGTTATGGGTGGACCCCTACAAGGCTCGTACTGGAACAAAAGAACAACTAGGGTTGCCAATGGTCCTGTATTGTATGGGATTTTTTGTATCCGTAGGCTGAAAGGACTATCTCATCTGGACATAGGACAGGATGTCATATATCCAGTATGTCAGATTTCTTCAAAAATAAACTGAATATTAATAAACCCAGTGTCAGTAATTTACCGCTCCAGTGATTCAGGTATGTTTACACAATTCTCTAACTCGATGGCCACAGATAGTTAAACTGACACTGACAGGTGGCAATTGTCAACGAATGCATTTGTGGATGTAGCACTTGCCGAGGTGTGTACAGTATCTTGTCTTACTGTGTGTGTTGGTGTCTTCTATTTTAAAGCTGATTAAATCAGAAATTCAAATCACACTGAATTATGGCTATAGTTGCAACTAATATTTTGTTGTTTTTGACTACAGATAGTATTTAAAACTGTTCTTTCTTATTTAAATTTTCTTTGGTCATTTTGTTGAAGTCAGATGTGTGCCGAGTTGTCAGAAGTGTCCTTTGTGGCAAATCTGAAAAAGTTGGTAACTTTGAGAACAGCTCTCCCGTCCTTCCTGTGCTTGCATCCATCCAAAGTGAGAGGTCTTTGGAGACTTAGGAACGCCACATAGAAATTTCTTTCATGTCGAGCGTTTTGTTCGCCGTTAATTAGGTTAAGTTTTGGCTATTTTGTTTTTAAATTTCTCTAGCCGACAGTTTAGGTGAGTTACGGTGAACCTGGTTCTGCTGGCTGTTGAACACACTGGTAGAAAGGTGGGAAAGGGTGACAGAATAGGGTGCCTGACTTCTTGGGTGCTGCGGCATAAATCCTTCACTGCTCTTCTGCTCACGTGTAGATGCTGTAAGTAAACCCTTATTCCTTGGAATAAGGTACTTCAGCGGTCAGATGCTGAGATGCTAGGCGGGAGGCATTGTCCTGCATTTCCTCTGTTCAAGACAACCTCAGTCACAGCACATCTGAACAATTTACTGCTAACCATAATATATTTATATGCAGTAATTTGTCTAACTAGGCCTGTAGCCAATTGGGGGTAGGGGGTCCGGGTCCTCCATACATATTTTTGGACCACCTCCTAAATTTTAACTGACTGAATTTAATTTCCTTTGAAAACTCAATGACAATTGATAAATTATACCTGCCATAATCTACTCTAAACAAAACATTATTTTCAAGCTTACATGCGGAAACTGGATTACGCATCTGTTTTTGTCCCATTATAAGAAAACCTTGCCCTTGTTACATTGTTTGATAAATGCAACCACCAATCTATTTTTGATGCGTCATAAGTATAATGGCTGCACCTTAACAGATAGGATGCCCAAATTTGCCCACCTTAAATAAGTCACTACAACCCATAACATATATGAGACTAAATTGAATGTTCATTTTGTGAGTTTTAATATAAAATAATTAGAAACAATGTCCTTGTATGCATTAGTATGTAATAACTTTGAGTAAGGTATTTGAACTTCTTCATGCTGTGCTGAAATAGGTCAGTATTTTCGTATGCGAACTGACTGAGCTAATAACAAATAACGCTTCCTCCTATATTAAGCTGTTTGTAAAATAAACATAATTTTATTCCTAAAACCTTTTGTATATGTATGGAGTGTGCATTGGATAGTTGAAGAAACTTGTTTATTGCACGTTCTGCATCATGCACACCTAGATAAAAAATATGTCAATAAATAGCACAAGAGTGAACCAAATTTTATGTCAACAAATGTTGCAATTTAGTTCTAGGATAGCAACACATTTGTTTGCTTATTTATACTGCTGAAAACCTCTCAATCACTCTGTAAATAATTAATTTAGTTAATAACTAATCTAGAAACCTTTGTATAACACATACTTGACAAATTTTTAATTATTTTACAAATACTTATAACGCTTTTATTCAAGCCAAGGTATAAATGGTTTCTTCACATTTGTTGAATCAAACCTTTCAAAAATCACTCCATGTATGACGTGAGTTTGCTTGTTTCCTAAATATGTCATATCACAAGTGTTTTATTCTTCCGTTTGCACAAAACTTAACATCTGAATTCCTGTCAGTGTCAGTATATGTAATCAAATATGGCTGTGCAAAATTCACATTATTTTGTAGCTGCTGACTGAATTCTAAGACGTGTGCTGGTTTAACTTCTGTCGTTGACCGACAGCTTGTGTGGCACATTCCAGGGATACTTTCAGCAAATAGCAAATGCTAAATGTTTGCTCAACCCATAACCAGTGATGCAGTCACACATGTTATTGATGTCGCATAGTTGTCAGTAACCAATGGAATCAAGAACTGTGCTCAAGTAGGTACAGGGCAGAGAATTCTAGCTTGGTACCAAATAATAGCGTGAATTTTGCAGGTCTCTAGCTACATATTAATATTTTACTTGCCCCTTCTACTCTTAACTAAGTGCTGAAGGCCCAGTTCCTCACATAACTACAAAGAGCTGTTATCAAAATAACGCTAGTTTTATTTCCCAAGTATAGAGGCAGTTACAGTATTTATTTGTAAAATGTTCATTTAAATTATTTGAGATTCATTTCAAATGGTTTGTACTTGATACATTTCATTAATGCAATTTTGGAAGAGCACAAGAAAAGCAATAAGGGTTTATATATTTTTGACAATAGAATGGATAATGTTTGTATGCTACGGCTGTGGTATTATCCATGGAGATAAGTTCTTACTTCTTGCCTCCATGGCATTATTCTTACACAATGAACACAAATGACAAAACCACACTATTTTGGTACAGCGCTTTGTGGCTACTTCATGAACTGTGCACGTCACTCAATATGAGTGACAATTTGCGAATGTTGATAAACCTGTCCATCAAAGACTTTGGTCTGTACCAACCTGTGAACGGTTGTGCCTTTGTTTATTTGTAAAATAATAATTATAAATGTTAGGTGTGTGTGTGGGGCAGAGGTGTGTAATGTGTGTATCGCATGGCAGGAGGACCGGAGGCTGAACCAGCAGGGGCGGCCGGCGACCAACAAGATAGCGATGCTGCCCAAGGTGATGTCGCAGCTGAAGAAGCACGACCTGCAGCTGGCGTTCGTGGAGCACAACGTACTGTCCGTGCTGACGGACTGGCTGGCCCCCATGCCCGATCGCAGTATGCCCTCCATGCGCATCCGCGACAGCATCCTCAAGCTGCTCTGGGATGTGAGTCCACTGCCACTTTGCTCTCACACTCTCTCTCCTTACGTGCTTCACATCAATGTCATAGCGTTATAAAATGCCCAGTTGTTTAGCGTTCGCAAAAAAAATAAATTTTATAAATCTGCTATTTTAAGTTGTGAACCATTTGTTAACTTTTGCCAAGGCTATGTGTGGCCAGCTGTCAAGTCGAGACGTTTCCCCTCTCTTTTCTTCATGTCTCTTTCAATCCCAAGTACCTGTGCAGGCTGGCGGTATCTTTATGGTATGTTGTCGGGGCGGGTAGAATAAAAGCTGCGCAGACCAGCTTTTCTTGCTGCGGTTCAGATGAGCAAGACACTAGCATGCAGGAGGGTAACAACGAACATATCACCTTTCTTTGTGGGGCCGCTGTGGTGTAGTGGTCAGACTACTCCCTTCCCACCTAGGCGAATTGGGTTGGATTTCCAGCGGGGTTGCTTCCAAATTTTTGCACGTGGTAATCGTGCTGAACTATGCTGCTGGTCAACGGGTTTTCTCTGGAATCTCCTGTTTTCCCAACCCTGGCATTCCGGCACTGCTCCATACTCACCTCACTTCACCCTCATCGGTTCTCAAGACCTCGATGTTAAGAGCTGCCCAAATCTGTTCACTCCACCTTTCTTTGCATCTGAAAGTGTGAAAGGTGCGAGGTGGCACCTTTGTGTCTGTCTGCTGTGTGTGGTGAGTTGTATTGGTTACATGATAATGCAGTGTCTGCAGAATCCTTTCTAATAGTATAGTTTAAACAATCCACTATCCACGTGCTGTTACAACTTAAAAAAAATTTTTAAGGTGAAAATAATTTGAACCCTCCATTTTACTAGTCTGGATATGCACCTGCACCACTGAGCATTTTCAAGTCATAATCTTGTGCTACGCCACTGGTTCACAGTGTATACAGTCTACTGACTCCCTATCTACCGTTTCTCAGGGGACTCTCAAAAAATTTCCATACATGTAGGATTTTAGTACATGAGGGTTCTGACTTGTACTTCAATAAAATACAACTTCTGACCTTATTAGACTTAATTTTGAGTATAATGAGAGTTGCAGAGTATCTGTGCATAAAGTTTAGCTAATAAACACAATAAAAATAGAAATTTTTAAAAAAAAGGTATGACTGTATTAGAATTAATGTAAATAATGCATTAAAAACATTTCACCTCAATTTGTTTAAATAAACAATATAACATCTCAAAATACTGTATATAATTGATTGTAATCCAACACCAAATGCATGCTACCCTAAAACTGTCAAACCCTCTGAAGATTAAAATAATATGACAGTGAAATGCAAGGAAAATTTTTTGTCCCATCCCCCTTCCCTGGTAGCTTATTCATTTAGGAATGACATGTGACTCCCATGAGCAGAGCAGCCAGCTTTATGGGCATTTACCTTGTCTCATCTCATCCATGTTGAGCCCTTTCTTTCAATGCACCAATGTTATTTTAATTTTTTAACCCATACTAATATTAGTAAGCTTAGGAAGATTTAAAAATTGTAATGAATGTGATTCATTTGAGTAAAACTTGGGGAAATAGTGTGTTGATGTGGTAAAGTTATTTTCAGAGCAGCATTTAACTGTACCTTGTGGCCATACATGTTCACTATGTGTACTGGTACAGTTTCCAGGCATAAGCCAAGACATGCTGAAGCAGTCTGGCATCGGAAAGGCGGTCATGTATCTGTACAAGCATCCGAAAGAGACGAAGGAAAACAAGGAGAAGGCAGGAAAACTCATTAATGAATGGGCTAGGCCCATTTTCAACGTCTCCACAGACTTCAAAGGTATGTCCAGTAAACAGTTAATAATCCCAAGGTTCAGGTAGCTTTGCAAGTGTACTGTTGTAACCAAACTTGACAGCGTGTGAAATGTTAATAAGTTGACTGTTGTGATGATCAACTCTTATCTAGAGGTGTGTACGAAGTTTCAGAATTTCAAAGTTGAATTGAAGCTTTGCCATTGTCACGCCAAATATAAACAAAAAATTAATTTTAATATATCCTATTTATACACCTACATTGCAGATATTTATTATGGATTGTTTTCTGCCAAAAACACCATATTTGCACAAATTTACCTGATTTGTGGTTAACTTGTGAAGCCTACATTACATAACATAACATAAAAAAAACATTTTTTTTTTAAAGCATATGCCAGTATACTTAATATGTGACCTAAAAGTTTACAGTTTAAAAGTTAGGCGTGCATGCCACGAGGGAAGATTCCTCGGACAATTCCACGCAAGCCTGCATCTCCACTTGTATGTATGGTTCTATGGAAGATTTGGCCATCTGCTGGCCATTTCCATGGACATTTTCGTAATTTGGTTGTGTGCAATTTCCAATGAAAGGTTTCCTACGAGGTTGAAATTTTAGCCAATCAGAGAGAGGGTGGTAGAGTCATTTTGTTTATTTGGTTTTGAGAAAGAGTGTAAGACTATTAAACACTAATAAATAGTAATTAAAAACCACAAAAATGTCTTCTGATTCTAAACAGCATTGTGTGAAAATTATGGTAAACATTTGTGTTTATTTTGCACAAAAATTTCTGTTATAACTACAGAACATTTACACTGTGTGCATAAATGCTCAAAGCTGAAGTGAGTGAAGATTGTTCCTGAACCACAGTTGCAGAAGCAAAGTCATAAAAAATGCACTTGTCTATATTTACGCGGCAACAAGTATCGTTGGATAGGTTGTCCCAAAGAACCCTCCATAACTGCTTGCGCATGCAGACTCGGGTAGCAGGTCTTGTGGAAGCTTCTGCCTAAGCTTGTATGGGGAATTTTATCTTGGCATTCATTCTTTAGGTATAGTTTAAGTGTAGGGCCACCTGTTTTTTGCGAAGAGAGTCACGCAGACTAAGACTTCAATATCATGCATGCACAATTGCAGATTTTCTTTATTAGCCACTTGTCTTAGTGAAAAGATGTTTTCATACCTGGCACGGCTAATCATAATTAGGTTGCTCCGGCACTGAACGTCCACGATTGCCAAGCAGGTGTATAATATGAATGAAAATTAAAAGCATCCAATCATGAAATTAGATGTGGGCTGAACTAAAGTGATTTGGAGTACCGCTAGTCGTGGAATATTTTTGCATAAAACTGATGCCCCTAGATATAAGTAATTGATGTTTCTGCTCATGGTGGTCGTTGATAGTTACTGTGAACAATTCGTAGCCAATGAAGACAATGCGCTCCCCTTCATGGTGCAGCTTGACCACCTAATTTTCCAGCAGAATAATGCCCAGCCTCACACTGTACAGTTATCTCTGGCCTGCCTTCGTGATGTCGGCCTTACTTCCTTGGCTAGCGAGGTCTCCAGACCTGTTGCCCATCGAGAATGTTATGGACCAGATTGGACGGCAACTTCGGCTGATTTGGAGGGTCATTTGTGCCAGCTGTGGTAGGATTTTCCAGTGTGGGCCATTCTGAGGTCAGATTGAGAGGTTGCCACGTGGTTTCTTAGCCAGGCAGTAGCCCATGTACGGTTAGCAAGAGGAGATTCCCGTTGCTAATTGGAGGAGATATTCACCAATGTGGCCATAAGAGTCAGGGAGATATTCAAGTGGGCTGTCAAGAAGACATTGAAGATACTGTGAATATACATCCTCATGTTTCCACTGTCGTAGTTTGTGGAGTCTGGTCACCTCCCAAATTGTGCAGCTGAAGTAGCAGTGAGTAGACGCTAGATGTGGCTGGGAGCACTAGCTGCAAGGTAACCTCCAGATATAATACCTCCCACTCGATAAAGAATGCCTTTTATAGTTCCCTACTGGGAATCAGTACAGTCTAGCCCTGTTGCCACTCATTGTGTGTGTTCACCAAAGCTGACACATGTCCTAACCAATAGTGACACTTAGGTATGCTCATGGAAACCTGAATGTTAAAAACAGTAAATGGAGCCAAATAAAGTAGGTGTAAAATTAGGGGGTGCAAGAAAGGTGTTCTACGGTATAACCAAAGGCAAGATCATCCGCTTCTTGGATTATTTTTGATTGGCTCGAGATTACGTAGGACTCATTCACAAGTTCTTTGCAGAATTCATAAATGGAGTCTCGGTGATGACCTTTAGGTTGAATCCACAATGCAGGTTTCTCTGTTAACTGCCTAAAACTGAAATCCTTCCTCTTCAAAGGGAAACAACTGTTCAGTTCCTGTTGCACCTCTGTATACTGTTCTGTTATGAGCCAAGGGGAAGGAGACCTGCGTGGTTGCTCCCAAGTCGCCAAGTGTTTTGCCTGTCTCTGTGATTCTCACTTTAATATGGCTGTGACACACTTGCAGTAGTAAACTTCTAACCTTAATGCCTTTTCACATGGGGCTACCACATCAGTCCATAGGTTCAAATGGAGCCTTTCACACGAGACATTGGTGGCGGCTCTGGCCGCACCACCAGAAATGTGAGGGGAGGGGGGCAGGCGCGATTGCGCGGGCCATTAGTTTGGTGTCTCCACCATTGTCGTTCAGTTGTTCTTGTTTTATATCAAGCTGTTCACACAAGATGCGACCAGTCATTTCTGCTCAATGTTTCGTGAGAAGTGTCCGTCCGAAAAGAGTGTAACTAATGCAAATCAAGAAAATTCCAACTTTGGCACTGAAAGATTTACAAATAAAGTTCATTCAAGAGCCTTAAAAGGGGGGCCTTAAGATACAGGCTTGGACGTATTTACGCTCATGTCCAAGTAATAAATTTTAAGATACAGCAGTTTGAAAAACCAGTTTTTAACTATGTTGGAGGGCTTCACAATAATATTTGTAGCGCACGTGGTATCATGAAAGTACAATTCCGTCCTCGTCTGGGATATGTTTTCTTTCGTAGGTAAACTTATTGGAGACACGTATAAGAGTTCCGTCAAAGAACGTGTATTTTGAACATGCTGCAACGTATTGAAGTGCGCAACGTATTGAAGTGCGCAACGTATTGAAGTGCCAGGTAGGCGACCACTTTAAGCCTGCAACTGTAATATGCACTGAAGAATTCAGTAAAGTCAACAACNATTGAAGTGCCAGGTAGGCGACCACTTTAAGCCTGCAACTGTAATATGCAGTGAAGAATTCAGTAAAGTCAACAACTTTGATGTCTCATTTCCCCAAAAGCAGAGGCACAATCGGACAGTGGCCATGAATGCCTATGAAATTCGTTACATCATAGAGGTTTACATGAATTTTTTCAATAATTTCATTAAGTTGGTTATTTACTACATGCTGTTGATTGGTATGTAGTGGATCGTGTGTGCTGATCAAGTGTATTTGTCTGCAAAGCGATCAGCAAAGAGGAGCGGATGCAGCGAGACATGGAGCAGATGCCAAAGAGGCGGAGAGATTCGGGTGAGGAGAGGCCCGCCAGCAAGCAAGACATTTCCAAGGCTCTGGTACCTGGAGGAGAATCTGAGGGCAAGTAAGTGTGCCACGGCTGCCTACTCTGTTGTGTGTTTGCATGCTCATTACAGTGTTTACCCCCGTAATGCCCACAACCATGGTAAGACACGCACCTGCACATTTTGAGGGGCCACTGTGATTTAATGGTCAGACCACTCGCTTCCTATCAAGCAAACCAGGTTCGATTCCCGGCTGGGTCACTCCCAGATTTTCTTACATGGATATGGTGCTGAATGATGATTCTGGTTGGTAGGTTTTCTCTGTGATCTCCCATTTCCCCCACCCTTGCATTCCGATGCTGCTCCACGCACACCTCGTTTTATCCTCCTCGGCTTTCGAGACCTCGATGTTAGAGCTGCCCAAATCTCTCTAGTCCACTCCCAACATTTTGAAAATCCTCCCAAGAAAGAAATATTTTTTATATAGTACATATTCAGTTTTAAAAACTTGTATTTCAGTTTACATCTGTATTAAGCTATACATATGTTACAATAACAAAATATGGCATAAGCTAGTCCATATTTACTTAAAATAAATGCCTTCATTCAAAAAAATTAGCACCTTGGAAATAGGGTAAGTGCTACATTTGTTACTTAGGCACTAGTTTGTCTCCCATCAACATTCACTGCAGCCTGCCGGGCAATTAGTTGCATGAGTNTACATTTGTTACTTAGGCACTAGTTTGTCTCCCATCAACATTCACTGCAGCCTGCCGGGCAATTAGTTGCATGAGTTGAAGCTGTCCGTCAATGGGTACAGTATGAGCTTGCTATGAAAAACATAAATAACTTTAACTGCTCGCCTGCTGGGTCAGCCGTGTGCTAGTGAACCAGACTGAAAGCCACACTCCCACTCCGCCCATATAACAGTTGTCTGTCGCTGCCATCCCTGCTGTAGCCATGCGCTCGTCAGTGGGNTACATTTGTTACTTAGGCACTAGTTTGTCTCCCATCAACATTCACTGCAGCCTGCCGGGCAATTAGTTGCATGAGTCGAAGCTGTCCGTCAATGGGTACAGTATGAGCTTGCTATGAAAAACATAAATAACTTTAACTGCTCGCCTGCTGGGTCAGCCGTGTGCTAGTGAACCAGACTGAAACNAAGCTGTCCGTCAATGGGTACAGTATGAGCTTGCTATGAAAAACATAAATAACTTTAACTGCTCGCCTGCTGGGTCAGCCGTGTGCTAGTGAACCAGACTGAAACCCACACTCCCACTCCGCCCATATAACAGTTGTCTGTCGCTGCCATCCCTGCTGTAGCCATGCGCTCGTCAGTGGGAGGATAAGCAGTCTGTGATATAGAACCCAACTGTTTCTCTTGTAGCGAGGATACTGGTGGCATGAGGCAGAGCCCGACATAGCTGGTGGTAGATGCCGAAGCACCACTTGCGTAACCTGAGTCGCCTTTCTGGAGAGAGAGGTTATGTACGACACTGCCTCTTCAGTCAATCATGGGTTACAGTGTTCAGATACCAGGACATGGTACTGCACCAACACCTCAAGACGACATCTTCTTCTCAATTTTAGGCAGTCCATAACTCCTCCTTCCCTGTGAGAGACAGGGGAGCTCTTGGTAGAGCACCAGATGTGGAGGTAACGACTACCAACAATACTTGTTTTGTTCTGCCTGTGAACAACCAGTCAACCACCCTGGGACCAGCAAGGGCATTATCTGGCCACCTGCCTTCCTGGTGGTAAAATATGTTCCCATAGTTATTACTGCACATTGGAGAGTGAGGTGTGTGTAGATCCTGATCCTCTGATGAAGTGGTTAACCTGCTGGGGGTGCCTTCTGATGTTATTGAAGTACCCAACAAATGTGTGTGTTTTCATGTGTATGTGTAGTTGTCAGTGTAAAAGGTGGGTGTGTGGTGGAAAAAGAGTTCAGCATATATCAGAATTACTTAATGATGTTTTCAGCAGCATTTCTGTACACAGAGTGGGGCAGCGAACGATCGGCGTAGAGGCTAGAGTGCTCACCACCCAGCAAGGCGAACAAAGTTTGATTACTGGCAGGGTCACTCCTGAATTTGAGCACGTGGGAATCGTGCTGGACAATATTTCTGGTTGGAAAATTTTCTCTGGCATCTTCCATTTCCCCTGCCTTTGCATTCAGGCACTGCTCCATATCTATCTCGCTTCACCCTCATTTGCTCTCGAGATCTTGTTAAGAGTCGCCTAAACCTCTTCACACCACTTTGTTCACAGACTCTGTGCGGTTGTCGTACCTGCCACTTAGAATGTAATTTAACTGTTCCATAGTTGTTAAGTACAAGTTTGGTGTCAGTCAGTGTTGGAAGTGAGCCTTGTTGTGTGATGTGCAGACAGCTGCGACCAGGAGACAAGGGATGGGTGGCGCGAGCCCGAGTGCCCATTCCTTCCAACAAGGACTACCTGGTGCGGCCCAGGTGGCAGAACGAAACTGACATCAGCAGGGTGAGTTACTTGGCAGTCTGTAAATTGTAAATGTTCTGGCGACTTATCAGAATGTATGCTTATTTGATGTGTGACTTGCTTTTTTGCACGTAATGCACAAAGAGTTGTCCAGCAGGAATCTGTAGCTTGCATTCACATTGACTTGAGATTTTGAGTGTTTGGATAGGTTAAGCCATGTTGTCAGTTGTTATTGACAGTTAACACNGCATTCACATTGACTTGAGATTTTGAGTGTTTGGATAGGTTAAGCCATGTTGTCAGTTGTTATTGACAGTTAACACTTGTGTGATAGTTGTTGGTCTTTTTGGTAATGATAGCATTGTAGGAACAAATACTGTAAGACTCCTCAAATTCCTTCGGAGAAACCGTTTATGTAGTTGAATCTAGTTTAATGATAATACAGTAGAACCTCATTTTCACGTTCCCTGTATTTACATTTGACACATGACGTCGGTTTGACTGACGACGTCACTGTCAGATAAGGTTCTATTGTGCCGGTCAGAGACATGGGCTAACTAACTGTGGTGAGGGGTTGTCTTACTGGCTGCTGATTGGACCCCATCTGTTGTATAGGCTGCGACGCATGGTCTTGCGGCATGGTACAAAGTCAGGTGTGGGTTTCGCGGTCCTCCATACTGCTGGGAGTAGGTACACTATGGTGTGGCGGGGAGACCGACCAGTGACAGATTGTTTTGAGATGAAGTGTTGTGGACTGACAAAAGCGTGAACTGGCTAGCAGAAACATGATGGTGGGATCGCAACTTATCGATGGGTCACGTTGTCTTGTTTCTGTGTTCTTAAGCACGAACCATCTTCTTGGCCCTCATATTTATGGTCACTAATTGTAGCAATGAAATGAGTAAGTTTCATGAATTTTTTTAAGTTAATAATAGTAATGTTATAAGTTGTAATCAGCCTACTCAGTATCGCTGTTTTGTGCAGGGCTCAAAGAAGCAGATGAATCGATTTGAAAAGCACTTGAAGAATTTCATGGATAGTAAGCGGCTGAAGCAGGCGAAGAGAGCAGTGACGATATCTATCGAAGGAAGGAACATGGCTCTCTAGACCGTGGACTGNAGCGGCTGAAGCAGGCGAAGAGAGCAGTGACGATATCTATCGAAGGAAGGAACATGGCTCTCTAGACCGTGGACTGTGTTACCTTTAATGTGCACGTGCCGTATGTAAGAACACAAATATGATGATATTTGCACAGAAGTGTGCCTCATGCATCACTGTTGATTTCCCTTCAGTCAGCTCGATCCATCTGTGTCGTTACATTTTGTGTGATTGTCAGCAGTGTAAATAATGTAGGTGACATGACCCGATAACTGGATTACAGTCTGTGTACATACCTGTGTAAGGAACGTGGAAAGTAGAGGACTTGGCAGTTTTACTTGTATGAATGGTTTGTGTTTTGGAGAAACTGATTTCTTCTGAAAATGTGATAGCAAAGATCTAATTGTGTACCCAATTTTGTATTTCTTCCAGGAGCAAATTTCGAGCCTTTAAAATTGAATTGGACTTTTTTCTTGAATTCAAGAACTCAAGTTGTGTTATACTGGATTTGTAGACAAAAGAATGAATTGTCAGTTGCCAGCTTACAGTAATGCTCGGTGAGATAGTGAAAAAAAATTGTAACTTTTCAAGCAGCGAGTACCCTTGTACCAGTTCCTAGTCTTTCCAAATTTATTCACCGCAGTTGTGACAAAGTTGGTTGTATTTTTGTGATGCTGTTTTGTGTGTAATAAGCATTTGTACAGATACAGTGAAAACTCTATTTTTCGTTTTTCATGGGACCCACTGAAAAAATTCAGCATGCGGGAAAACTCAACATGTGGACCTCTGTTGTGACCTAACCTTAGAAAAAAAAATTTATTTTCATCCTTGGGTATACCGAGTTGATTGTCTATAATGAACAGTGGGCATATCTTAAATACTGGATGAAAAAACAGATTTCAAACATTCAATATAAGTATTGTATTATAAAATATTGAAATGCACTTAATTTCAAAAATCCGCCTAATTTTTACATAAAATTCACTAAATTTCTGCCAAATGTAAAAAAGTGGCAAAAATCAAACAAAATTTATTAAAAACAATGATTTAAAAGAGAAACGTGCTAAAAATGGTTAAAATTTAAGTACAGTAATAAAGTACGTAGTTTAACAATGCCGCTATATATATTTTTTACTCTTCTTTGGAGGCAAATTTAACACAGTTTTTTGAGTGTTGACATGTAAAAATCTGATTTTTTGAAATTATATTTTACGCTGCTAAAAATTCCAGTGCCCGCTAAATGTTTTTAAATTTCGCCAAATTAAACGCAGCCTGCTAAGTTGACAACACTCGCCATCTTGTGTGACAGTTGATATCACTGCATTATTCTTAAATAAAGTCACTAGCGTAATTTTATCTTAACAGAATTAATCCGTGGAAACATACTGTTCCCCTTTAATGCTTGTAATTTACATGGTTATTTACTGTACTGACATAAAAATTATTACGTTTCCATTGTGGAATGAGAGTAAAGTTCAAATCCGTTCCGTCCATTATGAACGTCTGGTTCTGGTCCGTACCACATCCATTAAACATACGTGTTTTATTTGCGCAAATATTCGTTTGCTGACTTGCAACAAATAAATGCCTGCAATTATTATGTTTTACCTGTTTTTCGACGTGAGTAATTTAAAACAAATAGTGTTTGAATTATCAAAAATAAATTACGTGGTTGTTAACAATTGCAACGTTTCACAACAACTAGTTGTGTACACTAGCATTTGAGGTTAGGGAGTGTCTTATTCACCTGCCCTTGGCACTACCAAATTTTGTTAGTACCAGTTTTAAGATCGTTTTTTCACAGATAAACAATAGTTTCAAATATATTTTGGTTTTCGAACCGAATATCCAATCGATGGATGCGGGTAAATTAATGAATTAAGGGCATAGCATGCAAGTTTTTTTAACATTATTTATATAGGATATTTGTTGGGACCATCCAAAAAAATCGACTGATACGGGAAATCAACATAAACAGGAACGCAACGAGGTTTCACTGTAATTGCAATGTGCATGGAGACATTTAAAGTTAATTTTGCATACTACAATCATCCGACAGCGAAATGTTTTTATGAGACCCAAAAAAGGAGAAGGAAATTCAGTGCAGGTTAAGCCGAAACGGAAATGCCAAATCTGTTTTCGGGTAAAATCGCACAACGGAAAACTGTTTTTATAAAAAGGCAGAAAGTGACAGGAAAGTAGTACCACAAGGAAATGGGGACCTGTTGGATGTAAAAAAAATATTGGATAGTAAAAACTGGTGATTTGTTACCGATGTGGTAATCCTGGTCACCTTCAATTTAAATGTCCGTTGCAAAGAAAATCTGCGGGATTCGGTTCAGTTTCAAACACCAATATGTTTAATAGAAATGGCTTGCCGTATGTTCCATTAATAATTGGAAGTTTAAAAATGTCTACCTTGGTAGATTTGTTTGCCTCAGCATCTCTCATAAAACATGAAACTTGTAATAAAATTATGCATGATGCACTGATTGGTACAGTACCAATAAAAAGGAGAAAGTCTGTTGTATTTTCCTTAGCAGACGGAGGGGAGGATTGATCAAATCAAATAATGTGGCAGTGATAAAATTAAATAGAAAAATTTTCATGTTTTTGAAAATTTATCACATGACGTGATATTGGATATTGATTTTTTTGGGCAACACGCATGCATGTATTGATATAGCAAGTAAAGCATTGAAATCGAGCTCCCCTGACCATTATTGCTTTGCAAATTAAGCCTCCCCAATGTCAAAAGATTCAGTTGATACAACATTCGGAAGTGATAGTAAAGGCGTTAGACCAGTTAAAATAGAATATAGTGATATGCTTACGTCAAAAGTAGGGCATTGTAAAGAGGTTCCTGTTGTTTTGAAATTAAAAGATAACGAGCCGGTAGTGTGCGTGCCATACCGTGTGTCTGCGTCCAAAATGCAAATATTTAAGCAGTTAATCAATGATTTAAAGGAACAGGTAATTGCTGAAGAGTCCACTAGTCCGTATGCAAGACAGTCTTTTTTTGTTACCGAAAAAACACCAGGTCAATATTGGTTAGTATGCGATTATAGAAAGGTTGATAAAAAAATTGCAGATTCATATCCGGTACCAGTTATGGAAACTGTTTTCCAACATTTGCAAAGAGCTAAATATTTTACCAAATTGGATTTGAATTCTGCATTTTGAGTTACATCCAGAAAGTAGAGCGCCGTTAGCATTTTGTACCCCTTGGGGGTTGTACCAGTGGATGTGTCTGCCCATGGGGGTAAATTCAGGGCCCCAATATATGTTCCGAGTGTTGAGTCATGTGTTAGGGTCGTACTTGCAAGAGTTTGTCTTTACTTGCATTGATGACGTGTGTGTGTGTACAGTGACGCGTTGGAACACCTTAAACATTTGCGAACTGTGTTAAGACGCGTTACGGAAGGCTGGTCTGCCGGTGAACCCAGAAAAAAATTAGTTGGGCACACATGTGCGATACTAAGGGTTTATTATTTCGGATTTTGATTTATGCACTGATTCTGAGAAAATTAAATCTGTTGTTAAAGGAATGATTGCATTTTATAGTAAATTTATTTCAAATTTTTATTGCCTTACAGAACCATTAAACCAGTTGAGAAGAAAAAATGTACCATTTGTGTGGAATGCAGAACAAGAAAATGTTTTTCAAAAATAGAAAGAAATGTACATACTTCCTTCCTCCCTACTACATTCCTACTTACAAGACTGGCAATTATATCAAATGTGTTTTATATTGAATATAAACGTTATATTTGCCCAATTTTTCTGAAGAATTTCTTTATGCACCATGATGCAAGTTCCGAGGCCGTTGGGGCATGTTTGAATCAAAACAAAGATTGCAATTTTGTGCCGTTAGCATGCGCCAGTAAATTATTAACTAGGGCAGAATGTAAATTTGTTAGTAATGAAAAAGAGTGTTTAAGTTGTGTATGGGCAATGNTAGTAAATTATTAACTAGGGCAGAATGTAAATTTGTTAGTAATGAAAAAGAGTGTTTAAGTTGTGTATGGGCAATGGAAAATTTTTCACATTATTTAGATCGTGCTCGGTGTACTTTATTTACGGATAACCAGGCTCTTAGCTGGTTGTTAAAACCACAAAGCCAGCTGGTAGATTGGCATGGTGGTTAGTGGGCCTTGCTCGCTTTAAATTTACAGTGCAATATATAAAGAAGATTGATAATTCTGTAGCGGATGCGTTGTCGTGCATGTATTGCGAAGACGAGTTTGAGGCAGTCGAAAATGGGGCCCCTATTGTTAATCAGTTGTGATTTAGTTTCCACTGGTATAAATGTTATGGGATTAAACATGTTGGAAAGATTTCCCAGTGCTTTTACTGATATAAAATAACACCAAAATTCTGACACGGATGTATACAGATATTGTGTAAGATCAAAGATGGAAATTCATGTTACGTAGTTTATAAAGGATTTCTAGGAGAATGGACAAAAAGAGGCAAGTTCAGAGTTTTTGTACATGAAAAACTAAGGGAAATGGTTATCATGAATCCTTTTACAGGGGACATGTAGGACAAGATTAAACAATTACCGTTGTGTTAGAAATTTTTACGTGGCCAGGAGTACGCAACAATCTGGATAATTGGGTCAAGTGTNTTAAACAATTACCGTTGTGTTAGAAATTTTTACGTGGCCAGGAGTACGCAACAATCTGGATAATTGGGTCAAGTGTAGCGATGCACGCCAGCATGCAAAGCAGAAAAATCAAAGACCAGGCAGGCAATATGTTGGAACTGTAGCACTGTATCCTTGGGAGCGCGTTTATTTGGACGTGATGGGCCTGTGGCGCCGGAGTATCTCTGGATATGTATACGTCCTTGTCGTAGAAAGTTTCAGCAAATTTTGTTTATTTTTCCGTTACGTGCCATAAAGGCAGGACCCANGTCGTAGAAAGTTTCAGCAAATTTTGTTTATTTTTCCGTTACGTGCCATAAAGGCAGGACCCATGGTTGTAGAAACCGATAATGCTACATATTTTCTTTCTTAGAATTTCAGATATTTAAATTTTATATGGGGGATAAAGATGGCGCAGACTGCTCTGTACCACCCTCAGGCAAATTTAATAGAACGGGTGAATCAAAACATCAAAATTGCCTTACGTAGTTTCCAACCTGATACGAGTCGCTAGGATGACGTGTTATATTTCCTTTTTCTGGTTTTTAATACTATAGTACAAAATGCTCATAAATATGCTCCATCGGAGGTATTTTTGGGAAGACGTTTGATGCACCCGCTGATAAATGTGTGGTCACTCCATAGCATTTGTTTGGAGAATGTGAGTAATAAAAAATTGGAAGAAATATGGGCAGATGTGACACGTAACGTAGTCACTAAAGACCTAAAAAAAATAGCATCTGCAATAAAATGAAAAATAACGTGAATTTTAGCATTTTAGTTTTACTTAAAATAAAGCTATTTTGAAAATTTACACCGACCTTTACTTGAAATTGTACCTGTATTCGCGGAATGAGTGTTTTGTTGCTTTGCTTTGCTAACTAAATATGGCAAAAAAAATCTCACCAACACGTGATGAATGTTTATATCACGTTTTGTTGTTGGGGTTAGAAATACTCGCCGGACTGTTTACCAAATGTCCGCCATCTTCGTTACAGCAACTGGTTATTTTTGCGTGTCAAAAATTTCCAATATCAAAGTGCCAATAATTCATGGATCACATTTTGTAGCTTACTTTGAACGACACACCCGTTCCATCATTTTTTTTTCACGTACACAGTTCAAAAATATAATAATCACCAAACAAAAGTGTTACAGTTAAGGTAGTAGCGGGAATTATTACAATGCCTCGACGACCATAGAATACACGCGGCCAGATAATATGTGAAAGGAAATCAGAATGTAAATTAGCGCACGAGTTAAGATAAAATTTTCATCACTGCGGTAGACACCTGAAAATTTTGCAAACGTGGAATTTTCACATAAAAAAATAACGTAAAAATTACGATTTTTGAGAATTCTAGCTGTAATTCACGAATTGTACAAAATCCTGTAGTATTTCCGTGAATTATTGTATTATGTCACATAGTTGCTTCTTACGACATATTTTGTTTTCTGCATATGCATATGCATTTAGAGTTTGTCAATAGATTTATTCGATTTATCACCATAAACGAAAACATGTTTTACTTTCCGTAACGTCTGTTCAGGACCATAAATAACATGCCCGCAAGTGATGATGCGTCACTTTGGGTTTTCTAGTGCACAGCCCTGCAAAAGTGTATTTGCTCACTAGGAAACCCCGCCACTATAGTGTTCACGTCTACCAAGCACCACATTATCTATGGAATTCACGCCAACTAGCTCGCTGAGTTTGTTTACATTCACAGCATCTTCACGTTTTATCCAACAATTACTTATTTTTTTACAAAGCGGTACGGCGGTAAAAAAATGTGTTTTTATGCATTTATTTATGTAGTATATATTTGTAAATTAAATCATCACTTCTTTTAATCTTGTATTCTTGCAGCTAACTGTATTTTTTATCATACATATTCTCTGTAAATATGCGTGGTAAAAAATGACACGTTTTGTTAGCGGGCCTAACGAAAAAATCTGTTGTTGAAAGAGATCATATAGTTAAAAACATAAAGGCAGATTTCTCTAATTTTTTCATTTCTGTTCGTACAAGGTTTTTTTTTATTATTTTTTAAACAGTACTTTTATAATTGTGTATAAATTGTTTACATTAGTCTCTTCATGAAACAGTATGCCCTTGTCAGTGCATTGTGGCCGTTGTTCCAGGTGTCCGGCAGAATACACAATCTTAAGGAAGAAAATGTGAAACGGTTTGCAATGTTGTCTGTTGATAAAGGTTTTGTCTTAAAAATGTGGCTGTATTTTCTCTGGGAGGTAAGTATTTTTTTTTTGCAGGGAAGTAATTGTTTAAAAAAACACTGCTTTTCAATAGGAATGACACTGCCAATTTCAGGTTTTACGAATAAAGTGATATTTCTCAAATTATGTATGTCTTTATAAAGAGGACATGAAAAATGGAGCAATTCTCATGCAGAAACCTGCATTTTTTGTAGCAAGAAAATAACAGCTATTTTTGACAAAAAAATATCACATATTTTTGGGGAAAACAGCATCTACTTTTTCAGGTCTCTAGTAATTACGTATCACCAAAAAAATGGAACAGAAAAGTAAGGTTTCATATAAAGATTTAAACTTGAACTCAGGTGATTTAATTTTAGTTGAAACTCATCACCTCTGTTCAAAAATCGATCTTTTTAATGTTAAATTAGTTGTAAAATGGCGCTACCTGTACCAAATAGTTAGGTTCCTTTCACCTGTGACAGCATTGATTATTGGTCCACATTCTCCCAACAAATTGGAAAAAGTTCATATTTCCCATTGTAAAAAATATCATGTACTCACAACTGCAGTGTAAAGGGGCCACCCCTTCCTCTAAAAATCTACCGAAAAAAAAAAAAAATTTGTATGATCCTACAGATGCTTTGAAATTTAAAGTATACTTAGCGTTGATGGAGTAAATTAAATTATGTACAATATCAGAATGTACGAAAAAGTANTTAAACAATTACCGTTGTGTTAGAAATTTTTACGTGGCCAGGAGTACGCAACAATCTGGATAATTGGGTCAAGTGTTGCGATGCACGCCAGCATGCAAAGCAGAAAAATCAAAGACCAGGCAGGCAATATGTTGGAACTGTAGCACTGTATCCTTGGGAGCGCGTTTATTTGGACGTGATGGGCCTGTGGCGCCGGAGTATCTCTGGATATGTATACGTCCTTGTCGTAGCAAGTTTCAGCAAATTTTGTTTATTTTTCCGTTACGTGCCATAAAGGCAGGGTCTGTGGTTGTAGAAACCGATAATGCTACATATTTTCTTTCTTAGAATTTCAGATATTTAAATTTTATATGGGGGATAAAGATGGCACAGACTGCTCTGTACCACCCTCAGGCAAATTTAATAGAACGGACGAATCAAAACATCAAAATTGCATTACGTAGTTTCCAACCTGATAAGAGTCACTGGGATGACGTGTTATATTTCCTTTTTCTGTTTTTTTTAAATACTATAGTACATAGTGCTCATAAATATGCTCCATCCGAGGTATTTTTGGGAAGACGTTTGATGCACCCGTTGACAAATGTGTGGTCACTCCATAGCATTTGTTTGGAGAATGTGAGTAATAAAAAATTGGAAGAAATATGGGCAGATGTTACATGTAACGTAGTCACTAGAGACCTAAAAAAAATAGCATCTGCAATAAAATGAAAAATAACGTGAATTTTAGCATTTTAGTGCGAATTAAGCAATTTTTTTCCCGTTTTACTTAAATTAAGCTATTTTGAAAATTTACACAGACCTTTACTTGAAATTGTACCTGTATTCGCGGAATGAGTGTTACATAATGATGTTTTGTTGCTTTGGTAACTAAATATGGCAAAAAAAAGAAAAAATCTCACCAACACGTGATGAATGTTTATATCACGTTTTGTAGTTGGGGTTAGGAATACTCGCCGCACTGTTTACCAAACGTCCGCCGTCTTCGTTACAGCAACTAGTTATTTTTGAGTGTCAAAAATTTCCAATATCTAAGTGCCAATAATTCGTGGATCACATTTTGTAGCTTACTTGAACGATACACCCGTTCCATCATTTTTTTTTTCACGCACAGTTCAAAAATAAAATAATCACCAAACAAAAGTGTTACTATTAAGGTAGTAGCGGGAATTATTACAATGCCTTGACGACCATAGAATACACGCGGCTAGAGAATATTTTACAGGAAATCAGAATGTAAATTAGCGCACGAGTTAAGATGAAATTTTCATCACTGCGGTAGACACCTGAAAACTTTGCAAACGCTGAATTTTCACATAAAAATCTAAAAATTACAATTTTTGAGAATTCTAGTTGTAATTCATGAATTGTACAAAATCCTGTAGTATTTCCGCAAATTATTGTTTTATGTCACATAGTTGCTTCTTACCACAGATTTTGTGTTTTTGCATATTCAAATGCGAACACATTTAGAATTGGTCAGTAGATTTCTCAAGTGATGATGCACCACTTTGGGTTAACGTTCTAGTGCACGGCCCCGCAAAAGTTTATTTGCTCACAAGGAAACCCCGCTGTTATAGTGTTCACATCTACCAAGCACCATGTTATCTATGGAATTCACGCAAACTAGCTCGCTGAGCTTGTTTACATCCATAGCATCTTCACGTTTTATCCAACAATTACTTATTTTTTTTACAAAGCGGTACGGCGGTCAAAAATGTTTTTTATGCATTTATTTATGTAGTATATATTTGTAAATTGGATCACTTATTTTAATCTTGTATTTTTCCAGCTAACTGTATTTTTTATCATACATATTCTCTGTAAATATGCGTGGTAAAAAATGACACGTTTTTTTAGTGGGCCTAACGAAAAACTCTGTTGTTGAGAGATCAGATAGTTAAAAACATAAAGGCAGATTTCTCTAAATTTTTCATTTCTGTTCGTACAAGGTTTTTTTTATTATTTTTTAAACAGTACTTTTATATTTGTGTATAAATTGTTTACATTAGTCTCTTCAGGAAACAGTATGCCCTTGCCAGTGCATTGTGGCCGTTGTTCCAAGTGTCCGGCAGAATACACAATCTTAAGGAAGAAAATGTGAAACGGTTTCCAATGTTGTCTGTTGATAAAGGTTTTGTCTTAAAAATGTGGCTGTATTTTCTCTGGGAGTTAAGTTTTTTTTTTGCAAGGAAGTAATTGTTAAAAAAAAAAAAAAACACTGCTTTTCAATAGGAATAACACTGCCAATTTCAAGTTTTACGAATAAAGTGGTATTTCTCAAATTATGTATGTCTTTATAAAGAGGACATGAAAAATGGAGCAATTCTCATGCAGAAACCTGCATTTTTTGTAGCAAGAAAATAACAGCTATTTTTGAGAAAAAAATAACACATATTTTTGGGAAAAACAGCATCTACTTTTTCAGGTCTCTAGTAATTACGTATCACCAAAAAAATGGAACAGAAAAGTAATGTTTCATATAAAGATTTAAACTTGAAACCAGGTGATTTAATTTTAGTTGAAACTCATCACCTCAGTTCAAAAATCGATCTTTTTAGTGTTTAAATTAGTTGTAAAATGGCGCGACCTGTACCAAATAGGTAGGTTCCTTTCACCCGTGACAGCATTGATTATTGGTCCACTTTCTCCTAACAAATTGGAAAAAGTTCATATTTCCCATTGTAAAAAATATCATGTACTCACAACTGCAGTGTAAAGGGGCCACCCCTTCCTCTAAAAATGTACCGAAAAAAAAATTTTTTTTTGTATCATCCTACAGATGTTTTGAAATTTAAAGTATACTTAGCGTTGATGGAGTAAATTAAATTATGTACAATATCAGAATGTACGAAAAAGTAAAACAAAAAGTTAAAATTACCCAGATATAGCATAAATAATACATTTATAGATTTTAAATGTAGTATTTATGGGCATTTTTTGTAGGTGTATAAATTTGTTTTTAAAAGCAGCCCCTACCATGTAAGGGTGTTGAAATTGCAGGAAGTTATATACTATGAGTTGTCGTTTTAAGTCCCTGGTGTGTGTTTAAATTGCTGCCTGCGCTATAATCGAAACTGACAACTTAGGCTTCCCGGGGAGTTCGCTCACTCACCTCAAGGTCACGATAAATATGTCGCGCAATGGTTGCCTGCCACCACTCGCCCACCAACCACACTCCAACTCTGTCAGTTGTTATACGTGAGAGCGCAAGGTCATCAGCAGACCGGGGAAAACTATTTGTAAAAAAAATCTGAGGTACCAATCTGGCCAGACGATGCCTCTGGATTTTCTGGATGTGTGAGCAACACCGACCTAAGTCCACCTCGCCTTGGATTACCGTTTCTACGTTGGGATGGTACCTGCTCGACAAACCATCTCGCTGTAGCTGCCTGCACAAGTGCTAAATGGCATGTGGTGTGCTAGTGTGCTGTTTCGAAGCTTTGCCTGTTTTCCCCCTTCCCGCCTCTGAGCATCTCCACGACAATCTGACCCCAGTCAGCCACGACGCCACCAGGGGGCGTTTCCGCTCCGTGAAAGTGTTCAAACTCCTCCAGAGCAGTGTTCTCTCCTGCTCTGGGAGACAGGCCAGGTACTTTATTAAGGAAGATCCCCATGGTGGCCCTGTGCACAGCGTAGAAATAGAGCTTGCAGTCCTCAGTCTAATTGCAGAACGTCACGATGCCCGTGCGCCTTCCAACACCGCAAAAACTTTTGCAGGGGTCACTCTGCCCAAGAGTCAACCAACTTCAAATTGTCACTGCCATGCGCAGCACTGTCGAGAATCTTACACTGCACGACACCACCTCGCTGCCCATAAATATGCCAAAACCTGCTGTGCTTCCAGCTACCTTATAGCTCACCCGAGTTGACTCAAGTTGGAGTACCGCAGACTTGGGGCCCCCCTCCCCTCCCGTGCTGCCGCCATATTCCGAGACTAGGTCACATACCAGTTGGCAAACTAGGATCTCTATAGGCCGTAGTCAGGATACCGGCTGGTTTGTGTGTGTTTACTGAGCAATCAATAAACAGGCATAAATCAATTTGGTTGCATTGTCACTCCCCCTCTTTGGGGGTCTGTCTCGACTAGCTGCGTGGGAAGCTTGCCTACCTGGGTAACACCAGAGCAGTTGCCACTTTGGACTATCGACCCTTCAGTATCTGCCTTGGTCTGCCAGCAACATCTCACTCGCCAGTTTACTTGATGGATAACCGCTAGGCCGAACTCAGACAAGGAGCCCCATTTCTTCGCGATGCTTAGGTCCGCCAGCGACGTCCTGCTCGCCAGGTGCCCACGAGAACAGATGCCCCCAAACCTGATACCTCAGTTTGGTACTTATGTCTGTCGGCAACATCCTGCTTGCCAAGCCACTAGACTGAAGGCCAGTAGTCCAGTCTGCCTACCCTATCCAACAGCTAACTCCTTTTTCCCAGTCAGACTGTGCCTACACCCACTATCTGCCTCTGTTTTGTCCCCCGCCCCCTTCCCGTCTTATATCTCATCATCATAGGGCTACACGCCACAGAGGGTCAGCTAACAGTTCATAGCCGTCGCAGATCCTCATCTCGCCCGTGCCGTGTCACCGCTTCCGCTGACACCACTGAACAAGCAGACCACCTTCACACAGCCAACCAGCTCTGACAAAGTAGTCAGATGCCTGCATTACACCAGGGTACACCCCTACGCTTGTGCTAACCCGATCTGCCCTAACCAGCGCACCTCCCAAAGCCCAGCACCGGGTCATCAATGTGGCCAAACCTTGCACCACAGGCCCCCAAGAACAACCCCGTAAGAGCAGTGACCACTGCTCAGTTGCCTTGGCGTCGCCCATCAGCAGTTTGACCCAGTAGGGTGTGTGTCAAGGTAGCCACTAAGATCAACTGTGTTGTGCGTCAAAAGTGAGAACTGAGTGTGTGCTGCATATAAGTAAACTATATACTACACACTGCAATATTCTCCTGTTACAAAATGTGTCATGATTATGTAAAAACTNCTGCATATAAGTAAACTATATACTACACACTGCAATATTCTCCTGTTACAAAATGTGTCATGATTATGTAAAAACTTACAAAATGCATATATCAATTTCAGAAAAACCTCTGTATAACAAAATTGAAGGGAAAGAATTTTTGTGTGTTATAGAGGGGTTTTTTTTGTGCGCCATGTTATAAAGATTAGGAAATGCCAGTTTTAACCAGTCAACAAAAATTTTGTTATGGAAAGGGTATTGTTATAAACAGGTTCGCTAAATAGAGGTTTTGCAATACAAAATTTAGATTTGAAATGTACAATTTATTAACTCAAAAAATCAGGTAACTGCAGTTGACACAAAAAAATCTACAGGCACTTATCTATGCCACATCTACAATCATTCAGTTTATAGTGTGTCTGCAAAAATGTATNCACAAAAAAATCTACAGGCACTTATCTATGCCACATCTACAATCATTCAGTTTATAGTGTGTCTGCAAAAATGTATTAAAAAAAAATCCAGACATCACTACTACCAGATACTACAAACAGTTTAGGTCATTGTACCAAAACAGTTACATTTGAAGTGGTGCTAAATAAAATAACATTCACTGCCACTAAAANCACAGTTTAGGTCATTGTACCAAAACAGTTACATTTGAAGTGGTGCTAAATAAAATAACATTCACTGCCACTAAAAACACATTCAATTTGAAGTACAGTTTCTTTCAAAACTTAACCAAAGCCTTACATGAATGAATAAATTAGCAAGACTTGAAATGATAAACTGGTTACACTACATATTCACTGAAAAGTTATCACATAATACATTATCATATGTAAAATTCACTATACATCACATATCAAATAGTTTTTCCACTCAGGCTTTTTTCAGTCAACTCTCAATTTTATGACCTTTCACACTTACCAGGTAAAGAGAAGTTATTTCAAAAGAATCCTTATTGGAATTTGGACTGATTTTGATTCGCCTCCAAATTCTGTACAAAAAATTAGACCATTTAAGCCAGTGCTGAACTGCTCCTCTGAGTTACACAGTAGCACCCCTATATATTTGTAACATGCTACAATTGCTGAGAAAAATTTCTACAGTAAAACCCCTTATTTGCACTTTTTAAGATAAGACAAGAAAAAAGTGTAAATTGCCAGCGCGCCACTATTATTGATTTCTGCTAGCATATATAAAATAGTTGCACGAGTCACACACGAGAAATCATCATCGCTTACAAAAAAAACCNATTGATTTCTGCTAGCATATATAAAATAGTTGCACGAGTCACACACGAGAAATCATCATCGCTTACAAAAAAAACCCACATTTACAACTGGTAAATTGCACATGCTCGTCAAACATTTTTTTTATTGTTTTTAACTTCTCTTCTTCCAGGGACAACGTAGTTCGTATCACTTTACACTTTTCCATGCTACTGCCCACCAAACATAATCAGATAAGAAGTGTTACAAAATGCAATACGCAAAGATATGCTGTGACACCAAGATGGCTTTCTGGGTTGAAAAACTACGTGCGTACATTTGATAGTTGATGTTCATCACATTGCACTTACTGCTTGCAACGATTCTATGGCAACATGTGCAGGAAAAAAATAGTTCACTATGAACATGTACGTATTAAAATGCAAGCAGGTATCCTTTATTGCACTGTTCATACATAATTATCATGTACGTAAACAACCCTTATGTACATGACCCTGAACAGTGCCATAAAGGATACACATTTTAATTTCCATACGTACATGTTTTTCATCTGAGCTTAACCGCTTGCAACAATCTCTATGATGCTGCGATGTAAACAATAAATGTGGGTTCGGTTGTAAAGAAACGCATCTACAGTTTTCCATGTTACAAATCCATGACAAAGAAATGGCGTCAATCACAGATGTTTGTAAATGTAGATTGCAGGCTATACATTTATCAATGTGTAATTTTAGGGAAAGTGAAACACTGAAATTAATGTAGAATAAACTGTACCCAAATAAATAAGCGTTAATTGCAGGAAAACATACTTAGCNATTGATTTCTGCTAGCATATATAAAATAGTTGCACGAGTCACACACGAGAAATCATCATCGCTTACAAAAAAAACCACATTTACAACTGGTACATTGCACATGCTTGTCAAACATTTTTTTATTGTTTTTAACTTCGCTTCTTCCAGCGACAACGTAGTTTGTATCCGTATCACTTTACACTTTTCCATGTTATACGTGCTACTGTCCACCAAACATAATCAGATAAGAAATGTAAAAGAAGTGTTACAAAATGCAATACGCAAAGATATGCTGTGACACCAAGATGGCTTTCTGGGTTGAAAAACTACGTGCGTACATTTGATAGTTGATGTTCATCACATTGCACTTACTGCTTGCAACGATTCTATGGCAACATGTGTGGAAAAAAATAGTTCACTATGAACATGTACGTATTAAAATGCAAGCAGGTATCTTTTATTGCACTGTTCATACATAATTATCATGTACGTAAACAACCCTTATGTACATGACCCTGAACAGTGCCATAAAGGATACACATTTTAATTTCCATATGTACATGTTTTTCATCTGAGCTTAACCGCTTGCAACAATCTCTATGATGCTGCGGTG
The DNA here is from genome assembly GCA_002778355.1 of Clitarchus hookeri. Lineage (NCBI taxonomy): Eukaryota > Metazoa > Arthropoda > Insecta > Phasmatodea > Phasmatidae > Clitarchus > Clitarchus hookeri. The sequence goes on along the minus strand of NQII01003479.1, from coordinate 65,981 downwards.
TAAACAATAACTGTGGGTTCGATTGTAAAGAAACACATCTACAGCTTTCCGTGTTACAAATCCATGACAAAGAAATGGCGTCCATCACAGGTGTTTGTAAATGTAGATTGCAGGCTATACATTTATCAATGTGTAATTTTAGGGAATGTGAAACACTGAAATTAATGTAGAATAAACTGTACCCAAATAAATAAGCGTTAATTGCAGGAAAACATACTTAGCAGGTATGTAAATATGTTTCGCTGTACCTTCTTAAAATTGAAACTGACAAAATTCCCACCTATAAAAATTCCATTTATTTTATAGTTTGAAGTCTGCATTTAATCTCCTTTGGCATAACATCAACACAATTTGTAGGTGAAATATTAATTTAATTCAACAGGCAGGCATCTTCCGAATAAATGATATCCCAGATCCGTACACTTGACCTCCTCTAACCCCCAAACATTTTTATAAACATCAAACGGCGCATAAGTTTTTACCAAGTGTGATGTCCATTTTCAGTAGCTTCTTGCCAAGAAATCGGAATGTTTGTAATTAAAATATTAACTAATTTCAACAGAACAAAAATTGTTATCATGGAACAGCATATATCACATCCCTTTGTCGCCAAATAATATGCAAGCTCCATGTCGTGGCAATCGCAAGTGGAATTTTATGAGAAAATCTGAGATTGTGGTTTTGAATTATTAATTGCTGATGGTCATAAAATAATATTAATGATGATGAGTGAAATATTCTTAACAAATTCCCCCCCCNCCCCCCCACGCAGTAAATAAGACCATTAATTTCTCACCTTGCCAATATAAAAAATAGGATATTATTTTACCTTTTAAATGAGTTTTCCTGGTTAATAAGCATGATTATTTTTAGTTCCTTCAGAAAATCTTTCAACAGGTATCAAGAAATTTAAAGAATCGACAGTCAAATGTCTGCTATAGTGTTGTCTGTACTTTTGTGCAGTATAAAGCTTGCCAAAAGAATGACGATGTGTAGCAACCACAATAAATGCAACAAACTTGTTTTACAACCTTAATTTTTTTTATCTTTTTAACATAATTTATTCACACTTCTGTAAAAAAAAATGTTATTTTGAGAGGGTTGCTATTCCAGGGGTTGTAGAATCGAGAGTTGAGTGTATTTCCATCTTTCGCTAAACACCCATGAGTAATGAGCACTACAGAACACTGGCTTACTTTTTTTTTATTACAACTTCAATTCAGCTATATGTTTGCAAAAAAAAAANAATGAGCACTACAGAACACTGGCTTACTTTTTTTTTATTACAACTTCAATTCAGCTATATGTTTGCAAAAAAAAAAATTCCAATGGGATTCTTTTATACCTGCTCTTTTCGAGAGTACACTTAAGGTATTTACAGGACTTTCAAATAAAATTATTCAATAACAATATCAATCTTGATTGATCTTTCTCTAAACATGATGTTTCACGTACTGTATTTCTGTAAACAAAGCCATACTTATGTACAAGCATTATTATTGAAAACTAGACATTTTCAAGGTAATTCATGACCTTAATTTTCAGAATGAATAAATGTTTAAATTAGGCGTGCCTTACTCTGGGGGCAGCTCAATACTAATATTTAGTCAGGCTAATAAAAAAAAAAAAAAAGTACAAAAACCTAATTGTCTCCATGGGAAACATCCATACAGTTTTGACTGTCTACTTATCTGCCGCAACACAAGATTTGCAAGTGTTGTAGGCGATACACTGTATGCAGAGGAACCAACATACCTCCACAGAAATACAAGTGGTTTGCAGTGGATACTGCTGTTTGGTGGAACACATCTGGACAACATGCATTAGCTAACGCAGTTTTAAGACATCTGGCTTTAGCGCAAAACATTACGGATCAAAACCCACACGTGTGACTGACCATTGGAAGCTCCTTTCAGAGAAGGTGCACAATGCAAAAGCCACTTGCATTTGAAACCATCATGAATCACTGTGGAACTGCAAATGCAACTCACACACGGCGGACGGCTGGCAGGTGATCATCCCAGGGCGCACAACCGTCCCAGGGCCTCAGTGATGTCTGGGACATCAGGCCGGCACAGCTCCTGGAACAGCTTCCTGCCGAGGCCTTGTCGCTCCAGTTCCAGTGACTTCTCGTGCCCCAGCTGGATGATGGAGGCCGGGATGCCCGCTAGCCGCGCTGCGTTGAAGCCGTACGACTTGGGGCACGCCCCGCCCACAAACTTGTACAGGAACGTCACCATCTCCTCCGATGGGTCATCACTCTCGTTCTCCACCATGCAAGCCTGCAACATTGTCAGCCTCAACTCATTCGTACACTAAAACCCACAACCACCACTCAATTATCTCTCATAAAGAATCACTTTATCATACGTGTCTGAAAGCTGTTTTACCTAATATTACAAATTTATTTCATAAATCAACACAAAAAATCCCTCCTGAGTTACGGTGCTTAAAAATCTTGAAAATAATTGAATTTTGAGCTACAGAAATAATAACCTGGAGAGTTGCATTTGTGTGACTTCTTTGTTAACGGACTTAGCAGTTGTGGTACTAAAATTCGTTATAACACTATCATCCTCACCATATGTGCTAATGGAAAATTATCTGTATATCTACATAAGCATATTTCATTTTGCTACTCACAAGCTTATGCTTGTTTCTGTTTTCCTTTCCTTCTATCCCAAAATTGTCANTTATGCTTGTTTCTGTTTTCCTTTCCTTCTATCCCAAAATTGTCAAAGAAATTTCAGCTCCTCCGTGCTTGTTGAGCATTTGAAATGAATCCTTTGTATAGTTAACAAAGATTCTTACCATGTGTTTAGGTGTCTCGGAAACAACTACCATGCCACATTCAATGAGAAGGACCTCCATCTCTCACTGGCGACTCCCACCAGGTTCTGTCCACTGTTTGCTACACTAACCAGTTCTGCCACTGTGGCCTTTCACGCACCATGGTAGTCTGTTAACTGAAATGAAGGTCGACTCTGGGTAAAACACATCGTAAAACATTCCTTCTACGACTTGACAATGGATGTTGCCCACCTGTTGACAAACCTACCCAAGGGGTACGACAGGGCTGTATCGTTACAGACAGTTGGGCCTGATTGGTTTGTTTTGTATTTTGCATATTTATAAAAAATATTACAGTTTTTATAATGCTGTAACATTTCTGATAACAGTTCACAAATTGTTACATACTCACAGAATACACAATGTGCTAGCCATTTTATGCTCACTACTTTACTCTCGAAACCATTACTTTTTTGACTCTCATGCGACCTGTTTTACTCTTCTTAAAAACTTTTCACGCTAACACATTTATTGCAGCAATACTGAAGATGTCCTAAATTAAGTTCTAATTTTCTTAAACACACCAAACATCCGTTCGCTATGTGGCAGTAAAAGTGTGTGCCAAGCTGACTTAGTCTACTTGGTTTTTGTATACAACCACGTGTTTCATAAACACTTAACACTGCCAAGCTATGCACATGCCAGTATTGTCAGTAAAATAACACCAACTCTCATGTTTATACTTTCTCTATACACTGAGATCCTTGAATAATGTAACTCAATAAAAACCAAAACCATCCATTTAAAAGCAGTTTTACCTTAGCTGAAGTCTACCAGTAATGCCAAGCATCAAACAGGAGCTTGTTTTGGGGAATCAGCACTTCAGCAATCATCGGATACACTCGACCACTCGTCAGAAGTGCAAGAAATATGGTACTGTGCAACCATAAAAGTGGTTTGCTGACCAGAACTACAGTATATCAGTCTGCAAAACTATGGTACAGTCCATTTAGTTTAGCGTTTGGGCAAAGTACCATGTACCATGTAATAAAGTATAAATATAATATATATGATATTAATAGCCCTCATTTCAATACAAGAGACTGATGAAGTGGGGGAAATTGTAAAATGTTTCAAACAGCAAAAATCTGTAACATTTGAACATTGACGAAAAACTTTTTTGAGACTTTATTTTAACTGTAAATTAGTTCATTTGCATGGATTTTAACTTTTAACTTTAATTGGTTAACTTTTTCTTACTCTAACTTTAACTTAATAAGTTTGGTTAATTTGTTAACTTTTCCAAGTATGCTTGCTAGGCCGTGCAAGCCCGTAGGGGTTATACAGTGGCATATTCAGCTTATTCCATTCCTTCCTTCGTTCCCTAATGTGTAGCATGGTCCAAAAGTAGGGATGTGTAAATCACAGTAGGTTACATTTGCATTGCTGCAAAATAATAGTGTGTCTACTTTAAAACAATTCTGTAGCATATTAGATGGATGCGTGCATTTCTATACGTAGTCGGGTTGGTGCCAACATAAGTTTTTACATTTGATTTAAGACTACACATTGGGCTGGAGATGAATAAAAATAAACCTGTAAATAGTCACACAAAATGAGTATTTAATTTGTGAGTTAGTAGAGTGACACTAATGTCTTGTTTGGGTGGGTCACACTTATTCCTTCTCCCTCCTTTCTTCTACACAACTTGCATGCTTATTGTTAGCTATGATCATCACAGACATGCCAACTTTTATGATTATTCTGTAATTTCTATGGAAAACATGCAGATCTTACAATTTTACTGGTCCAACATGACAAATGAGCTATGCAGCACTCACCATGTGGCCGAGGGTGACGCGAGGATTGGTCTTGTAGTCCTCGACCAGGCTGTGGTAGTGGGTTGAGAACAGAGTGCGGCAGTTCAGCTTCACCAGCTTGTCTACCACTGCCGCCGCAATGGCCGTGCCGTCGTAGGTTGAAGTGCCACGACCTGTTTACGTAAGGGAATGTCACACTAATGCATCAAACCCTCTAACACTGTTACGCTTGCTGTGGAAATTGGCTATTCAATCACTGAAATCTGTGAAACTGCATGTATGATCTATGGAATGGAGCATTAACTATGTAACTAACTTTGAATAGAAATTTTTCCTAAATTGCAATGTGCAATATTTACTAAATTTTGTACATCATGTTTGAAGAAACTGGTTCTACACTATGTTTAACATGTCCCAGGATGTTATCCTGTACGAGAGTTGTTCATAGTATATTTATACAATTTTAATTATTTTTTTGGCTGATTGAATTTTTACTTATATATTATCTATAAATTATGTTTTATTTACAACTATACACAAAGCAGAGAGGAAATAGGTGTGTTGGCAGTGCATAGTGGAAAATAGTTCTCATGCAAAACATTGTTAAACCAAGTGCACACAAATGCAGCGCAATGTCTCTTTGCTGTGTCTGCACGAGCTGGAGGAATAGTTTGAAAGTAGAATTTTAGTTGGGCTTCAGAATGGAAGAATGGCTAATAGTGACAGAGCATGGTACTACAAAAGAACACACACAGACAAGTCCAGGAAGACAAAGGAGTGGTTCGCATGGCTGAAATTGAATCTTCATAACAGGGAAAAGAAGGCATTCCAGATTAACCATTGCATAGGACTCCAAGTGCAGTGGAAGGCTACTAACTCGTGATACGGACATTCAGAATGCTCATCTTTCAATCACGTATTGAAAGACGACCTTCACCTGAAAGCACATAAACTATAGATCTGCGAGTACTAAGAATCAAACTCGAACTAAATACCTGCTTGCAGCTCAGAATATTTTCCACAGTCAAAAACTCTGAGCTTCCGTATCAACGGCAGGTCATTCACAAAACAATACTTTAAGGTATGCACAGGAATGTACGAAAATGTAAATATTCATTCAATTAATATCTTTGGAGGGGGGGAGGGGGCGTTTAAATATTCAAATTTTTTAAATATTTTGAATATATTGAAATACTGTTGCAGAGAAAATAAATTGCATTTTCTGAAATGCAACTTAATGATTGGTAATATTTTGTTATTCTTAGCACAACTTAGAAAGATTATAAAACTGTGACGACGTATAGATTAGGATGTCGTCAACATGTTTTCTTTTTAACATCAAAATGTAAAAAAAAAAAAAATAATAAGTTCGGGAGTAGGAATTTTATATGTAACAAATAATTAGCTGGAAATGAAGTTTGAATGGTATTAAGGGTGTTTATTTTCATTACAAGACCAAAGTAACAGCATAGAGCTAAACTGCACAGTGTTATACATAAACAAAAGTTATACAGCAATCAAAGCAGTTGCAGCATAGTGCAATGTGCAGAAACTAAACTAAACAAAAATGTACGGACAGTCGTACATCACAATATAAGCGACATGTTTACTTTTCTGCTGCGTATTTCAAAAACAAAAATAGGAAGAAAATATTACACAAATAAGAAGCACAGATCAATATTGTGTTTTAAAAATACTGTATCTGTAATTCTGGATTGAGCTCTCGTGTAAACACACAAATACTACTTCTGCTTCTAGTGTAAAATTATTTTGCTGATGCCTCCATTTTGAATGTTACATAATTGCTGGTATAAACAAAATATTAAACTTTTTAAACTTAACATTATTTATTCGTGCTTCAGTTTTAAGTTTTTAATACTCAGTATTGTTTATTTTCACAAGCAACGTGTTTCGAACAACTTTTCACCAGCTGATACTCGCAGATTGACAACTGTTATTACATCAAAACTCCAAAAAAATGTGTAAATTATTTAGCATTTGCAAATATTTATTCATACTCAATTTGCAATGAAGAAGTGATACTTGCACAGACCTAGTAGGCATGTTCCGGTTTAAATATTCCTCNTATTCATACTCAATTTGCAATGAAGAAGTGATACTTGCACAGACCTAGTAGGCATGTTCCGGTTTAAATATTCCTCACACCTGCAGACATGAACATGCAATTTATTGTTAAAATTAGTATAAAAACTGGACTGTGAGTTGGCTCAAGATGTGGTGCCTAACGAGAAATTTTGTTTACTTTTTGCTAGAACAATAAGACTACTATATTATTATATTTATATATTATTACAACTATATTCACAAAATGAAACTTAGAAAGATAAATATGTTCCGCTAGAAAAAGCGTATAAAAATGGCGGTGGGGGTGCCAGGCCTGATAAGGACTGACCCAGGCATTTCTGATTTACAAGCTAGCTAGAGGATTGTTGCCTGCCACCCTCTACAGGGGATGAACATTAGAACCTTCCAGCTCATGGCGTTCACCCATCGACGAGGAAGCAGGAGGAACACCAGGACAGCTGCTGTCCTCGCTTCTTATCATCCCCTTCACATTGAACCCATACGAGGTTTCAGCTGCTTGAACCCACGGGAGAGAGCACAGGCCGCCCGACACCTAGTGGAGCCTCACTTCACTACCCTCCCCGCCAACGCCCCCGATGAGGATTCCTAGAGCTCCACATCCTGCAGTGGCACTACTGCGCCGAGGTGTTCCACTATCACTGGGGATAGATCCGACAGCCAACCAGACAAACCAGATGTCATCGGCCATGACATCAGTCGACTAGCCCAGTTCCTGCCAGCACATCCACACGTCTTACACGGGACCAGACAGGGAATATCATCCCCGCCCACCTGCTCTAGCAGAAGTCAGCCCAGGTGAAGAAGAGCCCTAAACTGCCCCGGGGAACAGGCAGCAGTGGTCCGCCAGCAATAACCCACCCCATACCTAAGCCACCTGGAGGCAGCATATCGCAACCACAGACTTTGTGCCTTGCATGTGGCCTAATGGCCCTACCCTCTTCAAGGGACCAGTGAGAGGTCATCAACCAATCATTCAGAGGTCTCCTCAGTAAAATCCACCACAAGCCTGTGTGCCTGACTTTGCACAAAAATTAAAAACCTCTTGACGTGACATCCCACTTCCTTGGCCATCATGTGTCAACAATAGAGGACTTATTAGTGGCGCCCAACTGTGGTCAATTGGCAGAACCAGGTCAGCACGAACCTGAGTTATGAGAACAGGCTGAGTTAATAACCTCAATCGCAAGTATTAGACTCCAGGGAGTCTCGCAACACCCTGTGGGGCTCAACTTAATCCCAGTCATGTCTGAAGGAGGGGAGAATTTGATAAATCCAGGCGCAGCTGCTACCATGGACGCAGAGCCCAGGGAAGGGGGACAGGGGTGAGAGAGAGAGAGAGAGACAGACACACACACACACACACACACGAGCTAGCGGAACCTCGATTGAACAGTCTGTGACCTCTGGGTTTCAGTCATTGCCAAATTGCCGACGACGAGGAAATATTTATAAGATAAAAGGTGTTAATGTACAAGTGAATTATACCTGAAAGTAGTGAGGACTGATGTGTACAGCAGGGGGAAGTAATCCCACACCCGCACAGCAGGGAACAAGAATTGAACAGTGACCTAGGGAATCGACAGGACCGAGGTGCTAAGTGGGCAACCACCTCCGGTAATGACAGGCCCACCGCCGCCATTCAGACGTTGACCGAAGGGGACTACCCTCCCGACGCGCCACTCATCAAAGTGGCAATAAACCTAAGAATGGCAGCAGCACTATTGGACTCTGCAGCGATCACGAACTTCGCACGAAGTGACTTGCTCACCAACGACGAAAGCACTGATATAAAACCTGGCAAAAGAAGGGTACACATGGCCCAACCCTATCAAATACTTAAAGTGGAGGGGGCAGTCGACCTCACTTTTAGTATCAGAAACTGAACACAACAAGCAGAAATCTTAGTGGCCCCTCACATCAGGGAGGAAATGTTTTAGGTCAACCCTAGTTACAGCACCAACACTGCATAATAGACTGCAGGAGAAAACACATTTATGTAGGAAGCCAAGAGCACATGTCTGTCAAGTGGAACCAATATCACAACCTACCAAACGCCCCCTCCCCTCAACCTGACAACCAAGAGAGACCCAAAGAGGAGGACTGGGATAGGATGACCCCACCTCCTGCCCCGACACGTAGCCCAGAGGAGCACATACGTCTACAGCAAATCCAGGTGAGACGTTGCACTTTGGGCCACTACCTGCAGCAAGATCCTGAGAGGAAGTGCTTACCCTCAGGACCAGCCACCAATGACCACCACCCTCGTGAGGATCTACAGACACCTTCGAGGAGCTATGTCAACCTGGATCATGCCGTCTACTCCATCCAAGTATAACCGAAGAGACACCCGATCGACGCGAGGAAGTTTCAATCCTGCCCGTCAAAAGAAGAATTTGAGAGAGATACGTCGTAGGTTGAGTCCCCTCCAACCCTCACGAAGACCATGCTGGGGGAAGTAGAAGACGCTTTCCAGCCCCTACCTCTGCCTGCCACAGCCGAAGAAGCAGATGAGCTCAGCGAAAGTGCAGGACTCCAGAGACGAGAGTTGCCCCCATGCACCAGCCGCACCAACCTCCAAAACCACGTCGGCAGGTACTGGGACGGCCCACATGCAAGTATATGTGGCTGTAACCCCAACANCGCACCAACCTCCAAAACCACGTCGGCAGGTACTGGGACGGCCCACATGCAAGTATATGTGGCTGTAACCCCAACATGCAGCTTTGCGTATGCGAAAAGAACCTAACAACGGGGGAACACTTTGCTAGGGGGGAAGAGACATGACTGAATGTAAATAGTAAGGGGGAGGTAAACTAGGAAAAGAAACAGGAGGACTCACGAAACACCTAGACAAACAGTGTAAAAAATAAATTAGGAGTGTCAATCTAGGGTTGTTACAGCAACAAAAAGAGACGTCATAATTAAGAGCTAAGAAATTGAACCAGTGTTACTCAATGTACAGTATGTTTCGTAAAACAACATGACAAGGAAATTGGAACTACTTCACAGTGATAAATGTAGAGGTTTGACCTATGTTCTGAAGCACCTACCCAACTGCAGTGACATTGACTGCAACACAACAGCGTGTATGCAACCCAGCCACGGAAGTAGGACACCTTACATAATAAGTGAGGTAGTATGAAGCAGGTGGAATCCTGCCAAGGAGAGACTGTAAATATGACCAAGAGAAATTGTATATATTTTTTTTATTGAGTGTTTTGTCTTGTTTAAGAGCCATGTTTTTTGAGTGCCACTCCCTGAGGAGTCAATACCACAGTTGTTCCAGTAGCTCGCCTTAGCATCAGTAGTGCTAACACTCTACTACAGTGAGAGTCCTCCTGAGAACTTTCCATAGAGCTTCCAGAGTTCTACCAGCACTTTCCACCTCCGACGCCTTTACTACCAGCGCAGCCAAAGAGTCGTCGCTACCCCTGACACTTGCCATTTACCACACCCGACACGTAAACCACACTTGGTGCCCCGAGTCCCTTCATGACTAACAGCCGTAATTAGGGTTTAGTTGTTTTCATGGCTACTTAAGGGTTGCTCTCGTCCACTCTTCAAGCCAGGCTTTTCCAGCTGACAGACCCCTTCACCTGTCTTGCCCTTCAAACAAAATCTGTTGAACACCCAGTGTGTGTTAACAGAGGAGATAGTACGGGTCATNCTTCACCTGTCTTGCCCTTCAAACAAAATCTGTTGAACACCCAGTGTGTGTTAACAGAGGAGATAGTACGGGTCATTGTGTTCTATTCTCTTGAGAATAAAACACTTATTCTCGTTAACTTCTGTTTCCTTGTTATGAAATGAGGTGGGGCAGGGAACCGCATATTGGAAACTGTTTAAAGCCGGCCGCCCGCAGCAGTTGTTAACGGTCTTTTAACGACCGTAGGGTACATTTCATCTTATAGCACATCACAATTTTTTTTTTCAAGCATTTCTTTCTTAAAACTAATTATTGTTTTTAAGTATTATTGAAAGAATAATAACTAAACAAACTGTTTTAAATTATTAATTACACGCCCTCAGCGTCTTTTCGCGACTTAAAATATTTTAAAACCAAGTTTCCAAACAAACTTTTACTCGCTCGGCAGAGTGACACACCCACAAGAAAATAAGTGTAATTTAACCAAATCAACCTCTGGTAACAGTAGGATTTACAATAACCTCAACAAAGATGTCAAAATTGTCAGAGATCAAAATGAAAGTCAATGGAGAAATGGAAACAAGAATGGGAGGAAGCCTGCAATATAAGAACAAGGTTAACAGAGAAAAGGCCAAGTGACAAGACATAGGTTACAAATCACAGCGCGAGTTGTTCACTGTCAAACCTTGATAACTAAGACAGGGTAGCTTAGTGACAATATCTTCCAAGCTTCACATCATAAAGAAGACAGCCAGCTGGTTACTCACCCAGTTCGTCAACGAGCACCAGAGAGTGGGCTGTTGCGTAGCGGAGGATTGACGACGTCTCACTCAGCTCCACCAGGAAGGTACTCTCACCTGCCATGAGGTCATCATTGGCACCCAGCCGAGTGAAGATGCGGTCCACTGGGGTGAGCTCGCACGACGTCGCAGGAACTCTGCAGCCCTTCCACACAAAACACGCACACTGCTTCTTCCTTCCACGTCAATACACCCACAATACTTCCCATCAAAAGAGGAACCAAGCTCAAATGAGGTGTGCTGATCAGTGGTCAGGAATATAGGGCTACTTTTACCTCTTGCTGTGGTAAAAGTGAGTATTTTGCCACTGCAACTTTAAAACATGCATTGTAGTTACGTCTCTTGCCTTTCTTTTCTTTATGAACAATAGAACCACATTTTTCTACCTTATGTTCCATTTTACAGCAATCAAAAATTAAGTTCCCCTTTTTTCACTAATAACATTTACAAACAAAATGGCAAGTCCACCAATGGATGCACGTATGAGTTAGTATAAGCTACCATACATGCAAGTTCTGCTTTCAAAATGCCAAAGTACACTAGCACCATGATGCAATCAACAATCAACACTCATGACGTTGCACTACTTTGTTTTATGCATTTATAGTTTGTACCAAACAATAAGAAAAAATATGTTGCATATGTCTTAGCATTTGTTTCGGAGGTTACATTTACATTAACTGCAGACTAATTTCAAATAAATATGCAGCATTAAAACATATTAGGTTAAGCGATGCAATTTTGTGGAATTTAAATGCACTATAGTTCTTACAAAACGAGAAAAAGAATGCAATATTTCTTTGTGTGTGCCTACCGAGATTATGCTGATGGCTCACTCATTTTCTGTAAACTATGGCATTCTCATTTTTTAAAATAAATTTACGTTTGACATGTAAGTTACATAGTGATACTTCAATTCCATGAATATTCTAATGAAAATTATATTTTGGAAGATAAATGAAATTAATATGCCTCAATTATAAGATGACATCCATATTTCTATAATGTATTGACGCCTCACCTGTTTGAGGCGGGTTCTCAATAAGCGGGCCTCATCCCAGCATGCCTGGGATGCATGTGTCCTGTTGACTGGGAGATCACTCGAGGGGGTGACCTGCAGAGTGGCTGCGGCTACAATAGTCCTCTAGACCCGAGGTTATGCACTGTTCAAAAGGCCGTGCAGACCAGAGCAAAGGCTTCTGTGGTGGAAACACTAGCCTACATGCAGTCGTTGCANGCACTGTTCAAAAGGCCGTGCAGACCAGAGCAAAGGCTTCTGTGGTGGAAACACTAGCCTACATGCAGTCGTTGCAGGTACTACAGCAAGTGGCTCTGTCAGCCAACACTTCAGGGGTAGTGGTGTTTGGGAGGGGGTGCAGATAGCAAGCAGTATGCAAAATCGGTTTTGGATAATATCTCCAATGTATCCTCTTCCCACTGATAGCACTGGAGGTGGATGCTGGTTGGTGGTTGCGTTCCTCTGCCACGTAGCCTCTTCCTCTTCCCACAGTAGACAGTACATCCCTGTTCGGACTCTACACCCTCCCTAACCATGACCAAGGCCTGCCTGGCCACCTTCTGCTGCACAGCCTGATGGCACGGTATATGGAAAGTAGAGAGCTAGAGCAGTAGTAGCAGGAGTTCTGTAAGCACTTGCACAGCTGAATTTAGAAAATGAGGGTGCACCTGTGGAGAGTTGGAAGTCCTGGGCGAGTGGGTACTGCATCCTCATGGTGCAGTACCCACACAATATGGGTCGCCTTTCCCAAGATATNGGAAGTCCTGGGCGAGTGGGTACTGCATCCTCATGGTGCAGTACCCACACAATATGGGTCGCCTTTCCCAAGATATCGGAGAGGGAGAGGCTACCACAGATACTCCGAATCTACGTGAGGAGATACGCATCCCTAAATGACCATTGTCTGCCCCCGGCAAGTACTTAGGTAGGGTGGGATATCCACCTGCACGCTAACAACTCCACTGAACGTTTCGACAGCAGTCAGGCTGACGCGCCACGAGCGACGTCATTCACTCATCTAGCCTTGCCACAGCCGCGGCCCCCTCCTAAGAAAAGCTATTACACAGTACATGCCACAGGACGCCATCAAGTCAGGAATAGCTTGCCCGCCGTTGCTGCCAGCTGCGCTGCAACCTGCTTCACATCATGTCGCCGCTCTCCTCCCCTCCAGCGTCTGGTGCGTTAGGGGAAGTTTTCTCCTTCGCATTACTTTCTCCACACCTCGAAACCCCCATGCTGGCCCTGCGAGTCGAGTATAAATAAGACCTGCAGTCCTTACTTAGCTCGAAGTTGTCTCATGCCAGTTTAGTAGCATGACGTTACTCTGGCCGAGAGCCACCAGACAACATATCTCACATTCACAAAACACCATGCTGCCCAAGCATCCATCGACTTTCTCCTACTCTGCACAACAATGCCACGCTGCCTGCCAGCATATCGAAGCTGCCACGCTTCCAGCTACCTTGAAGCTCACCTACAGCTTTCACGAGTACGAGTACTGCTGACTTGAGGTCGCCATCACCCCCACCGCGCTGCAGGATCTTCCGAGACTAGGTGGTAACTTAGGACCGGCCCTTCAAGCTTCAGCCAGGGTACAGGCTGGTTTATGCGCGTTTGATTGAGCAATCAATAAAAAAAGGCATAAATCTGACATGGTTGAGTTCTCTCTTCCGGCATTCTGTATTTCCTGCACCGTCCTCTCTTTTTCTAGTTCGTCACCTGTCCTAGTAACACTCTTCTAGGGTTAGCCACGAGCCGAAACCTTGTTCCTTTTCTCTCCTATTGATAACTGTTCAAAGTGCAGCTTAGGAAGCTTGCCTGCTTGGGCCTCATTTTAGAGCAGTTGTCTCTTTGACTACCGACCTTCCAGTAAGTGCCCGGGTCAAACCGTGATGTCCCGCGTGCCATGTCAACTGCTTGGAAATGATAGACCAACCCCAACAGGAGCCCTGCTCTTGGTGACACCTGAGTCAGACCGCGATGTCCCGCTTGCCAGGGAGCCACGGGAGTGGATAGCCTTAGCCTTATACTGTAACTTCCAGTTTTTGGTAAAGTCAGATTGCGATGTCCCACACGCCAAGCCACTGGACTGGAGACCAGTAGTACAGGCCTATGACACTACCCCACCTCCACTTCCTTCACTCATCAGGCTGTGTCTACCCCTTACTGGCCACCACTATCAACTTAACTGGTTACCCCACCACTTTATGGCTCATTATAGGGCTGGGCAGGGCAAAGCAGCAAAGCTAGGGTTGGCTTAGACTGGTGTATTGAGGGAAAGAGGCCCGGTTGGCAACCAGGTATACTCCTGGAAGGAAGAGGAGGCTGCACGTCAGAGAGGGTCTACCACCAGCACATCAAGCTCCACCTCGAGTCTCCTCTGGCACGTGCCATGTACAGTATCTCTGCTGCCACCTACACTGCCGAAGATGATGCCTACCTTCGTCCAGCCAGCAAACGTTACCAGGGTAGTACGGCCCCTTAATGTTACATCTGATTATATCCACATCAGGGCACCCAATTGCCCATCCCAAGGCTCAACGTGCAATTATAGAAGTGGCCAAAGCCAACAACATAGGCACCAGGAAAAACCCTGTTCAAGTGGCGACCACGGCTTCACCGTCGACCGCGGGGAAAGGACCCAGGCCTCATCCTCCAACGATTATTCTCACTAGGGTGAACGACCAGGCCACAAGGCACTCCTCTCCTTTAGTGACTGACAAGGCAGGATTATCGCTATACCCCAGTCGCCTGCACGAACAGGATTGCTTGGTGCTAAAAAGCCTTAAAGCCACTGAGGGTTGGTAGCAGCATGTGCCAACTCCTGATAGCGTGTTTCAGGTTGCTGGGTCCGAAAAATGAGAACAGCGGGATGAGAGTAGTAAAAAGAAAGCAAGATGGCAGTTAAAAGTCAAACTTTATTGGGAAAACAACAAAACAAGCACACCTAGGTCTATACCCTTTCTAGGGCCTGAAGGGTTGAACCTAGGGAGTCAGGGAGGTGGCACTGTGGCTATGTTAGCGTAGAAGCAAGTAAGTTGGTGTGTACTCAGGAAGAGACACAGTGAGAGCTCCAGACAAAATGTGACTCCTCAGGACTTAAACCATCTCTTTTATATCCATTCAGTCAGTTCAATCCAGAAATGGAGGTGGGGGAACCCATCAGGGTGCGTTTTTAGAGCCATGAAATAATAAGAGATAGGAAATAAACACAAATTGCTGCAAAATATCAGAGTGCAATACCTGCAGTGAACCAAGACAACTCCCACTGGATATGTCAAGGCGCCAGGTACTAGTGGCTGATGCAATTCAATTACTTGAAATAGCAAGAACAGTCTGTAGTGATGAGCAAAAGAGCCACGAACCCCAGTTCATGGGTGGTACATATACGTTGAACCCAGGGCGAGCAAGGGGTCTAGAAAAGTTGGAGAGAGAGAGCAAGGGACGTTGACTGCAAGGCCAGGGTGCGCAAGGGGGTTTACCCCTCCGCAGCCAGCGGTTGCAGGGAAGATAGGCCGGCACTCTGCAAGTGCTGAGTGGTGGTGTGAGGCGGGTGGTTAGCTTACAGGTGGCGGAAGCAGATCTACAAGCCACTACCCTCGCATCACTGTGTTAATGTGGAGTGTATGGCCTAACGGCTCTTGATTGGGAGTGGGACCGCAGCTATGGTGAAGACTCAAGTGTTGAACAACGTTGCCCCTAGCACGTCAATATTTTTTGGGAAAACTACTGTGTTATATTAAAGCCAATACAGTATGCACAACCTACATGCATGTGCAACACATAAGTCCATACACAGAATGAATGACTGAGAATATATTAAAAGTGTAGGTTATCCTTACCATGTGTGCCATAATGACGATGAGGCCGAGTTGCCTCATAAGTGTCGATTTGCCACCCATGTTAGGCCCTGTCACCAGCACCATACTAGCAGAGCCCTCACACCCTATGGCAGTGTCATTTGGAATGAAGTCATCCATGGAGCATATGCAAGGGTGCTTTCCATCCACGATCTTCATGTACGGCTGCCAACAGTTACAAATCATTATGATCCAGTTCCACTATGCTATAAATACAGTTTTACACATGGCCATATTAGTTGTGTTTTAAATGAAAATAACATAATTTTATTTGGTTTTAAAGTACACAGGTATTTACAGTATATCTACAGGCAGCAGGACCTTATGATTGTAACTCATCTCTTCCCTGAACAGTCTCTTACCTGGAGTCACACATGCCTTGTCTCACAGTTACTATGCCCAACAACACGTCTCCCTCCTGAGCACTTCAGGCCATGACATGCAATTGAATGTGGGTCAGAATGGGAAGTGGACAAACACATAATTAAAGAATCCACATCAATGCCAGTCTCAAGTAACACCCTTATATTCCATTCTCTCTTGCCTTTTTGTGGAGTTTTCACTTGCCACCCTACATCTATAACAACCACTTCTATTCTGTGATTTATTGTGACTAACTGGGTTATGAAAGATCTACACAAAGACTGAGACATGGTCCACTGGAAGACTGCTTAAGAGTTCCAGTTTGATGTTAATGCAAGGCTCACAGCCCAGGCAATGACCTCACACTCTCACTCTGCCCTCAGCATGGCCTTCTGGCAGGAATATCCCCACTCGGGACACGCCTCTTGCTAGGGTTCTTTTTTCTTTAAATAGATGACTCCACTGGAGTCTCAAGGAACCCTAAAAAAACGGGCATTTTAGTTCCAAGCTCACACAGCTCCAAGCTCGCCAGGCATTGGCAAAGAATGAATGAATTCCTGTCGCCACAGGAATTTGCATGTCTTAGCAAAGGAACAGAAGGGTATTCAGCAGAAGAGGAAGAATCCTTGCCTTTGCCAATCTGTCCTGTAGAGGACCACAAGCTCAAAATTCTCTAGGTTATGCTTGATAGAAATTATGACCGAAGCTCACTTCACTGGGAGCAGTCATATGAGTGCTACCGAAGCATCTTAAGTACCATAAATAGAATGCTGAACTACCCGCAGGGCACTATCCTGGACGACTCCACAACAGCACTGCTAGTCGAAGCACGACTGTAGTGTACAACATTTAAATTCTATAACTGCATCACACTTTGGACACGTCTCAAGCCATCACTTGTTTAACAATGTTGTCATGAGCTTTTAAACACTCCATAACCTCAAGCTGACTAAAAACACCGGAAAAATTGATTCCACTCTTTCAGCACAAATTGGTTTGTTGTAATATGGTTATGTTGTATTTATTGACTAGGTAGTCAACATTCATATTCACTTTTCCCATTGTTACAAGAGGAATGTACGATCCACTTTCAAATATACTGCGGAACACACACTCACCCTCATGTCTGCAGTCGGCTGCACAAACTCCGGGATGCAAGTGTCAGATTCTGTGAGAGAGTATTCAGCAAAAGCCATGAGGATATCGAGAACAGATAAGCACTGTATCGCAGCACTCCACTCTGCGTACCTGAAAAAATTATTACGTGTCAACATGCTTCTCATATACTGTTTTTCTCAACCCTAAGGTACTTATTTTACACAGTCCTACGTTTATTACTCCATTCTTTTATGGTCATGAAAATTTTCCTGTATTCTGCAAACACTTTTATCCAGTCCCTTCAAAAATATAAAATAACACTTCACTATGTAATGATTCCTCAGAAACACTGTGATAGACCATTCTGCCAAAATTTTATCATGGTAACATTAACCATTAATATTATTTTAAGTTTGATAGTGTCATAGAATTTATATTAGTGCTTTAGTTTGTTTTAAATTACCACATTATACTTCAGACTACTATCTAGCAGCTGTTTACAACCTGGATGATCCTAGAGAATACGAAGAGTTTCAGAGATGGCAACCTAATCAAATAATGTTTCTCAGGTCCCTATGCTACTAGGCTCACTGTTGCCACATAGCTGTTTGAGGTTTTGTTTTGTTGTGCTGGTGAATGGCAGAGAAAAAAAAAATAGGTAGTAACTCGGTTTGCCATGGACGGCCAAGATGAGATGAGGTTTGCATAGTGTGGTACTAATGTGTCTCATGAAAACTGGTCCTACGAACAAGGTTCTTGTGTGATCAAAAGCACCATTATCTCCAAGAGCCTGGGGACATTCCTTAGTAGACAAGAATAATTTTGACACACATTCTGGGTGTACAGGGAGTCAATGCACTCAGTAAAGGCTGAACCACAGGGGAGCCAGTGAGGTGTTGCTAGGACGTAAGGTTAGCTTTAGGTCACACAGTTTGAGGCTGGCAGAGCAACAGTGGTCCAACTATCCATCACATAAAAAAACATCATCTGGCACAGCATCTTATCTTATTCTCAGTAGTTGGGTGGGAAACACATTCACTGTGACCAAGACGTGATCTGATGGGAAGACTACTTGCCAGGACGGTCTGCGAGGCTGATGCGACGAGCTGATCACCCAAGAACAATATCTAAATGCCATTGCCCCCACTGTCACACCTCCCAGCATCATCTCAAGACGACAACCTGACACGACACATGCGACGTAGTTACCCTGGTCTAGACTCGCCACAGCCATTGCAACTCCAAAGTAAGAACATTAGGCCGTAAAGGCCACAGGTGCACACCACTTTGATTCCAGGGAATCACACATGGGCTAGCTGCTACCATCATCTTCACCATTTTCACCACTATCTCTCCGCCACTTCCCTCCACCCTGTGCACTGGCACAGTGTTTTGGGTACAAATAGGACCCATTGTCCTTAGTTTGGGGCTGAGATGCACAGCTAATGTTGTAGACTCACTCTGCCAAATTGCTTCCAGATGCTACTTCTGCTGCAAGTTTTGCTTCAACCAGATATCTCTTTTTTTTGTTTAGTATTATGTCTCCCAGTACTCAGAGTATGAGTTACGCCAGTCTTTGAACCTTCGTTTGACTGAAAGCAGCATCAAGCGAGTTAGTGAGTTTGCACAAGCTGTCACCACAAATATGTCCAACAAAACATTGTTTTTGGCCACTGTGTAGAATCTCCCTTAACTCCATGATCACTTCGATGCTNCACAAATATGTCCAACAAAACATTGTTTTTGGCCACTGTGTAGAATCTCCCTTAACTCCATGATCACTTCGATGCTGATTACGTCACTGTCAAGGAGGCGGCAGCCACATATTTTGATTTTGGTAAACATGCTGCACGCATGGCTGACTTTGAGGAGAAGTATTTTGCAATTATGGCCATTGTCGACTCCTTGACCATTCAGCCCAACTCAAGGAGAATTCGACATCGTCGGCAGGTCAGAGTAGCAGTTCTTGTGTATCTCTCTCAAAATAGTGGTTACATTTTTCAAATTGGTTTTCCACTGTTGTTATCAACAACAATATTTCACCAGTGGAAAAACTAGCTTATCTGAAGCCTACCCTTCCAGATGAGGTCTGGTAAAGTCGTTGCCTATGTCAGATTTCAGTTTTAGTGTTGCTTGGAAACTCCTAACAGCCCAGTAAGAAAAAAAATGCCTCTTAGTAGGGATGCATGTTGATGCATTGCTGCAAGGTCCCTCAGCTTCAATTGACTGCGCAAAATCCTTGTCACTTGTCAGTCATCACAGAAAATGTGTCTGCCCTGAAAACTCTTCATATGCCAGTAGAGCACTGGGACTTGCTACTTCTGCCAATTGTATGTAAACGTTTGAGTTTCCATCTTTAGATCAATTTGTTGTGTCCCTTGAGAAGCATTGCAAGGCTCAAGAGATAGTAGGCGTTGTCAAATCTAAGAGTACCAGTATTCTTACATCTAAGTCAAAGANATCTAAGAGTACCAGTATTCTTACATCTAAGTCAAAGATAAAAACCCCACCTAAATGTCTGCATTATTGTGAGCAGACATTGAAATGTTTAGTGAGTTCTCATTCAGCATGTTACTTGTATAAAGAGTCTCAGAGTCTTCATAAGTGTTCAGAGTTCTGTAAACGTTCTCCAGAGGATCTCTTCANGATAAAAACCCCACCTAAATGTCTGCATTATTGTGAGCAGACATTGAAATGTTTAGTGAGTTCTCATTCAGCATGTTGCTTGTATAAAGAGTCTCAGAGTCTGCATAAGTGTTCAGAGTTCTGTAAACGTTCTCCAGAGGATCTCTTCAAGGTACTTAAGGAACAAAATTATGTCTTAATTGCCTTGCTGACTCACATCAAGTAAAACAGTGTCCTTCAAAGTCATCCTGTTAACGCTGTGTCTCGCGACACCATTCGCTGGTGCACTTCAGGAAGGCTGTCGACACTCAAGAGTCCTGATGCAACTGCAGATTGCAGCTCCGCATAACAAGAAGACCCACAGACAATTGTAACTGCAGCTGCACCAGTCACAAGTTAGAAGTTCAAGGTCTTTCCAACACTCCAGTCAACGTTGCTAAGTCATATACATTTATTGTAATGTCTCCTCTAGAAGGAAATCTTCATTTTGCTGTTGATGCCTTTGTGCTTCCTAGAATCACACACCAATTGCCTAGTGTACAGCTTTCTGGGGATGTGCCCATCTCATGTTGGCTGATCCAACCTTTGAAACTCCAGACCCAATTGATCTCTGCTTATTGGTGCAGACATGCTCCCACGTCTGCTAACGGCAGGTAAATTTGAAGGCACTCCTACAGCTTTGGATTCTGTCCTAAGTTGGATCCTCATGGGGCGTGTGGGGCAAAGATGTTCCCCTACAGTGGAGTAGTTTTGTGTTTCACTTTTAACTGTTCCTTCTCTATCTGAAGGGATGAGACGTTTTTGTGAGGTGGAAGAGTTCCCACCACGTAAACACCTATCGAGGGAGGACATTCAGTGTGAAACCCATTTTGTACAAACACACTCGAGGGATAGTGAAGACAGGTATTCAGTGTCATTACCCTTTCAGACATCAGCACCCACTATTGGTCTAACCAGACCTCAGGCTGTCAGTCGCCTGCTTCGTGTAGACATGCTTGAAAAAGGATCCTCAATTGACGCAGACGTATTCCAGTTTCATGGAGGACTATTTAGACAGTGGACACATGAAGGTCATCCCAGCGTCACAAGTTTTGATCTCCCCACCAGTCTACTATCTCCCACACCACTGTGTAATAAAACCAGATAACTCCACCACGAAACTCAGGATTGTGTTTGATGCGTCAGGGAAGGGTTCGTCGGGTACGCCACTGAATGATACCTTGATGACAGGTCCGAAGATGCAAAAGGACATTGTAAGTGTGTTGCTGTACTTCAGATTGCATGAGGTTGCATTCACTGCGGACGTACAGCAGATGTATCGCCAGGTACAGGCAAATCCCCAGGATTGGGATTTTCAAAGAATTGTTTTGCGTTTCTGCGATAGTGAGCCCATTCAAGACTTTCGCTTGAAAACTGTGACATATGGTGTTTCTTCTGCTCCTTTCTCAGCCTTCCGCACCTTGCAGCAGCTCGCTGATGATGAAGATGAGAAATTTCCTGTTACTTAGAGGGTTTTGAAAGCAGATATTTACGTGGATGATGTAGTCACTGGATTTCACTCAGTCGAGTCTGCATTGGAAATCCAACGTGAGTTGATTTCTCTGCTTACCAGTGGTGGCTTCAAGTTGAGGAAATTTGTTAGCAATCATCCAGCACTTCTCGAGTGGTTGCCTCCTGAAGATGTGGAGTTTACACATTCATGTTCGTTTGATGATAGTAAAAATCAGGTCATTTGAGTTCTGGGGTTGGCATGGTATCCTGTCACAGATACTTTTATACATAAAACTCAGAGTAGCCCAAACCTGCCACCCAGCTTAACATGTCCGTAGTTGCCCGAATCTTTGATCCTTTGGGTTGGTTTGCTCCTCTTGTACTGTTTGTTAAACATTTAATCCAAACTTTGTGGTTTAAACAGACTGACTGAGATGAGATGCCACCACTGGAGATTGTCCAACGTTGGAGTCGTCTAAACCGTGAGCTTCCGCTGTTGTCATCCCTTGCCTTTCCGAGACTGGTTAACGGGTGCCCTGGTTGTTTGTATCAATTTCATGGCCTTTGTGATAGCTCAGACGTAGTGTATGCTGCAAAAATCTATTTGCGTGTCAGTGGGCCAAGGACTGAAGTCACTCTACACTTACTTGCAGCTAAATCAAAGGTGGTACCTGTGAAGGTTTTGTCGCTGCCTCGTCTAGAGCTTTGTGGGGCTCTGTTGTTAGCTCGACTCCTACATCATGTTGTTGACATCACTCTGTCATCAGTTGAGGCCTGGACAGATTCGCCGATGGTACTTTCATGGCTGAAAACGTCTCCTCATCTGTTAAAACTTTTGTTGCCAATCGTGTGAGCAAGATTCAGTCCCTTGTTCCTGCAGAGCATTGGAAACATGTCAGGTCAGAGGATAACCTTGCTGACTGCTTCTCGTGGTGGTGTGCTACCCGCTCAACTCATAAAACACCCTTTGTAGTGGTCGGAACCACCATGGTTCAAAGATCCGGTGGAGCTGTTGTTCCATTTGGATGAGTTAGCTACTCTGATCACTCGTTTCGGCAGTTTAACTATACTTCTTTGTGTTTTGGCGTACCTGTTGCATTTTAACCGCAAAACTCGGGTCCCTCCAGCTTCTCAATTGACTGGGAACTTGAGTCCAGCAGAACTTGATAAATCTTGGCAGCTGTATCTTTGCCATGTCCAGGCAGTCTCCTTCAAAGACATTTGTCAGTTTTGGAGAGTAAGGGGTAAACTGCATCATTCTACCCTGCCTTTTGATCACAAACATCAGATTCTGCTCCCTAAGAAACATCCCTTAACATATCTAATTATTTGGCATCACCACAAGCAAAATCATCATCCTGGGCTGCAGGCATTACAGGGTATACTGAGAGGAAAGTACTGGATTCTAGGTGATAAGCATGCTATATCACATTTTTTGTGCCATTGCATTAAATGTTTCCGGGCTAGGCCTGTACCATGTCAACCAGCGAAGGGCACTCTCTATCAGCTACGAGAGTTCAACAGGTTTCGAGAAGAACTGGTAGAATCAGAGCATCAAAGAATCTATATGACCCATCCCTTATTTTAAATCATGCTTACAAATTTTATTTATAAATCTTTGAGGTGAAAACATTAGGCAAAAACACCAAAATGAAAACCTAAGTCTTCATGTTTAAAAAAAAAAAAAAATTTCCAGTCTCAGAGTGAAAGTTATGTTATGATTTCTTAACAATAGTTTACAATACAATATAATGTATATTTCATTTGAAATCAATAGCTTACTTTGCACCAAACTGAGAGAAAATTCTGCGACTGAGATCCTTAAGAACGGCTTTCTTCTGATCTTCAGCAGAAATCTGCTGAGCTAGTAGTTCCTACACAGAAAAGTACATTTTTTTACACATCTACAACTCTTCCTGGCTTCTGCAATACCAATACAGTTTTATTAACATACAATCATTAAGGAGGGTCAGTCCGTGCCAAATTATTATTGTTATAGATTTTCCATCACAAATTTGATTTCAGGAGGTTGTAATGTTCCAGCCCCCGCGTTAGGGTCGCCATATTTGTAATGTTCCACGTCAAGGATTGACGAATGGAAATTACAACTCAGTTAGCTTAGTTGGTAGAAGCATGAAACTTTAAAGGTGCCAAGGAAATAAAATCAAGTTCCAGTTTATTTACTTTTTACTTTTATTTTCCATCAAATGAAACAGTTCACATACAATCTTGAGGTATGCAGAGAACGAACAGGTTTACAGGCAAACCAACAGAGAGCTGCGCCACAGTCGTTTAATTATTCATTTACGTCTTGAAAACTTGCCTCGCAAGAAGTAAATACGAAGGCAGGAGGGATGTCAGTTCCCTCCTGGCACCCTATCGACCTCCCACACCGGCAGAAATAATTTAATAGAATTTAAAGTACAAGCCAAAAAGAATTGAAGTGAAAAAAGATTAGAGATCGCGGAAGCTTGTCGGTGTGGGCGATATTTGTCTTGCCCGATACGTCTTCCTTGCGTGCTGGTTCTACATTGTTGGTCCTTCACCGTTCCCGGGTGATATGCACAGAGTNCAGATAAGGGCATGGCGTCCCACGCCAGCTGAACTGCATTGTCTGTAAAAAATAATTGAAGTTTCCAGAACAAAAATTGTCTGCGCAGTCGGAAAAGTTCCTATCTTCTAATGCTGACGCGTAAAAAAAAACTAAGATTTCGGAAAAGCAAACGTATGCCCGATAAACGAACTACCACAGCAAGAACTTCGAATCCTGATAAAATATTACGAAACCTCGCAAAACAAAAGAAATTTAATCAAGTATCCCGATAATTAATAAATATATTGCGTCGTTACAAGGTGCATTACAATTTTTGGCACAACAAAGCATGAATAATACCTTTGATAATGTTCTTGAATTGTTACAGCTTCTCTGCATTTGATATTTTCTAACTTTTAACATCAGAGGTAAAATAATTTGATTATTTTGTGGGAGCGACTACAGAGGTCATAATAGCTACAGCAGTCGAACAGAATAGATTCAGAAAATGCAATATGTTTAGCATCATGTGTTGTGTTTGTTCACATGTATCAAGTTTTAGTTCAAAGTTTTTGTATTTTCCGGGTCCAGTGCTGTAACCTGTACATTACCAACTGTGGCGTTGCGATCTGCAGTTGTCGTTTAAAGATGGCATGCGAACTATAGATGGGTGCGCAACCCCCACAAACTTTGTCGAATATCGTTGGGTAATTTTCTGTCCAATTAAACATTTGGTCCTCCGGGCGCCTGATCTTAAAGTGACCACAGAATTTAAAGTAGTTGCGAAAAGTGATTTCATGGCGAAGTGATTTCATGCCGAATAGTTTTGTGCTTCCGCGTGGTGTGTTGCGGTATGAACTACGCGATTTGTGTTATAACAACGCAAACTACTTGCATTGCTTGGAATTTGTTGAAGACTCAAAAACTTTTTTTGTGTTTAAGAAAGTGAGCGGCTGGAACAGCAAATGCGTGAAAATTGGAATATGTTTGTCCACCAAGTGGATGCAGCAGTTCGTGAATAATGTGAACTACAGTCAGTGCCAATAATTATGTACATCAAAACGTGAACGTTGACACATGACGTTTATTTGACATAGATATAAACACTACTTCACCTCATCTGTACATAACATCACATTAACCCAGGCGGGGTTCGAACCCCAAAATGACTTGCTACGAGAGCCTACAAGTACGTCCCTAGTTGTTATGGGGGCAGCCAAGATAGTTCGCCCTTATGTTAGACGTCAAGCCTCCCCCTCACGTGTGATTGAGGCTAGCCAAGCAGCNGGGCAGCCAAGATAGTTCGCCCTTATGTTAGACGTCAAGCCTCCCCCTCACGTGTGATTGAGGCTAGCCAAGCAGCAGAGTTAAGCGCCTAAGCTCACGCAACCAAGGCAACCTAGCGTTACAGAGGTACAGAGTTCGGCCACGGGCCGAGGGATTGCGCTACAAAGCAAAGTTCCGCCCAGGAGGAAGAGCTCGCTGCCCGCACCCCTGCAACCTAGACGAGCCGGCGGGCAGGTAGGATATATGGCCATGCACCACCGAGGAACATTAGTTGTTCTCCAGTTGTCCTTCTGAGTTCTTCTCCAGCAGCTCGCTCCACCACCTCGTGTGCTGGAGCTCTCTGCTGACCCCAACGTCTTCACGACATACCAGAAGCTCTTCAAGACCTGCACTAGCAACCACCGAAGTCTTCGAACCCCCTGAACAGCCTATCCTTCTGGTNGGGCAGCCAAGATAGTTCGCCCTTATGTTAGACGTCAAGCCTCCCCCTCACGTGTGATTGAGGCTAGCCAAGCAGCCGAGTTAAGCGCCTAAGCTCACGCAACCAAGGCAACCTAGCGTTACAGAGGTACAGAGTTCGGCCCAGGGCCGAGGGATTGCGCTACAGAGCAAAGTTCCGCCCAGGAGGAAGAGCTCGCTGCCCGCACCCCTGCAACCTAGACGAGCTGGCGGGCAGGTAGGATATATGGCCATGCACCACCGAGGAACGTCAGTTGTTCTCCAGTTATACTTCAGAGTTCATCTCCAGCAGCTCGCTCCACCACCTCGTGTGCTGGAGCTCTCTGCTGACCCCAACGTCTTCACGACCTACCAGAAGCTCTTCAAGACCTGCACTAGCCACCACCGAAGTCTTCGAACCCCCTGAACAGCCTATCCTTCTGGTNATACCAGAAGCTCTTCAAGACCTGCACTAGCCACCACCGAAGTCTTCGAACCCCCTGAACAGCCTATCCTTCTGGTAATGGTAACCACACTACCCTTCTGGTAGTGTAAAACACCCACTACCCTCTTGGTAGTGGCTCTCGAAGTCCCTTCTGGACAACGGCATTGAGATAGTTAGGGACAATTGTTGNACAACGGCATTGAGATAGTTAGGGACAATTGTTGTTATAGCTACCTAGCCGCATCTGCTCTTATTCAGGTTAGACCCAGGTCCCCTTCACCTGGTTTACGTAGTTTACTCCCGTTCAGTTCCTGATTAGTTAGGAGGTAGTACGGGCCACCGTGTCTATTCTCATGGAATAAACACATTTTCTTTCATACCTCTGAGTGCTAATACTAGGGTGACTGTGGCTTTATCCTCTGTAGACGTCAGCCCACCAAGGTAAAGCAGGAGACTGTGTCTTTGACAAACCAATTACTGAACCTAGAGTAGAATTGCGAGCTTCCTTAACTGGGTGCNGTTAGGAGGTAGTACGGGCCACCGTGTCTATTCTCATGGAATAAACACATTTTCTTTCATACCTCTGAGTGCTAATTCTAGGGTGACTGTGGCTTTATCCTCTGTAGACGTCAGCCCACCAGGGCAAAGCAGGAGACTGTGTCTTTGACAAACCAATTACTGAACCTAGAGTAGAATTGCGAGCTTCCTTAACTGGGTGCACGTACAAAGTAAACACACCCAGTCGACTGCCACCCGTACTGTGCACCTGGTGCACAGTAAGGCAGAGCCACAACCTCTAGCAACACAATCCAAGGGTTGTCAGTCAGCTTGTCCAGCCGATTCACTCCATCCACCGTGCTGAACTGATGCCGGAAGGAGTGATAGACTGGAGGACTGCCCACCTTTGGACATACTCCCAATGTCGTGGTCAGACTTCCAGGGTAAACCCACCGCTCCAAACACCATGCTGAATTGTCGCCAGTTGGAGTATTCGGGAAGGACTTTGGTCGGTTCTGCCTCGGCTTGGTTCTACACCTAGTTACGGAACATCGTCGACTACACTCCTCTCGTGAGGCTGATATTTGTACCTACCTGTATACCATACACCCAAAGGAGTGGCACAAAGTGGCAGGAAAGGAAGGCAGCTGCGGCCTCCAAAGCCAACGGGAGCTTTGATCCAACCCCAACTGCACTTTGCAGTATAACCCCCCAGGAACGAGCTCAAGCCGCCCGCCAGTTGAAGAGACCTCACCTACCAGCTCCCTCCCACTTGTTATTTCAGCCCCCAATCATGACCGCCGGCCAACCACACTCGATCGTCACTGACTTCCAATAGGAACAACCCGTTCTACTAGGAATCGCGAATCCCTGGTTCCAGTGTCACTGGATCAGCAGCCATTCCCTGGCTCACCGCAGCACTGCCAGTCATGGCACCACCGTCGCCTCAGGTCAGGCACTTGTTCCAGTCAACTCCAGTAGCAGCAGGGTCAGCAGCCATGCCCGGCCACCTCCAGCACAAGTAAACCCTTGGCTGTGTGCCCTCCAATACGCATGACCGCAAAGACAACGTTTGACTTGAACAGTGTTGTCAATCCACGCGCCCTGAATTATATACCGGCCGGGACCCGGTCAGCCAGTTGAATCGCCAGAGTCTCTGACCGACACATCAAAACTTTGCCCGACCGTGACGTCGTCGTCAGCCACTCTACATCACGCGTCAACTTATAACAAGTGTCGGTTGACGTTTTTTGTTGACGAGGTTAAATGACTCTGGGCATTGTCGTACATGTGCATTTTGAGGTTAACTGCAACGCACAGTTAGG
This sequence comes from Clitarchus hookeri, assembly GCA_002778355.1. Lineage (NCBI taxonomy): Eukaryota > Metazoa > Arthropoda > Insecta > Phasmatodea > Phasmatidae > Clitarchus > Clitarchus hookeri. The sequence continues at coordinate 37,838 of NQII01003479.1, read as the reverse complement.
AAAATGGCTTCCAAAATAGTTGCAGCTCATCTAAGGTTCGATCGTGCTGAAAACATTAGGCGAAAAGGCACCAACAGACCCTTTGCAAATGAAATTATTATAGGCCACATGCCGGGATCTGGAAAACATACACAAAAGTTTTGATGAAGAACTCTTAACCATTTTAGCAATTGTAGGAGAAATTGACGACCTTGATGCAGACATTCATCGTAAACATCTGGATGATTTAGACGATTTGTATTACAACACAATTGCCATTGCAGAGTCCTTGTTCCAGTCATCTGTGGAGCAAAAACAGCCATCATCGACATTGAGGGTAGCGCTTCCTATGATAAAGCTGCCAACGTTCAGTGGTTCAGTGGTGATATTAGGCTATGGCAGAACTTCCCTGATTTATTTGATACATTAGTTGCTCAAAACTGTTTGTTAAGCAATGTGGAAAACCTGTCACATTTGAAGTCGCCAATGTTAGGGGAACCACTGTCATTAATACACAGATATCTATCACCTAGCTTGAACCTTACTTGGGAAACGGTACTCCAGGTAAACCAGTGGCTGTGTGTAAACCAATGTTGCAGAGGACAGTTAAGTCCACACCAGACTTTGTGCCGTGCTGTCAAGTCACGCGCCCCAATTTATATACCGGCCGGTGCCCGGTTGACAACCAGTAAAGTCGAACCCAATAGATAGCCTGTGTCTCTGACCATCACAGTAAAACTTTGCCCGACCCTGACGTCTACGCCAGTTTCCGCGACGTCACCCGTCAAACTGTTTTGTGTCTGCTGTGTAAAGTGCTTGAAATGCATAAACATCAATAGATCTCGGAAGAAAATTGTTAGTTTCATTTGTTTTCTATAATGGTACCTTTATTAAGAAACTTTTCTCATGTCGTCTCATTTCCAAAACGTGAATCAATACAAATTCAAATTCACACTGCAGTAGTCACAATCTAGAAAACTAAGAGCAATTAATACTTGTTAATTTCAATACCTCCAGTATAATGCTGAAATGTCTAGTAAGTGTCCTACCTTTGTCTTTTCCGAGGTGAACCTCTTAAAGCCTTTCCTCTGAGACTGCAACTCATAACCTTTGCCTGCTTTCTTTGCAGATCCTTCTGCAACTTCCAACTGGAACCTCTTTTTGTCAGTTCCGTGATAAACAACCTGTTAAAAGACAAAATCAAAATACACTATTATACCTGAAAAATACTACACATTATTAAAAGATGAAATGTTTCTTTTCTATGGTTAATTTATAGACAATATTTCAATGTGTAGATAAAAAAATATCAAAAATGACAAAATTTACAATCGCACTCAAAGTTTCAGCAGGAAAGACGACAACCTATTGGCAGAACCACCCTGATATTCATATGTGCTATTTGTGCCACTAATCCAGGTACATGGCTGCTTATCCTGGATAGAGCCCGAGGAGACAGACAGGATCTCTGCACAACGGACCTTCCCCACTTACAGAGGGTCCAACACACAAACACTAGACATTAAAGCACAACAAGAGACTAAGAGACAAGGCCCAACACTTTCAAGGTTGTGGCAAAACCAACTCGGTACTCTAAAGAAATGCTCAAACCCACACATTAAGGTGTCAGGTGAGCAAAACTCATGGATTTGAACAGAGGTGCGGAACCCATTCCCCAGTGGGGTTCACATTGCCCCACCCCTGCACATACGGACAATGCTCAGAAGTCCATACCAAAACAGGGTAACTTGATGCCTCACCTGTGGTTGGGACTTTACTGTTGAACAGCGTCAATGTCTCCCCCCCCGCCCCCTTAAGGATGGGAACCATATGCCTTCATGACAAGATTATTGTTAGCAGGACTGGGCAAGAAGCAGCGATTTCTTCCTCTGGGTGTGTGGAGGAGCTAGCCTGTACGAAGGGAAAATTAAGGCCCTGAATGGAGCAGAAAGATGCCAAGTAGCTGTAGTTTAGTGCCAGATGGCATATCACTTTCCCCTCAGGATGACTATGAACCTCTCCCTGTGAGCTGTTAGGCAGTGTAAGGAAGAGGGGAAAAGATAGTGTGTGGTACTAAATACAGCTGTGTGTACAGGCCGTCAGGTGCCCCAGCAGAACCACGGTTGATGTGTCGAGATGTTGAGCTAGTGGTGACACCCTTCTCTTGTTGTCTCTTTCCTCAGCCACAAGTATACCCTGTCAGGCCTCTGCATGGCGCCTACCAGATCTCCAACCAAGACGAAGACCTGTCTGACCAGCTTCCGCCGCCTAGCCCAGTGGCTCGGCATAAGGTGGTGAAAGAATGAGAGGTGGAGATCACAGGTGTTCCGTAGAAGAAGGCACAGTCGACCGTGAAAATCGAGGGTTTTTTTGATTGAGGAGGAATGCATGGGTGACCTCCCTCATAGTGTGTGGCCCTGTTCCTCGGTTACTGGAGAGAGTGGGATGTGAAAGGCAGTTCCGTGTCCCCTTGGAGTGGTTTGCACTCTACGTCCCTAGGGTCTAACTATGTATCATCTACCAGCAAGTACTACGTTAGAGCGGGATATCGCCAGTACACCGAACACTAGATGGGAAGGTGCAAAAGCAGCCTCACACTCTGCTCCCGTATTGGCAGACAAAGCTGGATATCGCGATACCCCAACTAACAGCACAAAGATGGAATGCAGGTTTACAAAACAACCTGAAAGGCAAAAAGAAAGGTGGTAGCAGGTGCCCACTTCTGGGTCAAAAAAATATACAGCAGGAATTAAGGTTACTGGGAACACCTGCAGATTGAATACGAAAAGCAGGCCAAATCTGAATATGCTGGCTTATTTGGCAAACCTATCAAAAGTACATATCCAGTCTGTATTCTAAAATGCCTTAAGAGCCATACCTAGGTTGCAATGAAATATATAAGGAGACAGTCTTGGCAGATGCAGTTGAACAGTTAAGTGGCGTTGGGAATAAGGGGGGAAAGGCCACCCCAAGTAACCCAAATTCATAGTACTGGGATGATATAGTATTATTCTCAGAGAAGTGGAGATATCTTGCTGAAGAAAATCTTGCGGGAAGTAGCACCAGTGCGCAATCTGGTAGAGCGAAAGTCTTTAACAGGAGCTGCGTGACTTCTCTCGCGATGCAGAGTCTGTACAGCCTGTTTCTTCTTACCCAAGGTTATCGGAGAGAGCGAGGTGATCGCCACCAGTCTTGAGTCCCTGAAGGAAGAATTGTGAACTGCGTCTCTAGAGGCCACTAATGTCCGCTTTCCGAAAGTATTTGGTAGGGCGGTATTATTACCAGCATGCAAAGTATGCAGCAGGGAATTGACGCCACTACTCTCAACGTGGAAAAATGAAGGTGTACTGGCCCAGTATCCCTATAGAGACTGAGGAAACTGAGTCTCCTTAACAAGGATTTTAAGGGGGCCGTATGGGATGACGTGGTTGCACCCTGAGGGCATCTGGCCCTGGCTCACCAAAGTGCGTAGCTGGGCACTAAAAGTTATGCAATCCCTTATTGGTCCGCCCGGTGAGTAGGCATTTAGGAATAGTTATGCACTGTCAGTAATGTTACATTAAGGGCAGAGGATAAAAATAATAGAGAATTATGTTTTAGAGGATTTATTGGTGTCCTGAAGGCGCAGGCACGACTGTAAAGGTGGTTTAAAATTATGTAGCAGAGCGAGGTAGAACAGTTTCTGGCATGGTCCGTTCAGGAAGGAATCTACTGTTCCTGGGGTCGGTATCTTGGTATCTTGGGGTGAACCCCTGCCGGAGTTCTATCGATCGATCGGCGCCGCAGAGTGTGCTTCACGATGGACGGTGCTCGGGCATATAGACACTTGGGGAGAGGGCTCTCAGATCCCCCATGGTGAGAAGTTGAGTGAGCGGCGTGACCAGCTACAGACATCAACAGCCCCTCTGGGTTCACAGTGTACCCCACATAAGGATTACTGCCGTACCACAACCAACATCACATGGCGTAATGGTTACTTCTATCTTCTTGAAGGACGATGTTGAGAAGGGAGGGGTGACTTATGCCTACTCCAGGATGATTGTTATGAAGAATGTACACAAAATGAGATGTTGGCCAGAATAAGGTGATTGAAGCAAAAGGGAACTGTGTTAGAAATCAGGCCAAGTTGGAATATGTCCGATTTATTGGCAAACCCAATAACACGCATACACGCCCAGCCTGGCCTGAGGTGACATACCTAGAGCAAAGGGGTTGCACAGTCATCTCTGATGCGTGAGGGGAGAGGATTACCCCTAAGCCAGTGTCGCTCGAGCTCGAGTGACACTGGCTGTACTGCTAATGCTAGTGGTAGGTGACTGCACAAGAAGACCACCATGTGGCTGATCCACGACATAACACTGTAGCTGGTCGGTACTAGTCATAGCTAGGGTGGCAGCAAGTGTGTTGCAGTTGAAGGCAGTCTCTCGGCGACTGGTGTGCACTCGGGAAGAGTAAAGTTCTGAGACTGTTGCCAAGTGAAACAGCGCATTGAAGGTGAAGGTCTCGGTGTGCGCTCGGGCAAAGTATTTGTGTGCGGCTGTCGCTGAGTAAAATAACCTTGAATCTTGGTCCATGGCCTGTATTTATACACAGAACTCAGAAAAAGCGAGGGAGGCAACGGTCACTGGCAGGGTGGTATGGAAGCGAGGTGATACCTCCATGGCCAGAGACAGAAGGGGAGATAGGCAAGCATGCACTGAGCGCAGGGTGGTGGTGTACTGCAGGCGGTTGACTTAGAGGTGGGGAAAACCATCTTACTCGCCCTACCCTGGCATCAAAGGTACCTGTTGCATGTACGGCATAACGTCTCTTGCTTGAGGAAGAGGGGGGTGCTCAGCTGTGGTGGAGGCTGGAGCGAATAAATTACATTCCCCATGGCGCATCAAAACAGTTTGTTCCTTCATAATTTAACAACACTAAAAACATTCAAAATTAACACACAAACACTTGGCAGAATGCAAAATNCAGTTTGTTCCTTCATAATTTAACAACACTAAAAACATTCAAAATTAACACACAAACACTTGGCAGAATGCAAAATAAATATCTTAAACAGGGAAATATTCTAGGTACAAGACAAATGCCTCTCATTAAATAAAAGTGTCCTGTACATTATCCTCATAAGGAGATAGGCACTGAAAAGCACTAGGACACAAGACAAACACGGATGTACAAGGAATTCACACACATAATCCAGGCATGTTTCTAACCAAGCTGTCATCTGCACGAGAAAATGCAGAGAAAACTGCACACATGTGAACCACAAACCTTACATCCAAAGAAATTCCTCTGTTCCTGCAGATACTTATCAAGTTCCAATTTTATTTCTTCCAGTTCTTTCATCACGGAATCATATTCTGGATCAACACCAGTTCTCGGGATTATGCGACCATGCTTTGTAGCTTCTTCTTGATCAAACGCAGTCTGTAAACAAAATTAAAATAAAATTCTGGCATTGCCAGTTTAATGTTTATCATCTATAACAATATATGTACTATGTCTACTAAATTTATAATAATATAATTGGAGAAAAGCATTCTGCTCAACCTTAAACACCTATTCATAAATAACACAACTTTAACAATATAAGGTGCATCCATTGGCCAAAAGCTGATTTCTGTTTTTAGATATGCACTGACTGAGACGTGTTAAAAGCAATGAGTACTAACCTATTTTTCAGCTGCTTTCCCTCAAATTTCCAACAAATACAAACTAAGTTGGAATATGTCTGGTATATCGGCGAGCCAACAACACACAAATATCCAGCCTGTCCTCTTTCCAAAGCCTTAAGGGCCGTACCTAGGTTGTCAACATGGCTAGTGTGAAACGGGGTAGCATGGTTGACAGCTGCACGAGGGGCGAGGGTGACCATGGCCCCGAAGACACTGGCAGNGGGTAGCATGGTTGACAGCTGCACGAGGGGCGAGGGTGACCATGGCCCCGAAGACACTGGCAGTACTTGCACTCTAGTGACACTGGATGTACCGCAAAGACTGGTAGTATGTGATGACGCAAGGCGACTATGTGGTTAACACTGCAGCTGGTCGGTGATGGTTGGAGCTAAAGTGGCAAACAGTATGCCGAGGTTTCAAAGTGAAGAATCTTGGCGACTGATGGACGCTTGGACAGTGTGAAATTCTGCGACTGTCAGTGAGCGAAACAGCCACAAACCCTGGTCCACGGATGCTATTTATAATCTGAACCAGGGCCGGTGAGTGAGGCGTGGAGACAGATGAAGGTCACCAGCAGTGCAGCTTGGATGCACAGCAGTTAACACTCTGCGTCCAGTGGCGGGAGGGGTGGTAAGTCAGCACATGCCAAGCACAGGGTGGTGGTGTGCTGTGGGAAGTCGACTTACAGGCACCGGCCAAAGCCCACTATACCTTCCTTGGCAGCATCATATATATGACCTAATGTCTCTTGCTTGCGTAATTGATTGTAGAGCCGGGGGAGGGGGAGGGGGGCTGTGGCGGATGCTAGAACGAGCAAATGACGCCCATCGTCCATCAGGAATATATTTCCAGTGCGAATGGTTTATGATAAAAAATTAGGCCTACATTACAATAAAGGGTTTAAATGTGATGCATGATGCGTAACTGGCAATCTTTTTTTCAACTTCAACTCAGCCCATGCAACATCACAGTAACCCAACAGAGAATCGAACCTCAAGTCTGCTTGCCTCCAAATCATTGACAGAAGTACGTATTTATTTAACTGGCAACAACAGACGGACTTACGTTGCCAGTTAAATAAATACACAAGTCAGTCAATCGCCCCTGCCAACCCAGCCGAAGGAAGCCAGCCTGCCCCTAAGCGAGCACCGGATACCATCCGCACACAGAAAAACTACCATTCTTCATTCACTCATCAAGAGAGTGCACCAAGGGCTGTACAACCCACAAAGCCACCCCACCGAAGATGCCCAAATCGAAGGAAGATGCCGTCAATCATATTTAAGGCCGGGCGAGCCCCCAGAACCCCAGTTGTCATCGCTCTGCCTTGATCACTCAGCAGCTCGCCCTACCACAGCTGTGCTAGTGCTCTCTGCTCCCTTCATCTCTACGAGAACGGCTACCGCCGAAGCCAGCTTTAACCCCGCATACACACTCTCTACTCTGGAGTATTTACCCTGTCCCTTCAGGACAACACTAGAACTGTTCTTACGGCTTCCTTATTTAGTTGCTCTAACTTGTATCTTTGCCTAACAGGTCCCCTTCACCTGTTTGTAATGTAACTTCCGCCGGTAGCTTGAGAACCACAAGAGCCTAGGAGTTAGTACGGGTCACCGTGTTTATACTCTAGAATGAATACGTTCTAGTCTATCTGCTGTGTTATAATTCAGAGGGTTGACGCCTAATACACTCAACATGGAAAAATGAAGGAAGGTGTACAGGCCCAGTATCTCTCTAGAGAATAGGGAAACGGAGTCTCCTTAACGAGGATTTTAAGGGGGCCCTATGGGCCAACGCAGTTGAACCCTGGAAGCATCTGGCCCTGGCTCACCAGAGCGCGTAGCTGGGCACTGAAGGTTATGCTATCCCTTTTATGGCTCGCCCGGGGAGGGTATTTAGGAAATAGCTGAGGGGACACAGCTATGCACTGTCAGTGATGTTACGTTAAGTTCAGAGGATAAAAAAAAAAGAAGAATACAGAATTATGTTTTAGAGGATTTAGTGGGTGTCCTGAAAGCACAGGCAAGACCGTACATATGGTGTAAAATTACGTAGCAGCGAGGGGGAGGACAGGTTCTGGCGTTGTTTATCCAGGAAGGAATTAACTCTTCCTAGGGCCGGTGCCTTGGGGTAAACCCCTGCCAGAGTCCTATCGATCGATCAGCGCAGAAGTGTGTGTTTCACGATGGACGGTGCTCAGGTCTATAGCGACTTGGGGAGAGGGCCCCCCTGATTCCCCTCGGTGAGAAGTTAAGTGAGCTGTGTCATCAGCTACGGACCTCAACTGCCCCTCTGTGTTCACAACATTCCTCACGTAAGGACCCTACGGCTCTCAGTAGACGGCGTGACCAGCTTGTAGCCTGAGAGTCGAAATGTCTTAACGCCTTTATTCTCCTCAAGCCTCAGGAGCCACAGAGAAAGGTTCTCTTTCCCCCTGCCACAGTGGGGTCTTTGGTTCGAAACTCTATCTCGGCGATTGTGCGTGCACAGAGAAGTAGATAAGTGGATATGCACACAAAAGGCAAAGTGGGTAAGGAATATTAAAGCAAAAGAGAATGATTGGACCAAAAAGAGGTTAACTGGTAGATATATGTTATATTCTGTCAGTAGTGATTTACAAGACGTATATCTCTGAACTGTACCCGCTAACGTCTGATGGACGAGGGACCAAGTTTGCCAAGCTGTTTGCAACAGGCAGCTGAGATATTGATCGAAGTTTAGGGCGAGAGANAGTGGGGTCTTTGGTTCGAAACTCTATCTCGGCGATTGTGCGTGCACAGAGAAGTAGATAAGTGGATATGCACACAGAAGGCAAAGTGGGTAAGGAATATTAAAGCAAAAGATAATGATTGGACCAAAAAGAGGTTAACTGGTAGATATATGTTATATTCTGTCAGTAGTGATTTACAAGACGTATATCTCTCAACTGTGCCCCCTAACGTCTAATGGACGAGGGACCAAGTTTGCCAAGCTGTTTGCAACAGGCAGCTGAGATATTGATCGAAGTTTAGGGCGAGAGAGACCCTAGTACACCTACGCCTGGCGTGGACGAGGTAAGTGTCCAACACTCTAAGCAAAATTATGGCTCTCCGTAACAAGATCTTCTGCCAAGTGTGCTGAGAAACACAAGTTCTGACAATAGTAACATTATACGCTAAGTCTGACTGCCACTGCTGAAGGCACGTGGTACAGCAAGCGTGACGAGATAGCGAAAGTTGCAGAAAATGCTCCAGTCAGAACTGCTCGCGAACTGCCCTGTCTGTAGGGTGTGCATAGGAATAAATACCCTCGAGAGATGTGGAGAGCGAGGGGTGGCTAGAGCAGGCCGCATGGAGGGGGAGACGTTCCCTGATGCGAGGCAAAAGTGCGCGTTTGGTGCCTTCCGGTTAGGGCAAGGCATAGTGCGGATTGCCGGCCTCTTAGGCGGCAAGGGGTTAACTGGCTTGTGAATAGGAACGGTAGAGGCGAAATGAGCAGCGGCGTTCTGCACTACGGTACACTAGGGGAGCACCAGAGGCTAAGGCTTGGATATGTCTCAGACTGCGCTCGTGGCGCATCAGGGTAAATTGTTACCTCTCTGCANAGCACCAGAGGCTAAGGCTTGGATATGTCTCAGACTGCGCTCGTGGCGCATCAGGGTAAATTGTTACCTCTCTGCAATCTGGTAAATGCCAGCCCTCAAGGGAGAGGCAGATTACAGCGTATTGCCAACCTATTTTCCAACCTTAGAGTAGGACTGTGGGGCTCCTTTGACTGNAAGGGAGAGGCAGATTACAGCGTATTGCCAACCTATTTTCCAACCTTAGAGTAGGACTGTGGGGCTCCTTTGACTGGAGGAAGCAGTAGCACAATCCCAAATCAGCAAACCCGCACCATCCACCGTGTGAAATTTGCCGTTTGGAGCGACAGGACTGACGCGGTGTGATGTCATTGCCTCTGGGTACCTTCTAGTTAGGGAATTCTGTCGCCTTCCCCTTGGTAACCCATCCCATTCAGCCTTCAGCCACTTGTCCCCTCAAGATCAGGCAAATGCCATGCCGCCCGCCGACTGCAGGGGCCTCATCCCACAGTGAGACCCAAGCATATATTCGAGCCACCCTAGAAGACCAGCGGAACACAGCACCCCATCATAGTCCACCTATGCCTCGGACTACCCATGGGTTTGAGAATTGCAGATGCCGTCCGCCGCCCGACGTCGCCTACTGCTGTCGCCCGGAACTAGGCAGCACCAGGATAAGCCAAACCCAGTTCAACCAACAAGCCGAACACCAGTCGCCCCCAGACGAGGCTCCGAACGCTACCCACAAACAGTTACATAGCGTGCTGGCACCTTACCCGGTCGACTTTGTACATGGGACTTCTCANCTCCGAACGCTACCCACAAACAGTTACATAGCGTGCTGGCACCTTACCCGGTCGACTTTGTACATGGGACTTCTCAAAAACAGGGGTGAGAAAGCTTAAATCCAGTCAGTATGGGCAAGTCAGATTGACATGCACCCTACTGGATCTGGCTACTGGCAGGCAGCACCAAGGGGCTGCACAGAGGGTGAGAGCGACCCTAAGTCAGCGGTACTCGGACTGTGAGTGAGCCATAAGGTAGCTAGAAGCGCGGCAGGATTTGACGTGCTGGCAGGCAACGAGGCGGTGTCACGCAGAGTAAGACTCTCGACAATGCTGACTCTCGGGCTGAGTGACATTCTGTGAAGGTAGACATGACGTAGATGGCAGTTCAGGCAGAGTAACAGCATGCTACTGAGCAGGCATGAGACAGCCTCTCGGTATGTGCTTAGGCAGTGTGACGTTCTGTGAATGACTGACACGGGACAGCCTTGAACTGAGGACCGCGAGCCCTATTTATACGTGGCGCATAGGGCCAGCGCGGGGGGTGCGGAGGTAGCGGTGGAGACAAATTAAAAAGAGAAGCAGAGAGAGAGGGCGGCGGTGAGCCAGCGGATATGGCGGAAGCTCGTAGCTACTTCCCCTCACGTGCCCGAAGGCTGGAGGGGTAAGAGAATGGCAGCATGGTGCGAAGCGAGTTGCAGCACAGCAGGAGGTATCAGCTGGGCAAGCCAACCCTGGAATTCAAGGCGCGTTGTGGCATGTGCGGCATAAGGGCTCTTCTTAGAAGGGTACCGCGACTGTGGCGAGGCTAGATCGGGTGAATGACTAATGCCCATGGCGCGTCAAGGTATTCTCTGACCGAAAACACGGTAACTCCTTAAGTTGGCTGATATGTTAAGCACCCCAACTGTCATGCATAAATGTCATTGTGAAATGAGCCATTGTAAAGTCACTACAGTGAAACCTCTGTTTTACAATTTTCAAGGAACCAGGAAGAATTGTGGCAGAAATACAGGAAATTCTAAAAATAGTGACATTTATGCTGTAAAGACAGCAAATGGGACCACATAAAGTAGTTGTAAAATGAAGGAAAGTGTAAAATCAGAGGGTTGTAAAATATGAGTTCTACTGTATGTACATAAATATCACCACAATAAGTGCCAGCATTGGCACGTATTTCATGACACTTGACAAGAACAATATTGAGTGTTAGTGATATTCCTAACATCTTTGCAATTGCCATTTACCTTGGGAATGGAATCAACTTTACAGTAGAACTACACTATAACAACATACAATTGCAAGATATAATTTCATTATACCTAAAATTTACTGTGCGGCATCTGTTTCTGTAGTGTTACAGGAGCTGACACGTTAACCATTAAAATACAATGTATCCCATCTAACAACGGTATTTTCCAAGTGACCATTGTCCACATAAAAATTATTAAAAAGGCAACAATCACTGACAATAGGGAATTTTTTTTTCTTTGCCGTTTATAATTAGTAAACACATGTAATGAAGACAGACGGACACACATTACCGCTACTAGGTTCCTGTTTCTAAAGATATAGATACTTATATTCATAAAAATATGCTAATTTCTATAAAAAAAAAAAAAGGCCAATTTCTAAAATTAAAATGCTATTTTTACTAACATCCAAATTTTCCAACCCCTACCAATGACTCACCTCAAAGAAATGCAATGACTCGGTCATGTCAGGGAAACTGCCTTGTGGAGCTGTCCGTGAGCACTGGACCAGCAGTTCTGCAGTGATGTTCAAATCTTGGTCTGCGGAACAACCACACCTGCATTACACAGCTCCTCAACAAAAACCAACCTGCTCCCATCAGACTACACTCAGCTACACTACAATTTAGAAGAGCGCCGCACACACACACAGAGAAGGAATTTAATTAGAGTTGAGATAGACATGAAATACTGCACTCACCGAGAACTAAAAAGAGTAATGGTGGAGATAGACGGATTAATGCTGTAAATAATAGCTGCGTGAATAAATTAAAAACCAATTAATTTCTTTTATTTTTATTAATACATGATGAACTCAGATACGCCGCTCAGACGACTTGTAACGCTTTGAAAAATCACCCGATGTTTAACATGCCTGCTTGTGTTATGACATTGTAAACAACAAAAAAACATAACACTGTTACATATTAACAATAAAGTATTCTAATTTTGAAAGAACAAAATTTTCACTTGTATACTGTCCCTAAATAATAATGTTTGTTTAGCAATCAATATTTAAAAAAATGGTCAGAACAGTACTGCATTGGTAACATTTAGTACAAAATATTTTACACATCAAATTTTATTGTAAAGTAAACATTTTTTATTGAAATATCTACAATTTCATTTTGCACCACTCGAGAAACATATTTTACTGTTACGTGTTAAAAATATTTATCTTTTTGCTGTCTGATCAGCGAAAAATACGGTGCATAGACCATAGTCTATTCACATGATTTTTTTCTACAAAGAAAAAAACTTTGGGCAAAGCATGTCATTCATCCCCCCTCACCAACGGACATGCACTTTTCTCCGCAATTATGCATTAAGTTTCTCAGAGCTCGCGGCAGGCAAATTATAGTTTGTTTTTGATTTTACCAGATTTTACACTTATATAATTAGTAATACACAGACTATACACTATGCCTATAACAATTACTGATTATCAGTATTTTATCTCAGTTCAGGCAAATGATGCAGAAAAACTTTTACTGCTTCAAAAATAACTCACCTCTATGCAGTACAACCACTTTTTTTACACTTTTCAAGGTACCAGAAAAGTATTGCAAACTGTAGGACAGTGTAAAAATTAGGAATTATATGATTTGAATAAAGTAAATGGAAAGGAATAAAGTATGTGTAAAATGCAGGAAAATGTAGAGTAAGAAATACTCTACATACTCTAAGTAAGTACAAATACGTAGTTCTACTTTAATTACAAACACTAATTAATCACATTAACATACAAAATTCACGTTAACTTACAGTACAGCGAAGATTACTTTACTGTGTGTCTTGCAAAATTGGATTAATTACAGTGGAAACACTATCCATCAAACACAGATAAATTGAAAGTCAGTGTTCACAAAAAAGTTTGTGGTCCCAACAAAATTCCTATGCTAAAAAAGTCAGTTTTTGCCAAACTTCAAAATTTCATTTTTAACCCATCAATTCAACAAAAACTTCTGTAGCATCGCCAAAAACTGCATGCTCCAATCATTTTAACAACAAAATGTTAACATAAAAGTATAAGCATCTTTAAATACGAATGAAANTAAGTATCTTTAAATACGAATGGAAAAAAAAAAAAACCAAATTCCCGCTGAATTTTACATGTTCAATATTAATACAAGAATTACGAACGGCCACACGCGAAACTGTACTCACCGTGGCATACAAAGTCGGTACATTATGTACACATGCACAAGTAATACTAATAGATAACAAAAATAAAATAAATTTTCAACACACACTGATTTTGCTTAAGTCTCACTGCCCTGCGTTTAGTCCTCTTTATGTAATTTATCACTTCCGAAATAACCTGTTGTTAATTTCATCACAATTTCGCACTTCATAACAAAAGATAATAAATAATAACATTAGACATCTCAGACTACACAACATGTATTTAGAAAGCACTAAATACAAAAAAACTGAAAAAACGTGGAATTACAGTACATACGTGTATGAAATATGTACTATAGAAGTTTCATTAGACGTTTTGCAAGCAATTCCAATGTTTACGGTGGCAGCCATGTTGCTAACGACCAGCAAAGCAACCACAAAATACAGTTGCCATATTTTCGAGANGCAATGTTTACGGTGGCAGCCATGTTGCTAACGACCAGCAAAGCAACCACAAAATACAGTTGCCATATTTTCGAGATATCGATTTGCGATGCGTCATTGCCAACAACAATCGCAAGTTTTTCACTTGAATATTTTTTCATGATAATTATGAATGCATATATGTACAAATATAACACTAATAAATATGCCCGGAAAGTTAACAAAAAAAAGGCAATGCAAAATTAAGGAAACCCAATCCACTGCACTTTATCAATTACAACATTCAAAACATTTTAATTTCTTAGCCAGTAACTGCGACTGTTGTTAGTTGCTCTATGGATAATACTTCCGCTTCGTCGGCAGCTATTTCTGTGCACGTGGTTAAAAGAGGTGTTTAAATACAGTCTTTATTAAGTTTNATACTTCCGCTTCGTCGGCAGCTATTTCTGTGCACGTGGTTAAAAGAGGTGTTTAAATACAGTCTTTATTAAGTTTTAGTGCGAATACCAGAAAAAATTACAGTGGATTGTTTGTGTTTTTTTTACATAAGGTCAACACTTCTGGGTTCCCTTGAGAACTTTATAACAGGATTCTACTGTATTATGAATGTTTCTTTAATATTCTCATTTGCATTGTTTTACTTTAGTAAACTTAACAAATACCTAGCATAGGCCTATCAATGCGTTCAATATAAAATTTAATGAGGTTGGGTTTTTTTTTTTGTTGACTAATACAGTGAAACCTCTATTATTAGTTTTTCATGGGACCTACTGATAAAAACTCAGCATGCAGGAAAACTCAACATGTGGACCACTCTCCTCCACAAAAAGTAAAACCTAGGTATAACAAGTTGATTGCCTGTAACGAACAGTGGGCATATCTTAAATACTGGATGCAAAAACATATCTCAATCATTCAATACAAGTATTGTATTATAAAATATTGAAATGCACTTAATGCATCACTCACCAATGTTAAAGCCACATGTCCAGTGGTGTCCAGTGTTTCGCAGGAAGAGAAGAATACCTTTTAAATATTTAATATTCCTGGCATTTATTTTCAAAATTTCCTTAAGATTGGCCAGCAAACTATAAAAATATTGTAGCTACATTGAGACAAAAAATAATTAATGACTGTACACAAGCAAATAACTACCTGCATTCTTGCACTTTTAATTCATACGGAATGAAAATTACATCATTATTTATATATTTTCAAAACACTTAATTATTACTCCTTGAAGAAGTCCTGAATTGACAACTGCTTTGTCTCTGCATTACATTTCATACGGTACAATGAAGCCTCCATTTTAAAAACGCTTGCCCGATCTACACTGTCAAGTTTTTAAGCGTAGCAGAATGCTTTAACATTTTCAAAAGCATCACATGATTCTGAAAATGACGGCAGCACAGAGTCCTCCAAGACCTGTGTATCTTCTGCTTCTTCTTCACTGCTTTCAGGAGTTTGAACTTCAGCACACAATTCGTCAACAGTCTGGACACCACACATGGAGAGTTCGCCATCACAACTTGCGTATGCATCAAAGTCGACGTCCGGCTCATTCAACTTCTTCCAGCTTGCTTGAAAGTTGGTTTCATCATCTGCCGCCGCTTCAGTGTGTGCTGTTATCTCCTGACCAATCCCACGCTTGCTGAAACAATTGGCAATTGCTGTAGTTGTTATCTTCTGCCTTGGTGCTGCAGTGTAGTGGATGGCTTGAAGCAGATTGATTTTCAGTGCTGCATTCTTGTCAACCTTCTGCGAATCCCGCAGGCATATGGCTTTTCGCACAAGCATTTTTCTGTATTCTTGCTTGAAGCACTTGATAACCCCCATATCTAATGGCTGCAACACACTAGTGAAGTTAGGCGGGTAAAAAAATCACTTTCACATTTTATAGAGATGATTTGTCTTGAGGATGCGCAGCACAATCATCCACAAACAGTAGGATTTTTCGGCACGGAGCACCCACTGCACAGTCAAGTGGGCGCAGAAATGCAATAAAATTTTCGAGTTGTCATCCATGCCTTTTTATTTGCATGTTACTTTACTGGCAGAGTTTTAATATTTTTAAAACACCTAGGTTTTAAAGACTTTCCAATGACAGTTGGTTTAAGTTTATCACTTCCGTCACTGTTGGCAGACAACAAAACATTGATACGCTCCTTTACATTTTTTCCACCACGGCAAGTTTCGCCTTTCATGGATAGAGTTCCGTCAGGCAAACAGATGTAGGACAAGCCGGTTTCATCAGCGCTGTAAATGTCCAATGGCTCGTAACCTTCTGTCAGCTTGGATACCTTCTCTAGCCACTGTATTGAAGTTTCCTCATTCACTGAGGCACTTTCTCCAGACCACTTCTTATTTACCAAGCCATGGCGGTCTTTGATCCTCGAAATCCTGTCCGTTTCAAGGCGAAGAGCTATTTGCTTGGCTTTCTCCCCGATTACAATGCCATCAACCGGGATATTCAATGCTCGAATTTGCTGGTATCAAGTAAAAAGAACATTCTCCAACTCGCTAAATGTTGATTCCCTAGAAGTTTTGCATTTCTTCAAATTTTGATCAAATTTGCTTGCTTTTTGGCGATATCGTCTTTCCTAGAAATTATTGTGTTCAATGTAGATGGTGGAATTCCGAGGCGCTTGGCCATGTCGACACGTTTTTCACCCGGATTTTTTTCCCCTTCCTCAATAATTTTAAGACATTCTTCTAGTGTTTTGACTTCTTTCTTAGGTCGTGATATTTCATCCCCCACATTTTACATAAAATAAATTTAAACTTCTTAGTACCACTTTCGACTTAACTGTTAATTTTACCACGTGAGAATACAACGGAAACAAACAGCAACGGAACTAGTGTTACCAACTCCAATTTCGAAAATCCTCTGTACATACAATTCACTAAATTTCTGCCAAATGTAAAAAAGTGGGAAAAATCAAACAAAATTTATTAAAACAATAATTTTAAATAAAAACGTGCTAAAAATTGTTAAATTTAAAGTACAGTAATAAAGTACGTAGTTTCTTCATAATAATGCTGCATTTTATATTTTTTACTCTATTTTGAAAACAAATTTAACACAGTTTTTTGAAAATCAGATTTTTTGAAATTATATTTTACTCGGCTAAAAATTTGGTTGCCTGCTAAAATGTATATTTGGCCACTAAACGTTTTTGAATTTCGTCAAATTAAACGGAAAATCTGCTAGGTTGACAACACTCGCCATCTTGTGTGACAGTTGATATCACTGCATTACTCTTAAAAAAGGTTACTAGCTTAATTTTATCTTAACAGAATTAATCCGTGAAATCATACTGCGCCCCTTTAATGCTTGTAATTTACATGGTTATTTACCGTACTGACACAAGAATTATTACGTTTCTTTTGTGGAACCAGAGTAAAGTTCAAATCCGCTCCATCCATTAATAATGTTTGGTTCTGGTCCGTACCACATCCATTTTACATATGTATTTCATTTGCGTGAATTTTTGTATGCTGACATGAAACAAAGAAGTGCCTGCAACTATTATGTTTTACCTGTTTTTCAACGTGAGTAATTTAAAACAAATAGTGATTGAATTATCAAAAATAAATTACATAGTTGTTAACAATTGCACCATTTCACGACAACTAGTTGTGTACAATAGCATTTGAGGTTAGGGCGTGTCTGTTTACCTGCTCTTGGCGCTACTGAATTTTGGTTGTACCAGTTTTAAGATAGTTATTTCACAGATAAACAATTGTTCCGAATATATTTTGGTTTTCGGACAGAATATCTGATCAATGGATGCGGGTAAACTAATGATTTAAGGGTCGTAGCATGCAGGTTTTTTTAACATTGTTAATACAGGATATTTGTTGGGACCATCCAAAAAAAATCTACAGATACGGGAAATTGACATAAACGGGAACTCAAAAACGACGTTTCATTGTATAACTTTGTGCCTTGTAACAGTGAATGAAACATT
The DNA here is from genome assembly GCA_002778355.1 of Clitarchus hookeri. Lineage (NCBI taxonomy): Eukaryota > Metazoa > Arthropoda > Insecta > Phasmatodea > Phasmatidae > Clitarchus > Clitarchus hookeri. The sequence continues at coordinate 20,051 of NQII01003479.1, read as the reverse complement.
AATGCTTCGTTTCTGTCTATAAACAATGTGAGTGTGTGAATACTCCTTGGTATAACTCAACATCTACTGACCTTGGAACATATCTGCTATTCTCTCAGCACACTTGAAACCTGTCAAAATAGNTTGGTATAACTCAACATCTACTGACCTTGGAACATATCTGCTATTCTCTCAGCACACTTGAAACCTGTCAAAATAGCATTGAAGTCTTGTATCTTCTTCTTGGAGTACAGATTATCTTCAAAGAAGATGGCTCGACTATCTGGGTGGTTTTTGGACCTTTCAGCATTACCCTGGCCATGTATCCTGAAACACGAAATACAGGCCATACAAAAACCACTCACTACATCAAATACATGGTTCATCCCCACAAAGTTTCTGCTACAATTAGTGTAAAAGTCTGCACACAAAAATATTAATACAGTCTTATTCTTTTAATTCACTACAGGCCTTTGGAGCCATCACTACGCATTGATGCGACACAGAGCATTTCAAATCCCGTACATTTCCTGCATGTCCCAATCACTTGGACACCCTCCTTTTTTAGAGAGCAGTGTTGAGTGGGGACGCAGTGGGCAACATTCCCTCTGACCCAGAACTTACAGTAACAAGCGGCACCAACTTTAAGAAAGAGAGAGGTGTTGAGTGTGTCTGGGCCAGGTTGTTGGTCTAGTTTTTTAAACTTCCCACCCTCAGTGCTGGAGCTACAGTGGTACCGAGGCTAGTGCCATTTCGGTTTTCTACCAGTTGTTCGCATGGCATGACCATGGTAAGTCGTTACCCGGGTTATTGGTAAAATGCTTTAGTATACAGTCCACTCTTTCATACCCCGAGCCCAGAAAATGTGCAACATTGTCAGGCAGTGCCAAGATGAAGAAAGAGAGAGGTGTCAGAGCGATGGTTACCTGGTGAGCAGGCGCTCCAGGTCTGGCAGCTGGGACAGCAGTCCTCGCACGTCCTGCAGCAGGGCGGGATGGTCCAGCAGCTGGGAGACTGCCGCCTGCCTCGCGTGCACGCTCTCCACCGAGCACAGCGGGCTGCACACCCACTGGTGCAGGAGCCTGCCACATACATTCCAGCTGCTGTCTCCAGTCTCCCCACACCAACACTCCACTGCCACTTCGACGGCACACAAGGAAGTGACACCAGTAATAACACACACATTTTGGTTAAGGCACAGAAAACATTCCTGTCCCTACATACCATCATGTAGGAAATCAACATGAGTGAGGAAGCAACCAACTTTATTAAGTTGCTTAACACACACACTCAAAATACGGCAAATACAAAAATTCTTTAGAAGGCTTTCTGGACAAATATTTTAACTAGTGCCATTTTTCTTGAGCACAACAGAAATATCAAAGCAACATGGCCTNGAAGGCTTTCTGGACAAATATTTTAACTAGTGCCATTTTTCTTGAGCACAACAGAAATATCAAAGCAACATGGCCTTGAATCATTGTTAGAAAATGCTTTATGTAAATACAGTCAGTATTTAAAATAGTGGTGGGATGATTCCACATTTTTTATTAACACAGATTCTTGATTAATTCTCAATTCTGGATTCTATTTGATTCTCAGTGTTAAAAAAACAATAAGAATTGTACGTACACTAGAAAAATACTGGTCTGAGCAAGATTATATAGCATGACAAGTATGTAATAAACTGGAATACCATTATTTACCTGTGGGCCACACGCCACCATTTAAGACCAACACTATACATTTTAAATATCCATCCACAGACAAAAATATTTATACGCTCAGTTCTAAAAACTTGTATTTCAGTCCACAGCTGTTTCACAAGCTATACATATGTNGAAGGCTTTCTGGACAAATATTTTAACTAGTGCCATTTTTCTTGAGCACAACAGAAATATCAAAGCAACATGGCCTCGAATCATGGTTAGAAAATTCTTTATATAAATACATAAGTATTTAAAATAGTGGTGGGACGATTCCACATTTTTCATTAATACCGATTCTTGATTAACTCTCAATTCTGGATTCAATTTGATTCTCAGTGTTAAAAAACAATAAGAATTGTACATTTAAGACCAACACTATACATTTTAAATATCCATCCACAGAAAAAAATATTTATATGCTCAGTTCTAAACGTATGTTATAAATGTAGTTTCCAAAAACCAGTTTTACTCCAAAACACTTTTGTTCATGCACATTCGTCGTTGGATGATTTTAAATGTCACATGCCACAAGGGTCTGCCTGCAAATCATGGACGTTCAGTATCAGAGTATGTACTTTATTATGATTGGCCGAGTCAAATGAGAACATATCTTTTCACACAGACACGCTGCAAATAACCAAAGGAAGTTNACAGACACGCTGCAAATAACCAAAGGAAGTTGTGGACGTAGGATATTGAAGTCTAGCATGGCCATAAGTATTTTCGCGAAAAACACCTGTCCCTAGTGTTAGGTATATGTGTGGTTTACGCCTTTTTGCCCCCAATAGTGTGCTGCTGCATGCGAGCCCCACAGCCTCGGAAAAATAAAAATCAGGACTGGAAATTGTCAGCCAACAGAACAGTTTGAGGATGACACAAACAGATACAAATACAAACGGCAACTTATCTGACGGCACATCACATCATCAGCATANAACAGTTTGAGGATGACACAAACAGATACAAATACAAACGGCAACTTATCTGACGGCACATCACATCATCAGCATAAAGATACATAAATATTTAAAAACATGCAGTTATTTTTTTTTTCAAATTCAATTACAGTTTAAGAAGTTAACTTGTCAATGGGAAACATAACAACTCGGATGAAAACTTAAATGTGGAAGGCTTTTTCGCTGCGCTGGCTGCATGCTTGCGGACCAGCCTGGAAGAGAAACTTACACCCGACCCATAATTAATACAGTAAAACCTTGTAAGAATGGTTTTCATAAATTTTGGACAGATTTTGACACACCCTCAACCCCTATACATAAAAATTTGCCATTTTTTGTATGAAGTCAGTGTTAATGTCTAGTGCAAAAATGATACGTTTTTAAAATTAAATATAAATTCATTTTAATAAGCAGATGTCTTCTAAAAAAGATAATATCATAGGTGTTAGCCTCTGCTTGTATTAACAAAAAATAATTAAAAAGCATTGAGCAGCACAAAGTTTACCAAGCAATAAGTCCATATTCAATCGTTTCTAGCGTAAAATCTAAATTATTTTTGCACGGAAAATTGATTTTATTCAGAAGTTACACATCTTCCTAATAAAATGACACCCCACACCTATGTGCTTGACCTACCCTTGTCATCATAAATATTTAAATGTTGCATGGCAACCAAGTTCNAATGACACCCCACACCTATGTGCTTGACCTACCCTTGTCATCATAAATATTTAAATGTTGCATGGCAACCAAGTTCAAAGTCAATTTCCCATGGCTGCTTGAAAGAAAATCTAAATTTTTTACTGAAATATTTATTTATTTCAATAGATACAGACAGGTTTTTTTAATAAACTGATATCCTGGAAGGTCAAATATGAAACCTCTTTGTCGTCAAATAATGCGTAAGCACAGAGTGCCTGTAATTCACTGCACGTGTCAAGTTTGAGTTATTAATTACTGAAGGTCATAAAGAACCCAATTTTAATTACAGTATTTATTCGCATCTCTACCAAAAATTACAGTTTTTCAAAAGGAAATATTATTCACGTCAAAATGTGACATAGGGGTTTAACAAGATTCTATTGCAATGGGATAACAATGCTAACACAGGCAAAGAGTTGCTTCACATGTACCAGACAAGGTTGTAGAGGGGAGAGGTGGGGAGGGCAGCAGAGGTGCGCACACTCAATAACATACGAGGCACCTACACATCACATGGACTGCTTGCCTCCTCTCCCCCAGAACTTCTCGCCCACAGTGACTGCATGAGAACAATACTGCTCTCCAGACACAACTGCAGTGGTTGTTTTGATAAGTCTGCACATATTGTTACCATCTTTAATACCACAGACAAATGTGATTTTTGTACTACTCTATCAAAATAAAATGCAAATGTTGCTTCAAAAACACATAAACATGCAAAATATCTTAGTCATTTTTATAGTCCTGTAAGCAGTATATGTTATTAAAACAAAGTGTTCTATTGCTTATGTTGTTTACCATAAGAGATAAAGAGGTGTTTTTTATTTAGTGAGTATAACACAGTAGAGTTGTGTAGTTGGTGTAAAGTAAAATAACATGGCAATTATATATTAACATGAGGTGGAAGGACACGCAAATGGAAGAAAGAAGAAACCACAAAGGTATTGTAAAAGTTATCACTTTACCATAAACAGGCCACATACAGTGCCTTGGCTATCTTTCCACTCATTTTAATGAAATTGCAAGTCCGTATAAAAGGCGCAGATTGTCAACAATCATTACCAAATTAAAGAAGACTATGTTACCAAATAAGAATCTAAAATGAACAAAGCATAATTAGATGTCAACAAACAGTACTAAAAACTGAGAGAAATCCAAATTGTCACAACACAATCAAAATGTAAAGGCAAGCCAGCAGAGAACAGAATGTCAGGACAGACACATGATGGTAGTCATGAGTAGAAACAATGAGCCACTTGAGGGCTGGAGGTAGGGGGAGAGGTGTCAATGGGTATTGGTTAGTGCAGGCAGTCTGGTGAGGAAGGGGAAAAAGTGGGGTATCTACTTTTAGATATGCACTATGTCCAGTACTGTGCTCCCCAAGAGAAACTCGGGGCCGTGGTGGCTGAGCGGTTAGTATGCTTACCTCCCACCACGGCAAACCGGGTTCAATCTCAGGCCAGGTCACTCCCGGATTTTTGCAAGTGGGAATTGTGCAGGGCAATGCCGTTGGTCAGCCCTGCCGTTCCTTTGCAGGGTGACACTTACCAGGAAGGACTACATACAGTTCACACAAGAAGGAACATACGGTGGTTAAAGACGTGTTTTATTTCGTCCAGAATAGAACACGGTGACCCGTACTCTCCTACTTTGAATCAATGCACTGATTAACTTACGGAGGGTGAAAAAGCAAAACACAAGTGAAGGGGCCTGTCGGCTTGAAGAACCTGCTTGAAGGGTGTGCTAGAAGAGCAAAAGCAACGAATTAGGTAGCCGTAAGAACAACTAAGCCCTAACTGAAGCTGTGTTGTCCTGAGGAGACTCAAAGGGGATCTGGGGTGTTGTGGATTGACAGCAAGTGTCAAGTGGGGGAAAATAGCGACTCTTCGGGGCTGCAGTCTGTGCTGAATAAGTCCGGGGTTGGTCAACTGGTGATAGCTGGGCGCTTCCTCGCGAGGCAGAGGTGAGCAGACACAGTAGTTTGCCTTAGCATAACTGGTGCTAAGGCAAGCTGCTGGTATCAACTGACGTTCTGCGGTGGTGCAGGGCCCTCTATTCTCCTCGCCAGAGGGTGTCTCAGGTTCCTTCCGCCGGCGGGTTGGCTCCTCTCTTTGTGGATGGGGCTGCACTGTCTGTGATCTCTCAGGGAGGGCTGGAAACGGGGTAGTTGCCTGGTGTGCGGGCGGTATCCACCTCTTGCTTAGGGGCAACTCTTTTGCCTTACCACTTGGGTCTCCCTTCACTGGATTCTGTTAGGCGAGGCAATTTATATTCCTCTCTTTTTTGAGGTGCATTCCGCTCTCCAGACGCCCACCGTGTTTAAGTAGGTGGAATGCTAGCCTGGGTAGCGGCCAGTCGGGGTTAGTATCTCTTCTGGGGCACGTGACACGCACATGATGCGGAGTTGCAGTAAAAAAGAAATCTTGAAACTACGTGTCACGTGTCAATCACACCCCCTCTTTTGCAACGCAGACACATCACGTCGAATTTTGGTAGCTGGGTGATGTCGGACTGTCACCTTAAGCTGGGCAGCGTTTGCTTCTATCTGTGCCACACTTCCGTGCACTCTCCGCGCTGTGCTGGAGCGAGCTGGTTTTCCTGGTTGCTGTCTCTCTCTCTCTCTCTCTCCCGGGCGGGTCGCTTGGCAGGCGGTACGCTGAATGCTTTGGCCCACGGAATCAAAGAAAAGAAATACCAGTAACGCATCATGCGTCACATAGCACTTTGAGATTATGACGTGTTTAACAGAGCATGTAACTCTGATGGTTATTTAACAAAAAAAAAGTTTGTTGTGGCCTCTTGAAGCTCTGAGTATTAAATTCAGTTACACTCTGTGTACACGTTTGTAGACAACTCCCATCACTGGCGCGTGGCGTTACACTCACCTCTTGCCAAACGGCGTGCAGCACAGGTCCAGCTTACCAAGCAGCGTCCCTTCTCGCCTGCCCTCAGAGTTCTCCAGGACATTCAAGTTGTGCAGAGTCACTCCATCCAGGATCTACACACACAACNTTCTCGCCTGCCCTCAGAGTTCTCCAGGACATTCAAGTTGTGCAGAGTCACTCCATCCAGGATCTACACACACAACGGTTCCATGCATGTCTCAAACTTTCCATCACAAACACACACTCAACACAGCACTTGCATGCACATCTCAGTCAGTTATTAAAGGACAACTGGTATTCAGGGTAAAACCTCCTCAATCACAAAATGTTCAATGCATGGTGTTAGTGGAATCTTAAGGCGCGTAGCTACAATTGCCACAGCAAGTAAGGCCATGGGCAGTCCTCTCCTCTGCACTCACACTTCCTGCCAACAAGGAAGCATTCAACATGTGCTGCGGTGATGATTGCTGTGCTATCGGCAGGTTGCTGACAACAGAGACTGGTCCGACTAAGGCAGTGATGTCTTGGTAGGTAGAAATTGGCTGGGAGTGGTAGCATCAATAGTCATGCTGGTACAGTTTTTTAATTGGGCCTGTCTTTTTGGTACACACAGCACTTTCTTTTCCTGTCCTGAATTAGGACCACCAGGCAGGGTAGAGAAGGGAGTTGTATGAATTGTGCCAGCCAAGGTTCCAAGCGGTGGATGCATGCAACTGGCTAGGATAACTGGAGACGCGGATAGGTACTGTCAGGGCATTCAATGACGAGAGTGAACTGTATACTATAATGGCCGGAGTTCATTACGATAATGTTAAAATGATTGCGCACAACGAAATAAAATGCACCGCCATTTTGCTCACTAACTCCTTGTTATTCACGTACCTTGTCAGGCAAAATGGTGGACAAGATGGCATCTACAAAAGACCAGACAGGAAGAACCAATATGAAAGATTGTCTACAATGCACATTATACAGAATACACATGTCTAAACATCCCGTCCACCTTGAAGTGAGCACACTTCAAATTGATTAACTAGTAGTGGACACAACTTGACTGCACGACGAGTCAGGACTGGCTATAGAGTGAAACAAATTTTAATTGAAAAGGTTTTTTCAATAACACCACCTTCAAAATAACAACCCTATTCCTGGGATCCATGAAACGTCTTAGAATTGGGAGTTTACTGTATGATGCTGCTCAGGCACCTTGCAATTGTTAAGTGATTTAACCCGGCTATACTTTTGAGATGTACTGACCATAACTTCACACAACATGGAGTATTTTTTTAAGAAAATTTGTAAAGTCACTAAACTTAGGGATGTCAAGTTCATGAACCTCTACTTTCTAATGTTTTCTTAATGCCTGGTCCATGCATTTCTCCAACACAAACAAACGTGTCCCGTAGATCGATTGGCAGGTTCAATGTCTTCAATGCCACAACGTTCTCGATGATAGCAGGTAACAAGCCTAAACTGAGCGGGCGAAGCAACTTTTACAGAGCACTACCAACATTTTCACTGCCCCTTGCAGGAAAACCAATTGATTTATTATTGAAATGTAAACTTACTATAACAGCTGCATTACCCTGTCCTCCGTGGGCTTTATACACACCCGAGATAAACTGTGTACCACTACTGCTATGGGATCAAGCAACCTTGTCTAGGTTAATGACAAGGGGGAAGCGGTTAACTGCACTCCCACTGTTGACAGAGCTGCGTGTGCATCCTCTCGACCCAATAACTACTGTTCTTCTGCCTCGCCATGCCTGGCTTTCCATTCACCGCACACACATCCAAACTAGACCTAGCCAACTTCTTCCTGTATTCAGTGTAGGATATTATAGCTGGGGCTCTGTTTATTTTGTTTGGACCTGTAGGTAAACACATAATTTATGAGACGGCATTGCTTTGCAATTCTTTTTTATGTGCATATTGTTTTGATGTGGAAATAGAATATTTTGCATAACATTAAAATTATAAAACTTATTAAGTTTTAACTTTACTAAATGAAAAAAAATTAATTTGTCGCTGTTTTTACAGATGTGAGTAACACGCACACTCGGGAGGTTAACATTTTTAATTAAGGTAACTTCATTTTTTTTTTTTTTAAACCAAATGTTATTCTTACACTACAAAACAGATAGCTGAAAGGGCATCTTTAGGCCATGTAAATTTTTAACATTTTAAGATTTTAACTTTCGAAATACGTTATTTTTAAAACACACAAATTCCGTGTTTCGTAATCTTAATCATATCTCGTGCACGTGTTGGATAACAATCCGTGGATGATTGCTTCACTAAAATTACATATGTTTGTCTGCCACTAATACAAAATAATATATTTGCAGAACCATTCATGTTTTTTGAAACTGACAGAGACACTTTTTGGTGCTCCAGAAGAGTTGCAGAAAATGGCGGATAAGCTATTCTACGAAGCGGTTAACTTGCTGAAATTACATATCACTGAAGAAGAAGCACCGAAAGGGCACCTACAATCAACTATACTTAATGAAAGAAAATACAAAAACCATCAATAACTACTGGTAAAACATTCTGGCAACACCAGAAACAAACACATTTACAAGGCTTGCAGTTTGCGCACTAGTCACTAGGGACATGTTCTCGTATGTGTATACAGAGAATGGAAAGTGAGGCAGAACACAGTACCGATCGAGCCGGGTGCATGCGCAGCTCTCTCTGTTGCCAGAGGGAGGACATGCTAGCCGCCTTCCCCTCATCATTTACCTCGGCAAGGTCGTTTATTGAGACACGGCTTGGTCACAGAGTAAAAGCAAAGGCAACCATGCTAATTGCAACTGCATTACGACATCTACCTTTTACCACCCTTATGTAGAATGTATATAAATCCTGGAAAGGACTAGCTAATAGACCAGTGATACTAAGTTAGCATTTAAATAATCAACTGGTTTTCCTGGAAGCTGCAAGGAAAAATGTAGCTTGCGCTTGCTAAAAGCTATTTAGGCTATTATTTGGTGACAAGAGTAGGACCTATATGTTCATTTAGGGTATAATTCCTCTTGGAAGACTTCTAAATATTAAAATTAATTAATATTCATTAAAACATGTTAATTTTACTTTAAAAAAGACTGAACATGGACACAATTTTTTACTCTTTGCNTGTGGAAATGGAATATTTTGCATAACATTAAAATTATAAAACTTGTTAAGTTTTTAACTTTACTGAATGAAAAAAAATTAATTTGTCGCTGTTTGTACAGATGCGAGTAACACGCACACTTGGCAGGTAAACATTATTAATTAAGGTAACCTCATATTTTCTTTAAAACCAAATGTTATTCTTACACTACGAAACAGATGGCCGGAAGGGCATTTTTAGGCCAAGTACATTTAAAACATTTTAAGCTTTTACCTTTTGAAATACATTATTTTTAAAACACACAAATTCTGTGTTTTGTAATCTTAATCATATCTCGTGCACGTGTTGGATAACAATCCGTGGATGATTACTTCACTATAATTACATATTTTTGTCTGCCACTAATGCAAAATAATTTATTTGCAGAACCATTCATGTTTTCCGAAACTGACCGACATACACTTTTTGGTGCGCCAGAAGAGTTGCAGAAAATGGAGGATAAGCTATTTTACGAAGCGGTTAACTTGCTGAAATTACATATCACTGAAGAAGAAGCACTGAAAAGGCACCCACAATCAACTATACTTAATGAAAGTAAATACAAAACTGGTAACACATTCTGGCAACACCAGAAACAAACACATTTACAAGGCTTGCAGTTTGCGCACTAGTCACTAGGGACATGTTCTCGTATGTGTATACAGAGAATGGAAAGTGAGGCAGAACACAGTACCGATCGAGCCGGGTGCATGCGCAGCTCTCTCTGTTGCCAGAGGGAGGACATGCTAGTCGCCTCCCCCTCATCATTCACCTCGGCAAGGTCGTTTATTGAGACACGGCTTGGTCACAGAGTAAAAGCAAAGGCAGCCATGCTAATCGCAACCGCATTAGGACATCTACCTTTTACCACCCTTATGTAGAATGTATATAAAGCCTGGAAAGGACTAGCTAATAGACCAGTGATACTAAGTTAGCATTTAAATAATCAACTGGTTTTCCTGGAAGCTGCAAGGAAAAATGTAGCTTGTGCTTGCTAAAAGCTATTTAGGCTATTATTTGGTGACAAGGGGAGGACCTATATGTTCATTTAGGGTATAATTCCTCTTGGAAGACTTCTAAATATTAAAATTAATTAATATTTATTTAAAACAACATGTTATTTTTGCTTTAAAAAAGACTGAACACGGACACAATTTTTTACTCTTTGGAGGAGAA